>JAZKJV010006721.1:0-470213 GCA_037367405.1 Ottelia alismoides
GTCTTTGCTTCCAATTAATTATTTTTAATTTAAAGCTGCGTTGACTTCGTACCGAGGTCCCTTAAGGTCTGTTTGGTTATTAGGATGGAGTGGATTGAGGTAACCTTCTGTGATTAGTAGCTGTTTGGATGGTTATTTGGAGAGGAGGTAAACCTGTTATGTCGAGGTAACTTGGTAACCAAACAAACACGTAGTTGTCACAGCTTTCTTTTTTGAACTTAGTTAGTAAGTTAAATTTGTACGAATTATTGCAAAAGTAGTGATAATTATCCATAATTTATCACTTGATAGATATTTATCTTTATAAAAACTTGTAATATTACATGAATACTTGTGTAATTTTGTATTTTATGAAAATACTAGTAGTAAGACCCTCGCTTTATAAAAACCGTACCTTTTCGTCAGTCCGTCGTAGGGGTATTTTTGTAAAATCGACAAGTTTACATGAGTTTATTTTGTAAAGGAAGGGCACTCTTGTAATATATGGAGGAGTATATGTGCATTATTGGAGATATGATCTTTGTTTTATTGAAAAAGTCATGCAAGTTTTCCCGTGGATTGTTCCCATGGGGGCCTCGATGGTTTTGATGCTTTTCCGTTCTTTATTTTATTTTTATTAATTCGTGTGAATGAGCCTTAGCTATAGGAGTTGCTTGCTCGTAGAATTAGGTCCAAACACCATAATATATATTTGCATGTACCTATAGTTCGCTTTGGACTTAGATCAAACTCTAAACAGTCGCCTCGCCATCTCTTAGCCCTTGTGCCGCAGCAAGCCCCGCAAAGCGCTATCTCCTAAACTCAAGTGTGTTGAGCAGAGGAGGGGTGAGCCAAGACCGGACTTTTTTAGGCTAGAGATCGGCGAGCGACTTGTGGTGCTTCACGATAATAGCAATTTCTGAACTTAGGACGATTTCTTCGGTTTGCATTTGCATATAGCAAAGGTTTCAATTTCTGTTATGCATCTGACGAGTCCGAAAAAGCCGCGTTAAGAAGTTGTTTTTAATTGTTCGTGAGTTGAAATAATTATGAGTCGTTCGTTGTAGGCGGCGATCGGAAACAGTCAAGAAATAACCACAATTTTTAATAAAATTTAATCAAGTGGTTTTTATGTTTATTTTACTTGGGCAAGTCCCAAGGTCGATCACAAGGAGGCAAAGGAACAACCTAGAGTTGTGTCTATCCAATTCTGAGTTCGGTTTTCTAGGCGGTCTTTTTTTTGGAATTTTTCAATGCAATAGAGGGTGCAATATGCAAATCCGGCCTACTTTATGGACTAAAATGTGAATTACGTTCAAATGATGTCCGAAAAATACGAAACTTGGCCGAGATGTAAAATATGATGAAATAAGTGCACTGTAATTTTTTTGGAATTTTTGGATGCAATTTGAATTTTTTTTATAGATTTTTAAAAGCAAACAGAATGATTTTCAATATTTAATTATAATAAATATTAAACCTATTTATTTTCAAGAAATAAAATTATCTAAGATCTATCACTATGTGATGGATCCCAGAAAAATCCTAAACCTTGAAAATGTGGGGTTGAATACCTATTAAAAATCAAATACTGAAATGTGCTAAATGATTTTTACAGAGCAATTTATGCATGCAAATGCAAAGATTTTTGGGCACAATGTTAATCAAAGTAATCTCTACGATATTTGATTTTTGGGGAATTTTTAGAATCACGGTTAATTAAATAAAATCTGAAGAGCACAGACTGGGCAAAATATGGTAATTTCCACAGGATAATTAATTAATAATCAACCGGTCATCACAAAAATGTCCATGACATGTCAAAATGTAGAGAATTAAAAGATGAACACAGTGCTATTTTTAGATTAAGAAAATAATGTAAAGAAGAAGTCCAAAAATACGGGGGAACACATGGGTGTAACTGCAAAAAATAAAAATAAAATGAATATAAAACTGCAGGGGGGACCTAAGTGCAATTATCTATACCCTTGGGGGTACCTATGCAAATTTTCCCAGAGAAGCACGTGCGCAGCACGTGCTCTCTGGTCTTGGACTGGAATGTAATTCGGCGAAGCTTCAGGGGCGCCCTAGCAAATTTCCCACAGTCACGTGCCGGGCACATGACCTGGGGTGGTGTACATAAGACGATCCCCACGCACGCGCCTCGCGCGTGCTGGGGCCTCGGGCCTGGCACCCGGCTGCTGGCGGTGTGGAGGCGGACGACGGGCCGGCCGAAGCGGAGGGGAGGCCGGCCGTTGATGATGCGAGCGGGGCTCCGGTGCGGTGCCGGAGCGGGTCGAAGACGAAGGCGGAGCTTGGAGCCTCCTGGCGCTGGCGATGGCTGACAGAGTCGGCGGAGGTGGGTCGAAGACGGCGGAGCGGGCGAGGGCCCCTCCAGGCGGAGGAGGCGCTGATGAAGCGGGGGTTGGCCGAAGGCGGTGGGGAGGACCGGAGCCGAGGTCGATGACGGCGATGTTGAGGCGGAGATGGCGATGAAGATGAATCTCCAGGCGTCGGGTGAGGCGAGTTGTCGGAGACGAAGAGGTGTGGCAGAGAAGTCATCGAAGTCGATGAAGACGGAGATGTAGGTGGAGTCGTCGTCGTTGGCTGTACGGCGGAGGACCGGCGCTGGGGCAGTAACGCGGCGGAGGCGCTGCAACGGCCTTCGGGTAGATCGGATCTCGCCGGGGGAGACGACTCCTTGTGGTGCTGTCACCACCACGGGCGAAGCTCGACCCCGATATCGGCGGATGCGGTTCTGGGGGTCGGCGAAGATGTTTATATAGGGGAGAGGCTGGTGATGGGAGGGGAGGCGCGAGATGAGCGGAGGGAGTTGGCCGGTGTGGGAGGCCGTTGGCGGAGATAAGGGGTTGCGGGATTTTAGGAGAGAGGCGGCGCGCGAAGATAGCGGAGGAGGCGGCGGAGGTTTCGGAGGAGTCGTTGGGAGGAGGGAGACGCGCGTGGGCCGTTCGATCAGCCGCCGATCGAACGGCCGCGTGTTGGCCACGTGGCGGGGCAAGAGAAAGGGCGCGCCGCACGTGCGGAGCACGTGCCTGGGGGTACGTGCGACGCACGTGCGTCGATTTTTATTTTTATTTTTTTATTTTTATTTTTTTTTATAAAAACGGATAAATAAAAGGCTTAAAAAACGATGACACGTGGCGGCCTCTGGGGCTGCCACGTGTCAGCACCAGAAAATTCGAGAATAAATACCATTGTAAAATCGATAAAAAATAGCAAATGACCTCGGATCGAAAAAGTTCCTTCACGAAAAATGCTCGTCTCGACGAGATCTACAACTTTCATGAAGACATCAAAGCCAAATTCGGTCAAATGTAAAAAGTGAATTTTTGGGGTATCCCATGTACATAGAATACCTTGATTTTTGGGTTTTCTAAATTTTTTGTTATTTTTAAAACAAGATAAAAATCCGAAAAAATGTGGATAACTCAAAGATAAATAAAAGAGACTTTAATCTAATTTTTTTGGATTTTTATCAATGAAGAAAATAAGTACATAAAATATAGGTCAGAAAACCGCGAAAAAATACAATTTATAAAAGAGGCCCAAAACCCAACTTTCACATACGAGCTCTGATCCACTTGAACTTGATCTTGTTTTGAAGATAATTGAATTTACATTAGTTCAAAAGTGAGTAGGATCAAATCGGACACTGGATGGGGAAGATATGTGGCTTTTAGTCCGAAAATCCTGAAACTATGGTTTGGGTTTTTGGTCCACTTACTTGGGTTAATTATTTTTTTGTATTTTTTATTTATTCTTGTTAGTGATGTGTACACAGTGGATGTGGTTTTGTGGCACTCGGAGTTAGCATGAAGGAGTTAAAAATAGGGGAAGTTAGGCTTATTTACAGGTCATTTTTGGCTTGGGTTTTTGGTTTCTTATTTTATGCAGAAATTAATGCTAAAATGCAATTCTTATGAAATCATGTATAAATGCTAATTATGTGAAATAAATGCAGAAATGCAGTTGATTTTGAGGGACTTGAGATTAATTATTGAGACTTAGAGTGGTGAATCCGAGATTCATCATCCCCCTATACTTAAACCATGCTCGTCCCTGAGCATAAAAAAGAAATGCCATAAAGTGAAATGAGACTGGGTTCCATACCAAGACCATGAACTGAAGGTGAAAGTGAGACTAAACTCGACCTTTGGATTAATAATGTGTCGGAACTTCTGTGAGACTTAGAATTTTAAAATCAACAACCCTCAAGTTCTACACATCATTGTCACAGTTTCGGCTCAGAAGTCATCTTAGATCAATCCTCTTCCCAAAGTATACCCTATGAACATTGAATAACCGACTCATGTGTGTGAAGGGTTTTAGCTCTTCCCATCCAAAATGCCGGACTACCATGCTCCTCTCCTCTCCAGTAACTCGTCCTCGGGGAGTCAGGTATTTCCTTCTAAGGTCTGTCGCGCTGTGTTCACAATCGAATGAGGGAGAAGATAGAAGAAAGAGAAAAGAACTGGAGGGTGGCCAGTGTAGTCACCTCTCCTTGTGGAGATGGCCAGTGTAGCCGAGTCTCCACCAAGATCTGCAGGTTTTCTTGAAGCTTGGACCTTTTTGGTCGGATTTTTATTTGGTAGACTGCTTCTTTGTATTTGGAATTTTTTGGTGGTTCTGCTTGGATCTTGTTGTGCCCCTACGGATATAGAATCTTTTTGTTCCGTACATTTTTTGGGGTCTTAGAAAAAATTGTGCCCAGCCGTCCATCCCTTTTCCAAAGCTTTATTTCAACCCGTACTCTGGTCTTTAGATTTCCACGCTACCAGAAAAGAGACTCACACAGTCTTCCAACATCCCGTCTGGGTTGAGCTAAGTGTATAGTGCGAGAGTGCGAATTAATTCCCTATTCCAGAGTGGTACCCAGAATGAAGAGACCAGGTTAGACACTAAGAGTCAAACGCTGTACATTGTCATGTGGAACTTAAGGAATTAAGTCAAAAAGACCTGAAGCTCTTAAAATCCTATTTCTCGGTGAAGTTCCTCTGAAAATTAGGTGGGTTAAGGTCAAGTCCAGACCACTCTCGGTTTCGGCTCATAACTCGGTTCAGAACCCAATGACTTTTCACAGATGCAAATGCATGCGGTGCTGGATGAAGTGCAGGTGTGCGAAATGCAGACACAAATTTTTTTTGAGGGATTTTTTTATTTTTGACTTTTCTCTTCTTCTCTTTTTTTTTGACATTTTATGCAAGGGATTCCTTTTATGCAAATGAAATAAGAAGCCTTCTTTTTTTTTCAAAAAATTGGGCAAAGTTAGTGTTAGTAGCAAAACCCTTTTTTTTGTTTTTTGTTTTTTTTGTTTTTTTTTGTTTTTTTTAGTTAGTACACACCCCGTAAATAGATATAGACTTACGCGAAAGTACGAGATATGGGTAAAATATATACAAAGTATATATACAGACCCCCTATACTTAGCGAGAGCTGTGTCCTCAGAGCACAAGAAGCGTAAAGAAGACATAGCTCGGGCTAAGCGTAAGGGAGTAAAAAAATGAAAAGAAAAATGAAGCGGTCGGGATATGTGAGTCTATACAGGTGGATGTTGGTTCCCCCTATACTTAGGCTCTGATCAGCCTAAGTATGGAAGAATGGTGGAAATGGAGCGATCGAGAGTTAGGAGAGGAATGATATATACAAATGGCATCGGTCTCCCCTATACTTAGGCCTTGGCCTAAGTAGAGGAAGAAGCTGTACAAGGAGACCGATGTGGTCGGGAGGGAGGGTGGGTAGCCGATGATTAAGGCGGTTTTCGGCTGATCTTTTTGTGAGCCTGCGGTGGGAGATCGTAATGATGAGTCGGAGATGAGGCATATGATTCCCAACTATGATCAGTGTCATCCTCAGCAAAATCATGATGGATAATAGATGAAGTGTTTGAGTCAGAAGAAAGATATCCATCATCAGAGTTATCTTCGGAGGAGTAGTAATTGAAAGTGGACATACTCCAAGTATTCTGGTCTTTTTGTTTCTTCAGTTGTTTCCTTAGAGTTCGTTCCTTCTTTGGGTCAATCAGTTTGTCCTCAGATTAATACTCAGAAGCACCGGTCTCAATCAGCTCATATGAAATAATTCCAGTGTATTTGAAGAGTGCAGGAGCATCAGCTTTGGAGGAGTAGTAGTTAGGAACGGGAGTTGTCCAACGAGGATTGAATTTTGGATCCTTGCGAAGATATGGCTTTAGGGCTGTCGAACAGACTTCACTCATGTAAACCATCTTTTCCGGACCTGATGAGGGATCATCAATTGATTCCTTGATGAATCCACGATTCATCATCTTAATATCTTGATCTTAGCAAAATCCCTGAGTAAAGTCCCAAATAAATGTCCATAAAATACATAAATTAACAAAATGACTCTTGTAAATAAAACACACTAATTATTATATATTAGATTGTACAAAATAAATAACACTAAAAAGCCGCAAAAATAAAGGAGTTTTATACATGTAAATAACCCAAAACTTCATGTATTTTTAATAATTTCATTTCAACTCCTTTTTGGCTAATTCTTTCTCTAACTTGTTCATAATAATGTACATAAAAATACAAAAATATAAAATAAATTTTACCTCAAATAAATGCTCCTAGATCCTAAAGAGAAAAAGCCGTAAAGTCCAAAGTTCCAAGCTAAATTCCCGCTCCGTATGAACTCCAAATTCACCAAACTCACTTTTAAAGTTCAAGTTAGAAAATTATCTATCCAACGAAAGTGGTTTCATTAAAATCGGAGCTCGTTTGCAAAAGTTGGGTTTTGGGACCTAGATGTACATTGTATACCTTGTATATATTCATTCTTTCTTTAATTTTTATTGTATCTTTCATAATTGCTAAAAATACAAAAATATCATGATTGTGTTGTATTTTAATTATATTATTTTATAGTATTTTTCCATTGTAAATATCTCTTATTAAAAAAAATACAAATTAGAAAGTAAACAAAAAGTGTACATGTTGTATGTATTTATTTGTAAATTCACCACTATTTTTTTCCCTTTTTATTTTTTGTTGTATTTAAAGTAGCATACTTTATATCATTATTTATGTATTTATTTTTTCCCATTCTCTACAATAACTTCTCTACCACCAACTTCTATTCAACTCCATCATTTTTAATAACTCCCATTCCACTCCATATTCTTCCACCAACCTCCCATTCAACTCCACCAATAATACAACTTCCCATTCAACACCACCACCATTCTAACCTCTCTTTCTCTTCTCTTTATATTCATTTGTACATCCTCATTTTTTCGCATCCACCATTCTTATAGAATAAGGAGAGAGCTTGGAGTGTTTTGTTGGTGACAGCGGCGAAGCATCGTCCTCAAGCGACGACCTCCTTCAGGTGAGATCCGCGGAGCTCCACTCCGCGTCACGAGTTCCCCGTCGAGTTCGCGTAGCTTCTCCGATTTTTAATTCGCCAATCGGATCGAGGCGACAACAGGAGTCCAGCGTAGCTGCTCCGCCAATCCGGCGAAGATTCAGGTTTCCTCATTTCTCTCGTTATTTTATTTTATCTAATATTGTGCCCTTTGTTGTGTAACCATCCTTTTTATATCACTGCACCATATTCATCATTTCATCACCGTAATACCCCCTCATTTTCATCTTTATTTGCATTTCCTGATTATCAAAAAAAATTAAAATCAAAAAAAATTATTTGCATCAAATCAGTAAAAAATCAAAAAAAATCAAAAAAAAAAAATAACGGCTGGGGGAGCAGCTCCAGCGCCGCCCGCCCCACCTCCCCCACCACCGCCGCCCGCCACCCTGCCTCCAACCGACGGCGCGCACCACCGCGCCTCAGCCTACCGCCACTCCCTCCGCCGCTGCTCGTAGCCGCGGCCCCGCTGCTCGCCGCTCCCTTCGCCAGCCCCCGGCCCGCCGCTCACGCCCTCCCACACCGCGCGCCACCGCGGCCGACCAGCCATCCTCCACGTCCACACGCCCACCGGCACCGCCGCGCGCCGCCTCGTTGCGTGCCGCGCCGCCTCCAGCCCCCATCGGCACCGCCGTCCTCATCCTCACTTTGGGTTCTTCCACCTGCGCCCTATCCCAAGGAAGAAGAAAGGTTAATTTTTTTAATGTAAAAATTGTATCTTTTATTTTTCAAGTATTTGTAATTACAGTTTAGTCCCTGTACATAAGTTCAAGTTGTATTTTGTTTTCTGCATTTGCGCAAAGACCCCTGTGTTCATGCTTTAATTTGGACTTCATTTTGGTGTCATTTTATTCAAAGAAAAATACCATTGTGACGAGCAACTAATTGCCTACATTTTGACCATTTATTTGTATTTTTGTGAGTAATGGGTAATTAATTAAAAATGATTAACTGAAACTTTGCATATTTTACCCATTCAGTACTCTTAAATTCATATCTAACACACGGTTGCTCTAAAAATTCCATAAAAATTAGAGATGATTCCTTGAAATGTGTTTAATTTACTACCCAAATTTCAACCAAAATGGAGATGTCTTGTGCCTGAAATAAATTATTGACTGATTTTTGTATTTGATTTTTAATTAAATCCACAGACATCCTTTTCACGAAATTTCAAGTCCCCAGGATTGCTCATCTAAATATCTATTTGAGATAATTTGATCTCTGACTAATTTGATAATGTGGATTTATTAGGAATTATTTACTCACTGTCACTCTGTTTCTACTAAAAAATCCATAAAAAATTCATAACTTGTCAAAAAATTCCAAAAAAATTACTGTAGCTTCCTTGCATCATGTTTTCATTCCAGTAATTTTTTCATGATTTTTGCTTTCTGTTTGTGTGATAAATTGCAAAAAGACCCTTAAAAAGTGTGCATTTTTCATTGTTGCATTTTAAGTCCTAAAATTCCAAAAAAATGTGTTTTATGTTCATCACTGGATTAGTATTCTAGGAAAAATATAATTTGGCTGAATTGAACTGATTTGACATTAAACTTAATTTGGCTAAGTTGTATGCTTTCTTAGTGTTCTTATTCAGTCGCATTTGCATTTGCTTTGATTTTTTGCACTAAAAAAATCTTTAAAAAATACCGCGTGGAAATCTAGATTTAAGTTTTTAAATTAAACCCAAGTTGTTCCTTTGCCTCCCTGAGTTCGACCCCGGACTTGCCCGGGATATAAATTAAGCCGAGACACTCCTCACGGAGATCTTCTCTCGGTTCTGACCGAATCGCTAAGTACACGTGCTACAACGTGACCTAATTAAATCTAGTATCTAGCGACTCGTCAGATGGCGCCGTTGCCGGGGAGGCAAACGACTTAGGGATTAGTTTAAAATTTTAGATTTAGATTTTCATTTACTCGGGTAGTCTGACCCCCGAGCCACTTGTATTTATTCCATTTTTTTTGCAATTATTTTTCTTCATATTTTTGTATATATATCTTGTTTTTATCTCTCTAATATAAATCTTATTTTCCTTGCGAGGGCCCGGTGGACTTGGAGTACATCGGAGGTCGACGGACGCGACGCGAGTTGACTGCTGAAGTGCGAGGAGAACTATTTGTTTTTTAGAGAACTTTTTGTAATTATTGTGTTGTAATAACTTAGGTAATTCGCTCTTTCCAGCGGCTCTTGTTTGAGAGCTCGCGTTTGTATCCAGACTGGACTTTGGACCCGCTCGTGGTCGTGTGGTTGCTTGACGTAGAATAGGACTTGCACTCGCGGCTCTTAGAGCATTTTATTAGATTATCTTAATTGCTTGTGCTCGTAATATTTAGGACCACACATCACATTTAACGAGACGCACTTAGACCGCTGGACTATTAGTCAAATTTAACTTGTTCATCACTCGCTAATAGAACTGCTTGTCTAGGAACGGTTTCTCGTTTGCATTCATATAGTATAAAATTTCAATTCTGCCTTGCATCCCGCATGTAGAGCGCGAGGATCACTGTAAGTCTTCTGAACTGGGCATGCATCATTGATTTCATCATTTGCATCGGTTTTTCTCGACTCCCTCCCCTTGGTTTTTGAAACTTAGGTTAAAAGGAAATCGGGACTGATCGTTAGGCGTGCTTTGTTTGGTGGACTAATCAAGTGATAACCAAACCTAAAACCGGGACTGCTAATCAGAGTTGACAAAAAAAACTGATTAAAACTAACACTTGTTTTGGGAGAGCAAAACCCTCATTGTATGCTTGGCTAATTGTGATTGTTGAGAGGTGAGGACGCATCCCTAGGATAGTGCCCAAAACCTACTTTGAGCCTTGTGTAATTGGATTGATATCTTGATTTATCACCTAATTAAAACTGAAAAGATAAACGGTCGGACTTTTGCGACCATCACTGTGTTGAGTAGGTGAACTCAGGGTTTGCTCTTGTGTTTGTTTGTTTTGTGTGTTATTCGGTGCACTTGCACGCTTTCTTCCTCGATCTGCTTCATTCTCCCATTTTCCCTCCAAGATGTCAGAATATTGGTCATCATATCCACGTCATTCTTCTTCGACCATATTTCGATCATCTCCACCCACTTATTCCTCTTCATACCCACACCACAACCGCGAAGTCAGAACTCCGACTGACTTCTCCACTTCTTCGTCCTTCTCACCTACCCCACATTCTGACACCCATGACCCACAACCACCTTGGATTGATTCACTATATTCTCGTCCGCTTGCTGGAATCAAGGAACAAATCAAAGAGCAAGCGACTGCTGAGATGAATGATTGGCATAATCAGTTGACCCCACATACCTCACTTTCACCTCGAGTTGGGACAGAACAACAGTTGCCATACACACATCCCGACTTAACCTTAGGGTACAACATGGTCAACCAGACAAACCGAATGGAGAGGCCTGCACCGTATGATCTTCCTGACTTGATTGACCTGAGTGATAGAGACCACATTGACCAACCTTTATATCACCTATTCGGAGAGCCGACATATACAGGGGATTGGATTCATGCGACTGATTTACAGACCCCCTGTCTACTAACTCCGCCTGATGAGGCTCCGACCAACAACTGCCATACATATGGGCCATACTCAACCCAGTATTACACACCCGAGTCAAGGTGTGTTGAGTATAAGAGCCCGAGTTCTCAGCAGTACCCTCCAATTGCATCGACTTCTCTCATGATGTGTCATGAGAACTTATTGGAGGATGACATTTGTAGACCGATCAAGAGTCCAGGTAGGAATGTGGATCATGGATCTTGCGGATTGAATTTCGAAAACCTGGAAGACACCGGATTGACCACACATCATGTACAGCTGGAGTCCCTTCTATCTCCCTCTTCTACTAACCACTTTTCCTCCAAACTTGAGTATGTACATTCTCCTAGTCCTCCTTCACCTACCAAAAAGACCAAAAAAATTGAAAACTCGGAAAATACCATAAAAATTGAAAAAGGAAAAGATCTAAAAAAATTGGATCCTGCGGTTAGGGAAGCATTGGATAGAAAGTTGATTTTTGAGCTTCCCTTAATAATGGCCATTGAGCACTTTCCCGACCTTAAAAGATTTGTGAGAAGTAAATTGATGCCTAAAAGGTCGGGCAATAAGAGAACAAGGACTGAGATACATATAGTGTCTATGGCCACATCTTTGATGATAGGGAGAAAAACCAAGAGCCGCAGAGTAAAGCGGTTACCTAGATTTGATTGTGAAATCAAAGATACCACATTCACCCATGCAAGAATCGATGATGACTTACCGATTAATATCCTCCCGACCTCCGTGTTTGCCAAGCTCAAACTCGGATCTGCCAAGAAGTCAAGAGAGATCATTCAGTTGGCAGACCGGACCATTAAACGGTCGAGAGGAACCATTTCAGTCATCGTCACTTTTCAAGGTGCTCTACTGGAGATAGAATTCACGATCATTGACATTGAGCACCGAGGAGAGTTCACCCAGTCTCCGATCATTCTTGAGAAGCCATTCTTAGCCTTGTCTAAGGCAACTATAGATTGTGAGACTCGGGAGATCGATTTCTCTGCATTGGGAGCACTCCGACCTCACCCGATCTTTGAGGACACACGATATTCCAAGGTAACCCGTAAAGTTGTAGACAGTCGCGACCTTCGAGAGACAGTTGAGTCCCATCTCTCTACTATACCTGAGATACCGACTGTCCAGACAACCATTGGTTTAGACACTTCCTACAACCACACACCGTCTACTGCTTGCACCACCACCACGACAGCTTCTAGAGAGGACTCAAGAGCAGAAGCTATCAGTGAGTCGGACATGACCTTTGTGGATTGCCTTGATCATTTCGATGATCCGACACAAGAACCCAACAATGTCAAGCCAACTGAGAACACTGTGCCTTATCAGAGACGTGTGCTGACCTTGCAGGAGTATTACAATGCATATGGTGACTCATCTGATGATGAACCTCTGGTCAGAACCTCACACACACCACATCCAAGACATACACCAAAGGAGACAACTGGGACCAAATTGACCAATCTTGATAAATCTATTGCTCCATCCTCTAGTCGGTTATCTGGTAAGAAGAAGACGGGTGTTGATTCCTTGAGGTGTTCCCCCGAACTCCTTAAGACGTATCAATCTCCTCTTCCTCTTGATGCTTCAGGTTCTAGAAAACCGACTAAGAAGGTTACCTCTAAGAAGGTTACCTTCGATGTTTCAGAGAAGGAACTTTCTGAGGAGTCCTCATCAGGTCCGGATGAGGTGATCTATATGAGTGAGCTCAGTTCGGCTGTTCTGAAGCCATACTTAAGCAAGCAGCCGTGTGTCGACCCCCGTTGGACGTTCCCCACACCTCACTATTATTCTTCGGAGGACGATTCTGACAGCGACACATGTGTATACTTCCCACCCCATCTCTCCCGCAAGAAGGTCCGTCACAAACCTTCTTGATCCTTGTATATTCTTCCTCCTCCTTGTACATATTTTCCTTCCTTTATTCACCTCCCTCCCTCATGATTCGCATCACTCGCCCCAGTTCCGTATCGTTTTCATTTTGTGGCTATACTTAGGATGACTAGATCCTAAGTATAGGGGGGTGAGTGACCCGATTTGCTCCTTCTCTTCTTTTTATTTTCTTTTTGTATATTCTTTCCCATTCTCATCGATCTTCCATTCTTGTATTCTTTCCAATACTTAGGCTGACCAAAGCCTAAGTATAGGGGGGACCGATGCCCGTCATGTGTATTTACTCATCATTTCTCCTCTTGACCTCGTCCGCCCCATTTTTGCTCTTCTTCTACACTTAGGCTGTCCAGAGCCTAAGTATGGGGGGGGGGGGCAGATCGACTTCTATACTCTCTATTATTTTAGCTTTCCTACGCTTAGTACGAGCTATGTCTTTTTTGTCACCTAGTGCCATGAGGACATAGCACAAGCTAAGTATAGGGGGGCGTGTATATATTACATATATACTTTACCCATACCTCGTACTTTCACGTATTTTTGTATATATTATACAATAATTATGGGGGGGTTAAAAAAAACAAAAACAAAAACAAAACAAAACTTTTTCTAAAAAAAGTCTTTTTCTTATTTACCTATCTTTTTCAAAAAAAAAACTCTTTAAAACTCTTGAAAAAAAAACTTTTTTTCTAAAACTTAATAAAAAAAACAAAAACAAAAACTAAAAAAAACTAACTAATAAGTTGGTTTAATCCCTGACACAATTCACTTTCACACAAGACTAGTGATGTTTAAGAACACTTGGTTTATGAGGTCTTGAGATTTTGAGTTAACCAGCCTTAGTCATTAGGGTCCTTGACTTAATTATTCACATTTCCCTAGTTTGAAAGATGTGTGTGCTATATTGCATGCTTAGTCTCTACCTTAAGAATATGATTAGCACCTCACATACACGACTGCAGTTATGATGAGATGAGTTGTAATTTCACTTGAGGAACTGGGATGAGGGATTTGAGTTTGGACTTGATTTAATGATGCTCGAGGATGGGATAAAATCAATGAAGGCTTCATGAAACCTGAGTGTCAGCACATTTAGCCAGTATGAGAACATGGTTCTTGTACTATCTCTTGATATTTACCTATGTGCCAGGGTGTGATAAAATAAAAAAAATGTTGATCAGTGTGCGCCAACTCTTGGTAAAAGCAGTGGAGCTAGCCACAAATACTACAAAGCAATGAAATGTCAAATAAAAGCTCTCATTCCACAAAGTCAATTATCAAAAGAGCTTCCCACCAAAGGCGAGCGCTCCCAACCATTTCAAAGTGTCCACTTGGACCACCGCTATTAGGACCAGGAGTCGGGCTTGCACCAAAAAAGGGCTCTGCATCGTAAATGCTACAAGTCTGGGTGTAGAAGGTACGATAGGTACTCAAAAAAGGCACACCCCAGTGTACTCCCAGGAAAACAAGTGCAGACGGCTCCAACTTCTCTTGACGGATGCACTGATCAACACCAAAAAAATGCGTTGCGTAATAAGGCACTTGAGAGGATCCTTGTTCCAATGAGAGGAAGAGAAGAAATGACACAATCCTATGCCCTCCATCGACTGGCCTTCCATCTACACTTTCAAGTCTGACAACTAAAGAGACGGTGGATTGGATGCAAGAAAGATTTATTCCCTAGTGTTGAGGATTGGGTCCATAGGAGAGTCTCTTGGACTGGAACCTTGGGTGACGTTGTGACTCTACTCTTGTAACTGCAGTCAACACTAAAAGTCATATCCCTTATATATACGTATACAAAGAGAGTCTGATGATTAGGGAAATTGGGTACCTTTGACTAGAGCTTGGTTCAGCTTAGAATTTTAGGATCTCTAAAACCGAGAGTTCTTGAATGGATCAAGTCTTGTATTCACATGCACAGTCAGGGGTTAACCCAACTTATTCATTCTTTATTTGCTCGAGGACTAGCAAAGTTTAAGTATAGGGGGGTGATGAATCCACGATTCATCATCTTAATATCTTGATCTTAGCAAAATCCCTGAGTAAAGTCCCAAATAAATGTCCATAAAATACATAAATTAACAAAATGACTCTTGTAAATAAAACACACTAATTATTATATATTAGATTGTACAAAATAAATAACACTAAAAAGCCGCAAAAATAAAGGAGTTTTATACATGTAAATAACCCAAAACTTCATGTATTTTTAATAATTTTCATTTCAACTCCTTTTTGGCTAATTCTTTCTCTAACTTGTTCATAATAATGTACATAAAAATACAAAAATATAAAATAAATTTTACCTCAAATAAATGCTCCTAGATCCTAAAGAGAAAAAGCCGTAAAGTCCAAAGTTCCAAGCTAAATTCCCGCTCCGTATGAACTCCAAATTCACCAAACTCACTTTTAAAGTTCAAGTTTAGAAAATTATCTATCCAACGAAAGTGGTTTCATTAAATCGGAGCTCGTTTGCAAAAGTTGGGTTTTGGGACCTAGATGTACATTGTATACCTTGTATATATTCATTCTTTCTTTAATTTTTATTGTATCTTTCATAATTGCTAAAAATATAAAATATCATGATTGTGTTGTATTTTAATTATATTATTTTATAGTATTTTTCCATTGTAAATATCTCTTATTAAAAAAAATACAAATTAGAAAGTAAACAAAAAGTGTACATGTTGTATGTATTTATTTGTAAATTCACCACTATTTTTTTCCCTTTTTATTTTTTGTTGTATTTAAAGTAGCATACTTTATATCATTATTTATGTATTTATTTTTTCCCATTCTCTACAATAACTTCTCTACCACCAACTTCTATTCAACTCCATCATTTTTAATAACTCCCATTCCACTCCATATTCTTCCACCAACCTCCCATTCAACTCCACCAATAATACAACTTCCCATTCAACACCACCACCATTCTAACCTCTCTTTCTCTTCTCTTTATATTCATTTGTACATCCTCATTTTTTCGCATCCACCATTCTTATAGAATAAGGAGAGAGCTTGGAGTGTTTTGTTGGTGACAGCGGCGAAGCATCGTCCTCAAGCGACGACCTCCTTCAGGTGAGATCCGCGGAGCTCCACTCCGCGTCACGAGTTCCCCGTCGAGCTCGCGTAGCTTCTCCGATTTTTAATTCGCCAATCGGATCGAGGCGACAACAGGAGTCCAGCGTAGCTGCTCCGCCAATCCGGCGATGATTCAGGTTTCCTCATTTCTCTCGTTATTTTATTTTATCTAATATTGTGCCCTTTGTTGTGTAACCATCCTTTTTATATCACTGCACCATATTCATCATTTCATCACCGTAATACCCCCTCATTTTCATCTTTATTTGCATTTCCCGATTATCAAAAAAAATTAAAATAAAAAAAATTATTTGCATCAAATCAGTAAAAAATCAAAAAAATCAAAAAAAAAAATAACGGCTGGGGGAGCAGCTCCAGCGCCGCCCGCCCCACCTCCCCCACCACCGCCGCCCGCCACCCTGCCTCCAACCGACGGCGCGCACCACCGCGCCTCGGCCTACCGCCACTCCCTCCGCCGCTGCTCGTAGCCGCGGCCCCGCTGCTCGCCGCTCCCTTCGCCAGCCCCCGGCCCGCCGCTCACGCCCTCCCACACCGCGCGCCACCGCGACCGACCAGCCATCCCTCCACGTCCACACGCCCACCGGCACCGCGCGCGCCGCCTCGTTGCGCGCCGCGCCGCCTCCAGCCCCCATCGGCACCACCGTCCTCATCCTCACTTTGGGTTCTTCCACCTGTGCCCTATCCCAAGGAAGAAGAAAGGTTAATTTTTTTAATGTAAAAAATTGTATCTTTTATTTTTCAAGTATTTGTAATTACAGTTAGTCCCTGTACATAAGTTCAAGTTGTATTTTGTTTTCTGCATTTGCGCAAAGACCCCTGTGTTCATGCTTTAATTTGGACTTCATTTTGGTGTCATTTTATTCAAAGAAAAATACCATTGTGACGAGCAACTAATTGCCTACATTTTGACCATTTATTTGTATTTTTGTGAATAATGGGTAATTAATTAAAAATGATTAACTGAAACTTTGCATATTTTACCCATTCAGTACTCTTAAATTCATATCTAACACATGGTTGCTCTAAAAATTCCATAAAAATTAGAGATGATTCCTTGAAATGTGTTTAATTTACTATCCAAATTTCAACCAAAATGGAGATGTCTTGTGCCTGAAATAAATTATTGAGTGATTTTTGTATTTGATTTTTAATTAAATCCACAGACATCCTTTTCACGAAATTTCAAGTCCCCAGGATTGCTCATCTAAATATCTATTTGAGATAATTTGATCTCTGACTAATTTGATAATGTGGATTTATTAGGAATTATTTACTCACTGCCACTCTGTTTCTACTAAAAAATCCATAAAAAATTCATAACTTGTCAAAAAATTCCAAAAAAATTATTGTAGCTTCCTTGTATCATGTTTTCATTCCAGTAATTTTTTCATGATTTTTGCTTTCTGTTTATGTGATAAATTGCAAAAAGACCCTTAAAAAGTGTGCATTTTTCATTGTTGCATTTTAAGTCCTAAAATTCCAAAAAAATGTGTTTTATGTTCATCACTGGATTAGTATTCTAGGAAAAATATAATTTGGCTGAATTGAACTGATTTGACATTAAACTTAATTTGGCTAAGTTGTATGCTTTCTTAGTGTTCTTATTCAGTCGCATTTGCATTTGCTTTGATTTTTTGCATTAAAAAAATCTTTAAAAAAACCGCGTGGAAATCTAGATTTAAGTTTTTAAATTAAACCCAAGTTGTTCCTTTGCCTCCCTGAGTTCGACCTCGGACTTGCCCGGGATATAAATTAAGCCGAGACACTCCTCACGGAGATCTTCTCTCGGTTCTGACCGAATCGCTAAGTACACGTGCTACAACGTGACCTAATTAAATCTAGTATCTAGCGACTCGTCATTCCTCTTCCGAAAGGTCAAAGATGGCTCTCCTTTTATTTCGTCGTGAAGTTGTCGGTTCACTTGAATATCCAGATGAATAGCCATTGGAATTCTTCTTGGTTGGTGCTTGGTCTGCGTGCTTGTTCTTAGTCTCTCGAATGTTTGAGCACTCTCGATTTGGGATGATTTGGTCAAGATATTCAGAGAATGTTGCTCCCGGGTGTGACCATGCATATGTCTCAGGACCATAGTAGAAAGATTTGTCTATTTTGAGATCCTCGGGGATTTGAATATTGGGGAGAGTCTCTGCATGTTCTTTCTCAATTGATTCGATGTTGGCGCATTCCTGTGTCGAGTTGATGTAATCCATGTAGTCAGAGTAGGTTGACCCAGGGTGTGCCCATGCATAAGTCTCCGGATCATATGATTCATATACATGATTGTCCATGGTGAGAGCGGCTGGGAATGGAGCAGGGGGGAGATTTTCTAAACCAATAATCTCATCAACAACCGCTATCTCAGGTGTGGCTGCAGGATAGGGCTCTTCTACTGCTTCATGGTTACAGTTGTTGGGGACTTCGTGGGTTGCCTCAGAAGATCGTGATTCCTCAAAGATAGGGTCAGATTTAAGTGCTTCCAATGCTGTGAAATTGATTTCCCGAGTCTCACAATCGATACTTGCCTTGGTCAATGCCAAGAATGGCTTTCCGAGAATGATTGGAGACTGGGTGAATTCTCTTGATGCTCAATATCCATGATCGTGAATTCTACCTTGAGCGGAGCACCTTGGAATTTCATGATGACAGAAATGATTCCTCTCGGCCTTTTTATCGATCGGTCTGCCAATTGAACAATCTCTCGTATCTTCCGAATCGGTCCGAGTTGGAGTTCGTGAAAGACAGAGGCCGGGAGGATATTAATCGGTGAATCATCATCAATCTGAGTATGGGTGAAGATTGTGTCTTTGATTTCGCAGTCAAATCTGGGGAACCGCTTCACTATGCGGCTCTTGGTTTTTCTCCTCAACACCAAGGAGGAGGCCATTGACAAGATATGTCTTTCAGTCTTTGTTCGTATCCTGCCCGACTTTTTGTTCATTAATTTATCTGTTATAAATCTTTTAAGGTCGGGGAAGTGTTCAATGGCCTGTATAAAGGGAAGTTCGAACATCAAGCGTTTTTCCAGTGCTTCCCGTACAGTCGGATCCAAATTCCTCAGATCGTCTTTAGTTTCAATTTTTTTGAAATTTTTTGAATTTTCAAATTTTTTGTGATTTTCAAATATTTCCATTTTTTGGTATTTTCTGGGTGGTGTGGGGGTGTGGAGTGTTCTTCAGATGAAAAGGGGCTCTGGTGTTCAGGGTGAGGGTCAGTGACATAGTTATTTTCAGAATCGTCCCTAGATGCCTGAATATCCTCAGAATTTTCAATCTCAGATCCAATTATTTCCTCATTCATTTTACTGTCCGAGCCACCATAGAATGCGATGAATCGATCGGTAAATTTTTGAAATCTCTCCTCTATTGAATTGAATCTTGTTTTTATCCCTCGAAATATCATCCTCAAAATTCAATTCATGATCAATCATAGGCGCAGTCGGTGTGTGTTTGATAATTTCATCTTCCATTTTCTCATTTGTGCTGAGAGGAGAATTTCTTGGAATATCCAATATATTATCATTAATTTCAGAAAATATCTCCTCAATAATCATGGAAGGCGGCTGCTCATATGATCCAGACATGTGGAGTCAGTCCAAGTAAATTTATTCCTTCGATCTTGAGTGGTCGGATCTTGGTATGGTGAGTCGGCATATAGGGCTCATGTGTTTCTATGTAGTTAGTGCAGTCTTCTGTATGATCGTCCTGTCTGAAGAGGGGATTGTCACGGTCAATCCAAGATGATGATTGTTCGTTAATGTTCCAGGGCAGGGTCAAAGGATAAGGGAAAGATGTGTTAATTCGATCATGTGGTTGTCATCTCCCAGGAATGATGGATTGATATTCATCGAATATGATGTATGAATTGCATGATCGGTGTAGAGAGGATTGATATATGAAGAAGTGGAGACCTCAGTCGGTTGTTGATTTATCAGGTCCGAAAACAGAGGATTGTCATTCATGGAGCATATCGGATTGATCAAAAGAGATGGTGGTTGAGAGTCTCTTGGAGGAGGTGTTTTGGGTCTAACCGACACGAATTTGTTTTCATAATATAGCTCTGATGGGTTCTCGGTTATTTCTGAAAGAGTTGAGAGGAATGAGGGGTTGGGCCTGTTTTCGTAAAAGGGTTCCATGATGAGATTCGAATCAAGATAGGGAAGAGATGATTGCACGGGATAGTCAAGAGAAATCAAATGTGCGGCTATTGATCTTGAAATCGGTTCACGCACACCAATGCAAACACAATTTAAACCCTAGGTTCACCAACGCACACAATGAAGCCGTAAGATTTCGGCTATTATCTTTTCAATTTTAGTTGGTGATAAATCAATCTTGGCAAAAAAAATTAGCGAGCTGAGATTTAGGATTTGGGCTCTAGCCTTAAGTGTCGTCTCTCGCTCACTCAAAAAATAAAATCATCCAAGGACGGGGTTGCTCTCCCGCAAAAATTCTTGATTTTATGAGTTTTTAAGATCGGCTATATTTAACAGTCCAATTTTTATTAGGCGATCACTTAAGAAATTAAATGAGCACACAAATACACGTCTACCGTACAATCCCAATTTCCTTTAGATTTATGTGATAAAATAAGAGGGAGGAATTCGGGAGAAGCCGATGCACGCGGAAAACTATGATGAATGCTCAGTTAGAAGACTTACAGTGCCTCCTCGCAATCTTCATGTGGGATACAATACAGAATTGAAAAATTTATACTAAATACGTGCAAGCCGATGAAAACCGTACCTAAGCAGAAAGTTCTATTAGCGGGAAGAATTGAGTTGAATTTGGCTAAGTTGAACGATCTAATGTGCGTCTTAGTTAAAGTGTAGTGTGGCTTAAGATCCTATGAGCACAATCAAAAATAAAAATGCTCTGAGAGCCGTATGTGCAGGTCTATCCTAATCGCCACTCAAGTCAGGCCCCACCCTCGCCGGAGATTGAAACAGGCTACGACACACCACAAATAGAGTTCAAGGTCTTTTTTACACACGCGAGAGTCCAAACGGACACTGTTATAAATGGGCAGAAATTAAAATTTGCAGAATTTAAAACCTAGACTCTATGCTCTCTCACGACTCGACTCGATCTTAATTTAATTGCGGCTTCTCCGGATGTCGGTGAAGATGCGTCGGTTTCTTGAAAAACCGCTCCACGTGCGCCGGGTACCTCGCAAGAAAAATAAGAGAGAGAATGTCAGAGAGTGACTCAAGAAATAATAAAATAAGAAAATAAATGCTGAAAAAAATTTATGGGATTTACAATGAAAATTTCAGGGGTCAGACTACCCGAATTCGGAAAACCGAACAAAAATTTTCAAAACAAAAAAACTAAGCCGTTTGCCTCCCTGGCAACGGCGCCATCTGGCAAGTCCGGAAAAGCCGCGTTAAGAAGTTATTTTTAATTGTTCGTGAGTTGAAATAATTATGAGTCGTTCGTTGTAGGCGGCGATCGGAAGCAATCAAGAAATAACCACAATTTTTAATCAAATTTAATCAAGTAGTTTTTATGTTTATTTTACTTGGGCAAGTCCCAAGGTCGATCACAAGGAGGCAAAGGAACAACCTAGAGTTGTGTCTATCCAATTCTGAGTTCGATTTTCTAGGCGGACTTTTTTTTGGAATTTTTCAATGCAATAGAGGGTGCAACATGCAAATCCGGCCTACTTTATGGACTAAAATGTGAATTACATTCAAATGATGTCCGAAAAATATGAAACTTGGCCGAGATGTAAAATATGATGAAATAAGTGCACTGTAATTTTTTTGGAATTTTTGGATGCAATATGATTTTTTATAGATTTTAAAATGCAAACAGAATGATTTTCAATATTTAATTATAATAAATATTAAACCTACTTATTTTCAAGAAATAAAATTATCTAAGATCTATCACTAGGTGATGGATCCCAGAAAAATCCTAAACCTTGAAAATGTGGGGTTGAATACCTATTAAAAATCAAATACTGAAATGTGCTAAGTGATTTTTACAGAGCAATTTATGCATGCAAATGCAAAGATTTTTGGGCACAATGTTAATCAAAGTAATCTCTACGATATTTGATTTTTGGGGAATTTTTAGAATCACGGTTAATTAAATAAAATCTGAAGAGCACAGACTGGGCAAAATATGGTAATTTCCACAGGATAATTAATTAATAATCAACCGGTCATCACAAAAATGTCCATGACATGTCAAAATGTAGAGAATTAAAAGATGAACACAGTGCTATTTTTAGATTAAGAAAATAATGTAAAGAAGAAGTCCAAAAATACGGGGGAACACAGGGGTGTAACTGCAAAAAATAAAAATAAAATGAATATAAAACTGCAGGGGGGACCTAAGTGCAATTACCTATTCCCTTGGGGGTACCTATGCAAATTTTCCCAAAGAAGCACGTGCGCAGCACGTGCTCTCTGGTCTTGGACTGGAATGTAATTCGGCGAAGCTTCAGGGGCGCCCTAGCAAATTTCCCACAGTCACGTGCCGGGCACATGACCTGGTGATGAATCCACATTTCATCATCTTTATTATATCATTTTGGCACCAAAAACCCTAGCAAATGCCTGTAAATAACATTAAAATCACCATCTTAGTATCCATGCATGTGCATCACAATAGTGTATAAAATACTGCAATTAAGGCCAAAATTATAGAATAAATAAAGAAAATAAAAAGAATAAAATATTGTAAATATTTTATGACCCAAAACCCCCGAGACCTAGGCATCTTGATGAATAGGTCGACAAGGAATAAAGTAGGGTGAGATAAGGGCCAAAACACAGATAAAATACCTGTACCTTTTATTCATTCTTTATTCATTTTGGGACCTATTTTTGGTTCCACTTTTTATCCATCAAATCAAGAAACTTTGTACATGAAAATTGTAGATAATTTAATAAATAAAATACAAAATTGACTTCACAGAAAAATAATGTACAGATAAAAAGTTATGGTCTGAATAAGAATCCAGAATCCCAACTTCCCAGACCCGTATCTCACCACTGACAACTCCAAATGCAGCATACTCACCTTTAATTGTATATAGAATAAAATAATCTATCCAATGGCGGTGGTTTCGCATTTGGCGGAGCTACGGTTTGAAAGTTGAGTTTTGGATCCACATTGTATACTTGTACAGATTAAAATATTCAATTTATTATTTATTTATTATTTTTATAATTTTATATTTTTATAATGTTGTAGTTATTACCTATAATTATGTACATTAAAATAAGAATAAAAACCTAAATAAAAACAAAAATAAAATACTTAAAAATAAAATACATAGATACATTACTTGTACATCTACCTATACAAAACATATTTGTATTTTATTTAATATACAAAATACTTCAATAAAATAAAATAAAAATATATTTACTTGTATAAAAGTACTCTATAATTGCATAAAATAATAAACAAAGTTAAAGAAATTAAAAGACACAAAATAAAAATGAAATACTAACACACATAGGTATTATACCTATATAGGGGTAAAAAGGTAACTTATAAAAATAGAACTCATAAAAATAATTAAAATTCAGAATAAAATACTACCTAAAATAACTAACATTTTTTATTTAATTACCATAATTTAATTCGGCCATTTAATATTTTAAAATGAATTAATAAGAGGATTTTCCAGGGTTTTTCCTGGTTGGTCCACGTGGACCAACCAGGTGCAAACCCTAGTTGACCCCGGTCAACTAGGTGCCCTAGCCCTGTACCTCCGTCAGAGCCTCGTTTTCTCCCCGCATTTGCGGATTTTTCGAGGCGTCAACTTTCATCCTTTCGCGATACCATCTTCTGCAAAGTTCTCCACCTACCATCCCTCTTGCTCGCCCTGTGATTGCATCGGACTATGAATCACTGTGGCGCAAGATTTCTCTTGATCTTTGGGACCCTGTAGCTCAGGGTCAGACCAAATAAAAGGAACCCCCAACCTTGCGACTCGAATGGGAACACCTTTCGGTCCACCCCTCGCGCCTCTTTCGTGCTCCAGAGCTACCTGGAGGTGACAGCTCCGACGTGGGCTCTTCAGCCAAGGCTCCCGAGGTCGGAGGTGCTTCCCCTACCTCTCGCGAAGTCGCCGGTCGAGGTTCGCTCCTCCCTCTGGCTCCGGCCATTGAGGGCTCCCCCCGCTCATTTCTTTGCGTCATTTTATTCCTGTTAGCCTAAGGTTCAAAAATCCCCAAAAATTTCGAAGTTTAATCGACCAAATCGCCGAATCAAGCACCTTGGCCGGAGCGCACCTCCGGCCGTGCATCCCCATCTCGACCCGAGCATCCCCGAGTCCATCCAAGGGTCCAGGCACTTTGCCCTGGACCCTTTGACCATTTTTGCAGGTCAAAGCCGAAGTGAAGACGCCTGGAGGTGAGTTTTGAAGCTCGCCGGGGCCAATGAAGCCCTCCAGCTCCGCCAGCCACCAGCGAGCACCACGGCCTCCGCCGTGGCTTTTTGACGCCCCCGGGAGATAGGCGACGACCAGAGTAGGCTCCAGCCCAATTTTGAAGCTCAGAAGCCATCGGAGTCGGCCGGAGGAGCTCGAGGAACCTCGCACAGCCGGAGCTCCTCCGTGTTCTTCCAGCCGTCTTCGCCACCGTCCGATCAGGGCGCCTCCTCCAGATCAGCAGCAACTGTTGGATCGTGCCCCGCCTCGACCGTTGATCTTCCCCCGGAGATCTAATCTCAGCCGCGGATCCACGAACCGTCATCGGCCGTCCCCGTGCCGCCATGTGGATAAGTGGCATGCTCCCCGCCGCTGGATCGCGCTCAGCTGCCAGCCGTTGGATTCGCGCCACGTGTCACCTGCGGACCGCCCCAGCGAGGGTATTTTGCATCTACACCCTCGCGCCTTTTGTATTTATTATTTAGTATTTAAACTTTCGTCTGTAGTGTAAAAACTTTGGTTTATTTGCACAAACATCCCCGTATTTTCTATATTCACATCTAAGTCCCCCGCCACGTCACCTCACGTGACCTGTACACGTGAGGTGTGGGCATTTTGCAGAGGGGCCCTCGGTCGTTTGTGTATTTTGTTTTAGTACCAAAACTGTGACGTCAAGTGTTATATGTTTGGATATTTTGCATGTAGGCCCCCAGAGTTTTGAGATATTACATTTCAGTCCTCGCCAGGCACGTGCAAGTCACGCGCCCTGGTGGGAAAATTTCCAGGACCCCCAGGCGGGCTTTGTAATTGTGTTTTGGTGTTATAAATTGAATATTCAGTTCAATATTTTGTGGAAAATTTGCATGTATGCCCCTGTACGTTTGTTAAATTGCATTTATACCCCTGCCAGGCCTGTTTAATGATTGGATGCTTTGTGTAATTATTTGAACTATCATTGTAAGTCCAAAAATTCCACAAAAATAGGGTTAAGCTCATGTGCACTTATGCTTCCACGCCATCTTTTTAGTTTTTGATTTTATTCTATTTTCGTATTTATTAAAAATAAAAAACATGCTTATTGTGTACTGTCTAGTTTAGAAAATGCCAAAAAAATATTAAAACGCTTTGAAAAATTACAAAAAAATTACCTAGTGTCTATTTTATCCTATTTTAGTGTCAGTCCAAAAATCACTAAAAATCTCAAAAGAAAAATAATAAAAATTTAAAAATACTCAAAAACTTCAAAAAATATATAAAATCAAGGAAAACTCTAAAAAATACAAACTTAGGTTTTGTTTGTTCCTCATTTTGTTCTTTTTATTTAAAAAATAGTTTGAAAAATTTTGAGTACTGGTTGCTATTTTTAAATCCCATTTTGTTCACAGCCAGCCCTTGTTTCACTATTTTGAGTTATTTCAGTAATTAAAAATACTAAAAACACCTTGAAAAACCTCCAAAAATCACAAAAACAGAAAAAATCATAAAAATATCAAAAACAATTTATTTCTGAATTTTTGGTAATTTTTACTTAGTTTTATAAATATTTTACCTTATCTTTTATTCCATTGTCTTTAAATTCCAATATTGAAAAAGAAAAAGAAAAATATAAAATATAAAATTATAAAAATTAGAAAATTAAAAAAAATCAAAATACAAAATTAAAAATTAAATTAAAAAAATTAAAAATTAAAAACCCACAAAAATTTATTTGCTTGCTTGCTTAGTGTAGACATATCACAAACACTCACTTGAGCACATTTTTGAACTACCCTGCTTGCTCCCTGTGTTCGAACTCTCTGCATACTTGTCACTATACACCATTTGTGCAGAGTAAAAAATAAATTTTAACTCCACATTAGTTCTAATTTATTGATCTGTATTGTGGGTTAATTGTTGATTAATTTCAGAATTTGTGTGGTCAAACACCGACTGTTGACTCGCCTTGTGAGTCGATACAACCACATCGATTTCTGAGGTTATCACCTGGGGTGGTGTACAGGAGACGATCCCCACGCACGCGCCTCGCGCGTGCTGGGGCCTCGGGCCTGGCACCCGGCTGCTGGCGGTGTGGAGGCGGACGGCGGGCCGGCCGAAGCGGAGGGGAGGCCAGCCGTTGATGATGTGAGCGGGGCTCCGGTGCGGTGCCAGAGCAGGTCGAAGATGAAGGCGGAGCTTGGAGCCTCCTGACGCTGGCGATGGCTGACGGAGTCAGCGGAGGCGGGTCGAAGACGGCGGAGCGGGCCCGGTGGCGTGGGCGAGGGCCGCTCCAGGCGGAGGAGGCGCTGATGAAGCGGGGGTTGGCCGAAGGCGGTGGGGAGGACCGGAGCCGAGGTCGATGACGGCGATGTTGAGGCGGAGATGGCGATGAAGATGAATCTCCAGGCGTCGGGTGAGGCGAGTTGTCGGAGACGAAGCGTTGTGGCAGAGAAGTCGTCGAAGTCGATGAAGACGAAGATGTAGGTGGAGTCGTCGTCGTTGGCTCTACGGCGGAGGACCGGAGCTGGGGCAGTAACGCGGCGGAGGCGCTGCGACGGCCTTCGGGTAGACCGGATCTCGCCGGGGGAGACGACTCCTTGTGGTGCTGTCACCACCACGGGCGAAGCTCGACCCCGATATCGGCGGATGCGGTTCTGGGGGTCGGCGAAGATGTTTATATAGGGGAAAGGCCGGTGATGGGAGGGGAGGCGCGAGATGAGCGGAGGGAGTTGGCCGGTGTGGGAGGCCGTTGGCGGAGATAAGGGGTTGCGGGATTTTAGGAGAGAGGCGGCGCGTGAAGATAGCGGAGGAGGCGGCGGAGGTTTCGGAGGAGTCGTTGGGAGGAGGGAGACGCGCGTGGGCCGTTCGATCAGCGGCCGATCGAACGGCCGCGCGTTGGCCACGTGGCGGGGTAAGAGAAAGGGCGCGTCGTGCCTGGGGGCACGTGCGACGCACGTGCGACGATTTTTTTTAAAAAATGGATAAATAAAAGGCTTAAAAAACGATGACACGTGGCAGCCTCTGGGGTTGCCACGTGTCAGCACCAGAAAATTCGAGAATAAATACCATTGTAAAATCGATAAAAAATAGCAAATGACCTCGGATTGAAAAAGTTCCTTCACGAAAAATGCTCGTCTCGACGAGATCTACAACTTTCATGAAGACATCAAAGTGAAATTCGGTCAAATGTAAAAAGTGAATTTTTGGGGTATCCCATGTACATAGAATACCTTGATTTTTGGGTTTTCTAAATTTTTTGTTATTTTTAAAACAAGATAAAAATCCGAAAAAATGTGGAAAACTCAAAGATAAATAAAAGAGACCTTAATCTAATTTTTTTGGATTTTTATCAATGAAGAAAATAAGTACATAAAATATAGGTCAGAAAACCGCGAAAAAATACAATGTACAAAAGAGGCCCAAAACCCAACTTTCACATACGAGCTCTGATCCACTTGAACTTGGTCTTGTTTTGAAGATAATTGAATTTACATTAGTTCAAAAGTGAGTAGGATCAAATCGGACACTGGATGGGGAAGATATGTGGCTTTTAGTCCGAAAATCCTGAAACTAGGGTTTGGGTTTTTGGTCCACTTACCTGGGTTAATTATTTTTTTATTTTTTATTTATTCTTGTTAGTGATGTGTACACAGTGGATGTGGTTTTGTGGCACTCGGAGTTAGCATGAAGGAGTTAAAAATAGGGGAAGTTAGGCTTATTTACAGGTCATTTTTTGCTTGGGTTTTTGGCTTCTTATTTTATGCAGAAATTAATGCTAAAATACAATTCTTATGAAATCATGTATAAATGCTAATTATGTGAAATAAATGCAGAAATGCAGTTGATTTTGAGGGACTTGAGCTTAATTATTGAGACTTAGAGTGGTGAATCCGAGATTCATCAGCATCCCGCATGGAGAGAGCTGGGAGGCACTGTAAGTCTTCATACTTGGCACGCATCATCGTTTTTCCGACTTGCATGGCTTTTCCAATCTTCTCCCTATGTTTTCTTGCCAACCTAGGATGATTAATGGAAATTGAAACCTCGATAGGCACGTGCATTGAAAATACCAAAAAAAAGTGATAACCTAAATAAAAACGGGACTGCTAACTCTATTGGACCTAAAAAATAAAACGTAATGGATTCCTTGTCTTAGGGAGCACAACCCCCTCATTGTATGCGTTTTAAATTGCTTACGTACACACTAAGGAGTAGAGCCCAAATCCTATCAAGCCTCCTAAGTGTCTGTACAACTTTGTGATTCTCATCTCACTCTAAAAATGAAAGGATAAATGATCGTCACCTGACGGTCTTCACTGTGTCGAGTAGGTGAATCAGGGGTTTGCCTTGTGTATTGAATGTGACTTGGAGTCCGTTGTGTTTTTCACTCACTATTTGAGTAGCCGATCCCATCATTTGAGTCATGCATTTTTCATCTTTGAGTCTCTCTACCTCTTATATATATATATCTCCTCATTTGCATTGAGTCGTGATATTGGCGCTTGAGCTCAATCATTCTTCGTCAAGTCCTTTGTTTCCCTCTTATTCACCATCTTCTTCGTATCCACTGTATCATCCCCACCTTCTCCGGTTCGAGGAGAGCCTGCTCTTCGAACCACCATTTTGACGGTGTTCCCGCCCTGTGTGGAACACCCAATTTTGTCTATGTCCTGATCTTCTCGCCCGCCCTCCTCGTCCCCTTTGTCTCACTCTTCTAGCTCCCATGATATTGGCACGCACGCTCAATCAGCTTCTCCCCCTGTGATTGTGTACCCTACCTGAGACTAACTGACAGACTGCTCTCCTTGACGGTCCTCGCAAGGACGAGCCTTGATATTACAATTATTCATTGTCTAGTTCATAGCTCTCCGAGGGTTATCTGCGAGAGGCTATGACACATTCTAGCTCCCTGGTCTCTCCTGCTGATAGACGGTATGCCGTCTCTCGAGACTAGGTTTCCTGTGGATCCGTCTGATGGATCCGGCTCCTTTGCGCCTCCCTCTCTCCTTGACGACCCTCGCAAGGACGATATGTACTCTGATTAGTCCTTGCTTAGATCGCAGTACTCTCCGAGGACTATCTGCGGGAGACTGCGACACTCTCTTTACGCTCAGTTCCCACTGCTGACTGTGCCTCCAATATGTGGAGCACGGAATCGAGTCGTCTGATATACATGATTCTTGGTCCCATCTTGAGTTGCCTATCCGATTTGTGGATCATGGGACTCATCTGATTAGACTCATCTGATTAGACTCCTCTGAATCTGCTCACCTTGACGGTCCTCGCAAGGTTGAGCTCTTGATATCTGCTATTTTCATGCCTAGCTGGCAGCACGTTCCCCGAGGGTTGTCTGCGGGACGCTGCCACATTCTTTAGACTTTCTGGTCTCTTCTGTTGGTAGCCGATATGTTGCCTACCGAGACCGTACCTGTTGATCCGTCTGATGGATTACTGACGCTTTTGCGTCCACTCACCTTGACGACCCTCGCAAGGTCGAGTCTTTCTCTGATTATTCATTGACTAGCATGTACTACTCCCCGAGGGTTATCTGCGGGAGGGTACATCACCTTGTAGGTACTCGGTTTCACTTCTGGTGTCTCCTATCTGTTGGAGCATGAAGCCGAGTCTTCTGAGCTTTCTACTTGGTCTCCTCTCTGATTGTGCATCTGATCTGCGGATCACGGGACCAAGTCCTCTGATTAGGGTTTGATTTCTGGCTCCTTTGAACCTGCTCACCTTGACGACCCTCGCAGGGTTGAGCCATGTTTTGCGGTATTCGGTGTGTCTCCTGTGATCTTCCGACCTCATGACCACCGAATGCCACGATGTCTCTTGCTCTTTACCCTTCCATATCTTATTGAGACTCTGATTTATCGGAGGAATCTGTACTGCTCTTTCTTCCTCCCGGTCTTATAGTATCGGCTCCGTTCTTTCATGCTGACCTTCTGAGCCGATTGTCTGCTTTCTGCTACCGGACCGGACCACTTTACTTTCGATCTGTTTGTCCCCGATAGCTGACACCCACATGACTGCATATCCGGGTGTCTTTTCACCTTCTGACTGTGTCACTGTTCTCACAGGGAGACAATGGCGCGAGTACGGTATTCACTTGTTAGATACCGTCCTGTACTCCACCAGTTATTCACCACTTGTATATATGTGTGCCTTGTTCATTCTTTCTCCCGCATGTTATGTGTGCCCTAGATCTATCGCCATATCTTTGAGTCTACACTTAGGACGTACCTTGTCCTAAGCATAGGGGGGTACACACCGCGTTGTTCTTTCGTCGTTCAGTTTTGTCACTCTTGTTGTTGCCTCTACTTAGGGATAGCTCACCCTAAGTATAGGGGGAGTGATGCGTATATTCTCCACGATCGTTTCATCTATCTGTATATATCTATCTTTTCTTCTTTTCTTCTTTTCTTCTTTTCCTTTTCATATTTCTTTATCTATATAAAGAGTGTCGCCCCTTTGTGTCAGTTCTCTGTACTTAGGACGTACTTTGTCCTAAGTATAGGGGGCGCACCCCTGATTTGTTAATTCTTTCATCTATTTATTCCCACCCTTGACCCTCCTTGTTTTGTGTACAGTCAGCTATACTTAGGATTACTCGATCCTAAGTATAGGGGGGAAGGTCAAATTCTATTTCCTTCATCTCTTATTCGTATATTCTTTAGACTTGTCTATACTCAATACGAGGTTATGTCTTCTCTTTCTCTTTTCCGATCTATGAGGACATAGCTCAAGCTAAGTATAGGGGGGTCGTATATACTATGTATATACTTTAGCCATAACTCGTACTTTCTTATTCTTTTAATAATATGGCTAATAATTCTTTAAAATTCTTTAAAAATCTTAATAAAAAGATGTGATTATTCCTCGGATTCTTTTTATATACTGATTAATAAATCATGTTAAAAATATTCTTTGCAAAATGATTTGAAAAATAGTGTGAACTGTTTGGAAAACTTTTTGTGAAGTATTTTCAACCTTTGTAAAAATATTTTGATTGCAAAAATTCTTTTATTCGTGTGAAATAAAGGATTTGAAAATCTATTTGCAAATGATTTCGAAAACATTTTGTAAAAATATTTTGAAAAATGTATATATAGTGTTTGCAAAATCTTTGCAAAATGGCTTTCAAATATTTGTGAATAGTTGCAAAAATTATTTTGTACTATCGTTTTCAAAATGATTTCTAAATAAATTTGAGGAATAAAAGCATCTTAATAAATAAAATAAAATACATTAAAAATAAAATACATAAAAATCTTTATTAATTGTATACACACCTAAAATAAATCACTTTGTTAAAACCTGTAAATTCTTTAAAATAAAGCGACACGCCCGTGTAAATAGATGTATATATTTTATACTTTGAGTGCCAAAATTGTTTTATTTTGCAAAAATTCTTTGTGTAAAAAAATTCTCTTGTTTCAAATTCTTTGAGAAATTGCATTATTCTTTGCAAATAGCATTTGCATAGCATTCATATTCTTTGATTGAGTATTGATGATTGAACTAGTCCAATAAAGTCAAAGATTGGAGCTTGGTTGGACCTTACCGCACCTAATTGCACTGGAACCTTATGGGAACTAGGTTTAAGGTACTTCAGGTTTATTCAGACTTAATTCTTTGAGAAATCAGGGCTAGGTTCAAGTCACCTCAGTGGACTAACTAGAACTTTTCGAAACACACGTATGACTCTTGTCGACCGTGACCTAACTTGGACACTTGCACCTTTCACTTGGCTCAACTCAGTTGGAGTGGTGAGGGGGTTGGATTTGCCTGTCTGAGACGCACACGGGTGGAAACATTCATCCTCGTCTAGGGAGGGAAGTGCACCCCAACCTGGTCCAGTAGTCATGAGGTCTAACGACAGGAGAGTGTGGGTTGCAATAAAGCTTCAAAAGAGGGATAGTCTTCTGGCTCAAGAGGAAAAACTCCTTATGTAAATGCTGTTGTATATAGTATGTTGAAAAAAAAGTGGACATGCTTGAAAATAAAATAAAGTGCCTGCCGGAGTATGTATATATGTTGTATAGAAAATAAGCAAGCTTGAGTATCAAAGTTATACCATGTGAGCCTGCAGCTGGATGACTTGACTACACTGGTCTTGCATCCCAGAATAGGTAGCTACACTGGCTACCGTCCATTCTTTTCTCTACCTCCTCCTCTTGAGTTGAATGCCACTTGAACTTAGAAGGGAATACCCCGCTCCTCGAGGAAAGAGCTGTTGGATTAGGGAATCATTGGGTTGTCATTTTGGAGAAGCTAGTCTCTTTGTCATTTCAGTTGGGGAGAGCCACTATCACTTACACTGTACAAGTCAGCTTCATAGTCATAAGGGTTTGCGTATGATGTAGGCTAGTTCTGACCTGGCTATTTGAGGTAATTTGAACCGAGTTCTGTGACTCTTGAAGGCTGTTGTGTTTTAAATTTGGTTCCCGACTAGGTTCCGCACACATTTTCACACCAAGGTCTAACCTGAGCTCCAAACTTTGATTTTGTATAGATGAGTTTAATAATCATAATCAATTCAATTTATTCTTTAAATGCTTTGTTTTTGCTTATTCTTTGTTCTTTTTGTACTTATTGCATAAGTATTTGCTAGGGACTAGCAAAGGCAAGTATAGGGGGGTGATGAATCTCCATTTCATCACCTTTATTCTATCATTTTGGCCTTAAAAACCCCAGCAAATGCATGTAAATAGCATTAATTTGTATATAATAACATTCATGATTCATTGTATTATTTGTACAATAAATAAGGTTTTTAATGCCAAAGTTATAGAATAAAGAGAAGAAAAGAAAAAGGAATAAAACATTGAAAATATTTTATGACCCTAACCCCGAGACCAAGTCCAGAATGGAATTGGTCGACAAGGAATAAAGTAGGGGGAGATAAGGGCCAATAATACAATAAATACCTCATTTATTTATTCATTCATTTATGCATTTTTGACACCTATTTTGTATTTAATTATTTATCCATCAAATAAAAATATTTTGTACATGAAAATTGTAGATAATAATGTAAATAAAAATAAAAAATTGATTTTGTACAAAAATAATATACAGTGTACATTTTATACCCAAAATAAAAGGCCAAAATCTCAACTTCACAGACCCATATCTTGCAAATAAAAACTCCAAATCACCCAAACGCACTTTAATTGTATATAGCTTTCCAAGAACTATTTAATAAAATTGGTTTCATAATTTTTGGAGCCCACCTGTGAAAGTTAGGTTTTTGACCCCTATTGTACAATCTACCTGAATAAAATATTCAATTTATTCTTCATTCATTATTTCTATGAATTTATATTTTTAGAAATTTGTAAATAAAGAATACAATACATGTACATATTAAAATTAAAAGAAAACCAAAAAGAATTTGAAAAATAAAATAAGCTTATGTAATACATAGGCAAAATACCTATGTTGAGTATGTACATAAATTAAAGGGGATTTAATTCTTTTATTCTTTATTCATCTATATTTTTTATAATAATGTAAATATTACATCTAATTTCTTAAAAATACAAATTCAAAATAAAAACAAGTAAAATATATTAAACAAATAAAGTATACATAATATATAGGTAAAATACCTATAAGTATAACTACATATACATATACCTATTTATTTAAAAATGTAAATAAACTCATAAAAATTAAATAAAAATATATTTATACTCATAAAAATAAGTTATAAATGTATAAAATAAGAAAATAAAATAATAAAAGACAAATGAACAAAATAAAAAAATACATATAAATATACTTATAAATACATTATTAAAATAAAAGCATAATAAAATACATCAAAAAAATAAATAAAAATCATAAATAAATACTACATTATTTAATAAACATTTTTTATTAAATAAGCAAAATCTAATTAATTCATTTGTTAAGTGTAATAAATAAGTCAATATTTGGCCGACGTGGGCCAATCAGAGGCCAGGGACTGTTGACCTCTGGTCAACTCCTCCCTGCGCCTCTGACCCCCGTCAGAACCGTCAACTCCCCGAGATTCTTGCATTTTTCCCGCTCGTCTCTTCCATCCATCGCCCTCGAATCCTTCATGAAAAACACTATCTGATCATCCGAGATTCTCGCCGAGATTCTGGAGCCCTTGTACATATCGTTGATTCACCGCTAAATAAGGGTGCTACCTTGTTCATAAATAAAGAACCTCCGCCATTTCTCCAAGTTTGGTCAACCTCTCCCCATTTTCTTCCTTGCATTCGGTCCTGGATGTGCTCCTCGTGACAGGAGGACGCCGCCAACACCTTGAATCGGCTGGAGATGGTGGTGGTTGCACCCACGACGGCGCTCCGGCAGTCGTCCTGCTCCTTGGCCCTCCAGCCAAGTTCGAGCTGCGCTTTTACTTGTTTTAGATAGGTTTTAGTTTTAGCGTTTTGTTTCCGTCTTTAGATTAGCGTTGAGCCATTAGATTTAGTGTAAAATCACCCACCCGTAGTTAGCCGGAGCTCCGCTCCGACGAACATCTCCACTCATCTTTTTGTGCTGAAGCAGCTTCAAGTCCGGTCGAGGGACATCCCCTCGAGCCGTGCGAGCATTTTCCTGCAGGTTAGTGATAAACGCGGAATTCGATGCGGTTATATTGACTCACAAGGCGAGTCAACAGTCGGTGTTTGACCACACAAATTCTGAGATTAATCAACAATTAACCCACACTAAGATCAATAAGTTAGAAATAATGTGGAGTTAAAATTTATTTTTAACTCTACATAAAAGATGTATAGGTGCAAGTATGTAGAGAGTTCGAACACAGGGAGCAAACAAGGTAGTTCAAGCAAAAATGCTAAAGTGTGTGTTGTGTGGAGTGTCTACACTAAGCAAGCGAGCAAATATATTTTTTGTGGGTTTTTAATTTTTAATTTTTTTATTTTTATTTTTAATTTTGTATTTTGATTTTTGAATTTTCTGATTTTTATATTTAATTTTAAATATATTTTTTTTCTTTTTTTCAATATTGGAAGGTAAAAACAATATAAGAAAAGGCAAGGTAAGATATTTATAAAAATGCACAAAAATGCTCAAAAATTCAGAAATAAAATGTTTTTGGTATTTTTAAGGTTTTCTACTGTTTTTGTGATTTTTGAGGGTTTTTCAAGATGTTTTTGATATTTTGAAATACTGAAATAAAGGAAAACAGTGGAAATAATGCTGGCTGTGATAAAAATAGGAATTAAAAATAACAACCAGTAGCTCAAAATTTTCACACTATTTTTCTAATGAAAAGGACAAAATAAGGGACAAACAGAACCTGAGTTTATAATTTTTGGATTTTTCTACTATTTTATATATTTTTTTTGAAGATTTTGAGTGTTTTTAAATTTTTTGGGTTTTCTTTTGAGATTTTTAATGATTTTTGGACTGACACTAAAAGAGGATAAAATAGACACTATGTAATTTTTTTGGAATTTTTGGAGGTGTTTTAATATTTTTTTGGCATTTTCTAAGCTAAACAGTAGAGAAAAAGCTTGTTTTTGATTTTTAATAAATAAGAAAATAAAAGAAAATCAAAAACTAAATATGTGGCGTGAAGGTACACGTGTCCAGGAGCTTAAGTCTATTTTTGTGGAATTTTTGGACTTAAAATGATCATTCAAATAAATACAACAAACATCCAATTAATAATCAGGCCTGGCAGGGGTATATGTGCAATATATAAAACATCCAGGGGCATACATGCAATTTTCCACAAAACTTTACACTGAATATTCAATTTATAGCATCAAAAAGCAATTACAAAAGCCGCCTGGGCTTCCTAGAAATTTTCCCACCAGGGCGCGTGACTTGCACGCGCCTGGGAAGGACCAAAACGTAATATAACAAGAACCTGGGGGCCTACTTGCAAAATAACCAAAAAGTTTACACTTAATACGATAGTTTCAGGACTAAGACGAAATAAACAAACAACCGAGGGTTCCTCTGCAAAATGCCCACACCTCACGTGTACAGGTCACGTGAGGTGACGTGGCGAGGGACCCAAATGCAAATAAATAAAGTCTGGGGGTCTCTTTGCAAATATTACAAAACTTTTACACTACAGACAAAAGTTTAAAGACTAAAAAGTAAATACAAAAGGTGCGAGGGTGTAGATGCAAAATACCCTCGACGTGTGGATCCAACGGCTATCGGTCTTCACTTATACACGTGGCGTGAATCCACGGGTCGACGACGCTTCGCTCGGACGGCTGAGATTAGATCATCAGGGGACGATCGGACGGTGAAGTCGGGGCGCGATCCAACGGCGTCTGCTCGACCTGGGGATGGCTCCACGATCCAACGGCTTGGGGGCGATGAGGAAGAACAGCGAAGAACGCCGGCTAGGCGGACTTCGCCGCTCCAGATCTTCGTCCTCCCGCGAAGTTAGGGCTCCAAAATGGCCGTGAAGCTTCCCCTGGTCCTTCTCTATCGACTGGTGGCGGCAAAAAGCCCCGGCGATGGCCGAGGGGCCCGCTGAAGGGCGGTGGAGCTATAGAGCCCCGCTAGCTCCGGCGAAGCTCCAGATTCGCCTCCAGGCTTCCATGAGTGAACTTGGACCTGCAAAAAGCATTAGAAGGTCCAGGGCAAAGTGCCTGGACCTGGAATGGGTCTAATCGATGCGCGAGGCGAGGTGACGATGGGTGGCCGGAGGTGCGCTCCGGCGAGGATGATCGATTTGGCGAAGGAGTGAATGTAACTCGAAATTTCTTGAGGGTTTTTAAAGCTACGGGTAACAGGAAGCTAATGGGCTAAATAGAAAGGCGGGGTGATGCCCTCGATGGTCGGAGCCAGAGGAGAAAGAGTACCTCGACCGGCGACTTCGCGGGAGGTGGTGGAGACGCCTCCGACCTCGGTGGCCTTGGCTGAAGAGCTCACGTCGGAGCTGTCACCTCCAGGTGGCTCTGGAGCACGGGAGAGGCGCGAGGTGGTGGACCGAAGGTGTTCGAATTCAAAAGGAAAGAAGGGGGTCGGTTATATGTGGTTTGACTAAGTGGCTGAGGAGCCCCAAAGATCAAGGTGCCCTGATCGCCACAGTGATCCAAAGTCCAAGGTTTCACTTGGACGTGATTCACCGCATAACGAGGAAGAAAAGATGTGAAGAAATCACCACGAAAAAATGCAAGGCACGGCTGGAAAATCTCGACAAAAATGGGTGAAAACCCAGGTCTGACAGGCCACAGGCGGGGGAAGGCAGGCAGTTGACCTAGGGTCAATGCTGACTGCCTCCTGGTTGGTCCACGTGGACCAACCAGGAAAAACCCTGCGAAAAAGTTTTATTAATTAAATAAAAAATAATAAATGGCCGAATTAATTAAAAGTTATAAAATAAAAAATGCTTAGAATTTTATGTAGTATTTTATTTTGATTTTTAATTGTTTTTAGGATTTATATTTTTACAAGTCACCTTTTCAACCCTATATAGGTATAATACCTATGTATTTTAGTATTTTATTTTTATTTTGTGTATTTTATTTTTATTATTTTTATTTATGATCTTATAAAATTGTGACATACTTTTATATACATAAATATATTTTTATTGTATTTTTCTGTTATGTTTTGTATATTTAATAAAATACAAGTGTATTCTTTACAGGTATAAGTATGTGCAGTATACCTATGTATTCTTTATATAGGTATTTTTATTTTTATTTTTCTTTGCATTTTATTTCAATTTTAATGCACATATGTATTATAAGTAATATTCACAAAATTATAAAAATATAAAAATGAATAAATAATGGATAAAGAATAAATTGAATATTTTATTCAGTACAAGTATACAACAGGGGTCCAAAACTCAACTTTCAAACCGTAGCTCTGCCAAATGCGAAACCACTGCCATTGGATAGATTATTTTATTCTATATACAATTAAAGGTGAGTTTGATGCATTTGGAGTTGTCGTTTGTGAGATACGGGTCTGGGAAGTTAGGATTTTGGATTCTTATTCAGATCATAACTTTTTGTCTGTACATGATTTTTCTGTGAAATCAATTTTGTATTTTTCTTTATAAAATTATCTACAACTTTCATTTACAAAGTTTCTTTATTTGATGTATAAAAGGTGGAACCAAAAATAGGTCCCAAAATGAATAAAGAATGAACAGGAAGTGTAGGTATTTTTATCTGTGTTTCTGACCTTATCTCCCCCTACTTTATTCCTTGTCGACCTATTCATCAAGATGCCTAGGTCTCGGGGGTTTTGGGTCATAAAGTATTTACAATATTTTATTCTTTTTCTTTTCTTTATTTATTTTATAATTTTGGCCTTAATTACAGTAATTTATACACTGTTTGGATGCACATGCATGAATGCTAAAATGCTTGATTTAAGGCTATTTACAGGTATTTGCTAGGGTTTTTGGTGCCAAAATATTAGAATACAGATGATGAAATGTGGATTCATCATCCCCCTATACTTTACCTTTGCTAGTCCCTAGCAAACACTTATGCAATAAGTGCAAAAAGAAAAGAAAGAAAAGAAAAAGAAGAACTTGGATTTAATTTGATGATCAAACTTGTCTTCGCAAAATCAAAGTTTGGAGCTTAAGTCGGACCTTTGGAATTTTAGTGCGGGCGGAACGTTAGTGAGAACCGTGTTTGAAGTCCAACAGTCCTTGAGAATCCCAAAACTCCGTCCAAGTCTCCTCAATAGCCAGGTCAGAAATATCTCAACTCATACGCAAACTCTTACGACTGTGAATCTGACTTGTACAGTGTAAGTGATGGTGGCTCTCCCCAACTAGAATGACAAAGAAACTGACTTCTCCAGTACGACAACCCAATGATTCCCCAATCCCACAACTCCATCCTCGAGGAGTGATAATCCCGGAATTCGATGTGGTTATGTCGACTCACAAGGCGAGTCAACAGTCGGTGTTTGACCACACAAATCCTGAAATTTAATCAACAATTAACCCACACAAAGATCAATAAATAGAAAGAAATGTGGAGTTAAAATTTATTTTTAACTCTGCACAAATGGTGTATAGTGTCAAGTATGCAGAGAGTTCGAACACAGGGAACAAGCAGTGTAGCTCAAGCAAATGCTAAAGAGTGTGAGTGTGTGAAGTGTCTACACTAAGCAAGCAAGCAACTACAATTTTTGTGGGTTTTTAATTTTTATTATTTTTTTATTTAATTTTTAATTTTGTATTTTGATTTTTGATTTTCTGATTTTTATATTTTATATTTTATATTTTTTTTATTTCTTTTTCAATATTGGAAAGTAAAGACAATATAGTAGAAGGCAAGCTAAAATATTTATAAAAATGTGCAAAAATATTCAAAAATTCAGAAATAAAATGTTTTTGGTATTTTTAAGGTTTTCTACTATTTTCGTGATTTTTTGGGGTTTTTCAAGGTGTTTTTGGTATTTTTAATTACTGAAATAAAGCAAAACAGTGGAAACAAGGCTGGCTGTGAGTAAAATGAAATTTAAAAATAACAACCAGTAGCTAAAAATCTTCACACTATTTTTCTAATAAAAAGGGTGAAATAAGGAACAAACAGGAACTGAGTTTTTGTTTTTTGGATTTTTCTACTATTTTATATATTTTTTGAAGTTTTTGAGAGTTTTTAATTTTTTTAGTGTTTTTCTTTTGAAATTTTTAATGATTTTTGGACTGACACTAAAAGACAATAGAATAGACACTAGGTGAATTTTTTAGAATTTTTGGAGGGGTTTTAATATTTTTTTGGTATTTTCTAAGCTAGACAGTGCACAAAATAGATGTTCTTGATTTTTAATAAATATGAAAATAAAATAAAATCAAAAACTAACTAGATGGCGTTGAAGTACACGTGTCCAGGAGCTTAAGTCTATTTTTGTGGAATTTTTGGGCTTGAAAAGATAGATCAAATAAATACAACAAGCCTACAAAAATTAAAAGACTGGCAAGGACCTAAATGCGAATAGTCAAAAGCTTAGGGCTGATCATGCAATTTTCACGCAAAAATTACACTGCATAAAATATTCTTCGAACTAAAGAGTTAATAACAAATCTCGCAAGGGCCTTGCCCGCAAAATAACCACACGCACGTGCTCACGCACGTGCGCCTGGCTGACAAGGTTCGAAATGTAAATGCGGAAACCCCAGGGGGTGTTTAGCAAATGTTACAAAAACTAAAGCACGGCAAATGGAAGTTTAAGTTTCAATTAAATATTACACAAAAATGCCGGGATAGAAATCGCAAAATACCCAGCTAAGAGGGGCAATCCGACGGCTGATGAGATTTCACTTATGCCACGTGTCGAAGTCGCAACGGCCCGTACCCCTTTGCATTCGATGGTCACGATCAGATCCTGGCCGACTGATCAAACGGTTGTGGATGGCCCAAGATCCAAGGGCTGCTGTACGCCTGGGAGAGCAACCTTGATCCGACGGCGCTGGGCTATGGTGGAAGAACAGATGAGGAACTCGCCCCAGGCGAGTTTGGAACGGCTTGCGCGTGCTCCTCCGACCTCCCTCAAGCCCGCCGGCGGGCTCCCCTTGCTCCTGGAAGGTTCCTCGAGGTGATGGTGGCTTCAAAATGGCCAAAGAACGACCGGTGCTCCGCTGCTTATCGGCGAAGGAGGACGGCCCCCAGGAGCCTCGTTCAACTTCAAAACTCGAACCCAGATGGGGTTCTTCGAGCCCCAGGACCTGCAAATAAAAGCAGCACACACAGTAGATGGTCCCAAGGCAAGCAAGACGATGCGGGTGACGTGCGTGGCAAGCTTGGTGGTCGCCGGAGCTTCGTGAGCTCCGGCGAAGTGTTCGAGATGAAGAGCGGCGTGGAGAATGGTTTAAATGACAATATAAATAGACGAATCGAAAGCTTGGACTAACAGCTAACTAACTACCAAAAAAAACGAGAAGAAAAAGTTCTCGAGTGGCCTAGACCACGAGGAAGAAGACCTCACGGCGGTGGCCGGAGATGGAGTTGGAACGCAGCTCTAGGTGCTTCGCCGCACCTCGCCTGAGGTGGGGGAGGATTCCCCTGTCACCGGAGACTAGCCCTCGACCCTCACCCGAAGGTTTTTGGCGCCCAAAGCTGGTTCAAGGAGAGGAGGAAGATGAGGGGTTCGGTTTTGAACATGGTCGACAAGGCACTTTCAACGAGGCATATCGAGCGCGTCAGAGGCCCAATCCCCAATACAATCGATGGGCGTGAAAGATGAAGGATAGGGGAAGATTTTTGCAGAAGACGTCGACCTCAAATGGTGAATGGAGAGGCCTCGAAAAAAGGGCGAAAGTGGGCGAAAAAACCAACATCTGACATGAACAGGAGCTGGCTCAGACAGTTGACCCGAGGTCAACTGTCAGAGCCTCCTGGTTGGTCCACGTGGACCAACCAGGAAAAACCTGCAAAAAAGATTTTATTAATTCATTTAAAAATAGGAAATGATTTTATTGATTTTTAATTATAAAATGAAAAATGTTTATTTTTTTATAAGTTATTTTATTATGATTTTTATTTATTTTTATGAAGTATATTTTTACAAGGTTGCATTTATACCCTTATAGGTATCTATATCTATATATTTAAGTATTTTATTTTTATTTAGGTATTTTTAATTTATTTTATTTTGGTTTTTATTTTCTAAAATTATAAAATACTTTTATATACACAAATATATTTTTATTTTATTTTTCTGATTTATTTTGTATATTTAATAAAATACAAGTGTGTTTTATATAGGTATGTATATAGATAATGTACCAATGTATTGAATATATACAAGTATTGTATTTTTAATTTTATTTAGGTTTTTATTCTAATTTTAATACACATAATTATTATAAATATTATTTACAACATTATAAAAATATAAAATTATAAAAATAATAATTAAATAATAAATTGAATATTTTAATATGTACCAGTATACAATGGGGGTCCAAAAGTCAACTTTCAAACCGTAGCTCCATCAAATGCGAAACCACTGCCATTGGATAGATTATTTTATCCTATATACAATTAAAGGTGAGTTTGCTACATTTGGAGTTGTCAGTTGTGAGATACGGGTCTGGGAAGTTGGGATTTTGGATTCTTATTCAGACCATATCTTTTTGTCTGTACATGATATTTCTGTGAAATCAATTTTGTATTTTTCTTTATTAATTTATCTACAACTTTTATGTACAAGGTTTCTTTATTTGATGTATAAAAGGTGGAACCATAAATAGGTCCCAAAATGAATAAAGAATGAATAACAAGTATAGGTATTTTGACTGTGTTTTTGGCCTTATCTCCCCCTACTTTATTCCTTGTCGACCTATTCATCAAGATGCCTAGGTCTCGGGGGTCTTGAGTCATAAAATATTTACAATATTTTATTCTTTTTCTTTTCTTTATTTATTCTATAATTTTGGCCTTAATTACAGTAATTTACACACCGTTGAGATGCACATGCATGAATGCTAAGATGCTTGATTTAAGGCTATTTACAGGCATTTGCTAGGGTTTTAGGTGCCAAAATGATAGAATAAAGATGATGAAATGTGGATTCATCAAGGAGCGGGGTATTCCCTTCTAAGTTCAAGTGGCAACCAGCTCAAGAGGAGGGGGTGAAGAGAAGAATGGACGGTACCCAGTGTAGCTACCTATCCCGGGATGCAAGACTAGTGTAGTCAAGTCATCCTGCTGCAGGCTCACATGATATGACTTTGGAACTCAAGCTTGCTTATTGACTTTGTACACACTTGCAGGCTTTTTATTTTTGTACATGCCTGAACATTTTTTTTTGAATACTATATACAGCAGCATTTACATAAGGAGTTTTTCCTCTTGAGCCAGTAGACTATCCCTCTTTTGAAGCTTTATCGCAACCCACAGCCTCCTGTCTTTAGACTTCCTAATCACTGGACGGGTTGGGGTGCACTTCCCTCCCTAGAGGAGGACAAATGTTTCCACTTGTGTGCATCTCATACCGGCAAATCCAATCCCCTCACCACTCCAACTGAGTTGAGCCATGTGAAAGGTGCAGGTGTCCAAGTTAGGTCATTATCAACAAGAGTCGTGCGTGTGCTCCGAAATACTCTACTTAGGCAGTCAAGAATCCATTGAACCAAGTCCCGTGATCCTCAAAGAATTAAGTCAACTAGACCTGAAGTACCTCAAACCCAGTTCCTATAAGGTTCCTGTTATTAGGTAGATTATAAGGTCCAATCAAGCTCCAATCTCCGGATTTTACTTAGACTCGTTCAACTATCAAACTCAATCCGAAAAAAAATGCGAATGCTATGCAATGTAATGCAGAAAATATTTTTGTGATGCAATTTTCAAGATTTTGAACTTTTTATGGATTTTTGAAAAGATGATGCATGCAGATGCAATTTTTTGCATTTTTCAAACAGATTTTTCAAATGTTTTTGGATTTTATTTTGCAAATGTTTTTGGGAATTTTGAAAACAAAAAGATTTTGGCTAAAAAGTAGGTGAAAATATGTACACGGGAGTGCTTCTTATATAAACAAGAAGTGGATTTTAAGAATTTACAAGGGTAAGTGGTCAATTTTATACATGTATACATAAGATGGATTTTGGTGTGATGTGTGTATTCCTCAAACTTATTTCAAAACAATTTACACACAATTTTTGAAAACTATAGTCCAAAATAGTTTTTACAAACATTTTACACACATTTGAAAACATTTTTGCAAAGGCTTTCAAAACAGTATATATAGGTTTTTCAAATCATTTTTGCAACCATTTTTCAAACCATTTGCAAATCATTTTTCAAACATTTTATTTCACACAAAGAAAAGAAATTTTACAATCCACACATTTTTCACACAGGTTGAAAACACGAAACAAAATATTTTCAAAATAGTTTTCAATAGATGTTCACAAAGATTTTCAAACTATTTTTCAAACATTTTGCAAAAAACAATTTCACCTGATTTATTAATCAGTAAATACAAAAAGAATTTGAGGAATAATCACATCTTTTTATTAAGAATTTTTAACGAATTTTAAAGAATTATTAGCCATATGTATTAAGAAAATACGAAAGTACGAGTTATGGCTAAAGTATATACGTAGTATATACGACCCCCCTATACTTAGCTTGAGCTATGTCCTCATAGATCGGAGAGAAAAGAGAAGACATAACTCGTACTAAGTATAGACAAGTCTAAAGAATAAAGGAATAATAGATGAATAAATGAATGAGAAGTTGACCGTCCCCCCTATACTTAGGATCAAATAATCCTAAGTATAGCAGACTGTACACAAAGCAGGGAGGGTCAAGGGTGGGAATGAACAGATCGTACTCAGATTGTCTCCCCCTATACTTAGGGTAAGATATCCCTAAGTATAGACAAAAGAGGAGACAATGGAGAGGATCGAAAAGAATAGAAAAACTCGGGGTGCACACCCCCCTATACTTAGGACAAAGTACGTCCTAAGTATGGAAAACTGTCTACAAGGGCGGCACCTTTTTGATAGATAAAGAAGATAGAAAAGGAAAAGAAGAAAAGAAGAAAATAAGAAAATAAATTGACAGACAATAGAATGATATAAACAGATGGATCTGTACAACGAAAGCTAGAATTTGATCACCATGTATGAGACGTAGATGATGAGAGTCCAAGGACACATCTCATACCAGAAGAATGGGGGCAACGTCAATGGTCGGCGGATCATGATCAAGATATAGTTTCAAGCGTTGACCATTGACGCGGAAGGTAGAGGAAGATGACGGTTCAGATATGTCGATGCTGCCATTGTCATGTACCTTCCTGACCACATACGGTCCTTTCCACTTGCTCTGCAATTTCCCTGGGAATAATTTCAGCCTGGAATCAAACAACCATACTCGCTGATCTGGCTCAAATTGTTTATGGCTGATATGTGAATCATGCCATGTCTTCACTTTCTCTTTGTACTGTAGGCTGTTGGAAAAGGCTGTATCTCTCAATTCTTCCAGGGCTGCCAATTCTGCTCTTCTCTGGTCTCCTATACTCTCGGGATCTAGAAGCAACTCAGTAACTGCCCAAAAAGATTTGTGCTTGATTTCCACTGGCAAATGGCACGGCTTGCCATAGACGAGACGAAAGGGAGATGTTCCCAATGGATTCTTGAAAGAAGTCCGATAAGCCCACAAGACCGAGTCCAAAAGCTGTGACCAATCCTTTCGGTCTGGGCGGATAACTTTCTGCAAGATAGTCTTTATCTCCCTGTTCGATACTTCGGCAAGACCATTAGTCTGAGGGTGATAAGGAGTGGCAACCCGATGGTCAATGCCGAACTCGTCTGCAAGGGCCCTGACTTTGTCATTGATGAAGTGAGACCCCCCGTCTGAAATCAAGACTCTAGGTACTCCGAACCGTGAAATGATATTTTTCCTCAAAAATTTGCAAACGGTTTTAGCATCTGCGGCTCGGGCGGGGATGGCCTCAACCCATCGGCTGACATAATCCACAGCGAGCAAAATATGCTCGAATCCCTGACTCTTAGGAAATGGGCCCATGAAATCAATCCCCCATGCATCAAAAACCTCACAGAAGTGAATGGGTTGCATGGGCATCATGTCTCTCTGTCCGCAGGTTCCCATTTTCTGACAGTCAGTACATCTCTTCACGAACTCATCAGAATCCTTGAAGAGAGTAGGCCACCATAGACCGGATTCAAGCACCTTCTGTGCTGTCCTTTTTCCAGAATGATGTCCTCCTGCCTCAAGCTTGTGGCAGTATGTGAGGACGCTATGTTGCTCTTCTTGAGGAATGCACCTCCTCCAGATACTATCCCCTCCTTCATGATAAAGGACGGGATCCTCCCAATGGTAAAACTTGGCCTTAGCTAGGAAGGTCTCAAGTTTCTGCCTGGGCCAACCCTGAGGGACTGTCTTGGCAACAAGATAGTTTACAAAGTCAGCATACCATGGGAGTGAGGTGACAGCCAAGATCGCCTCATCTGGAAATGTCTCTGTGATAGGTGTGCTGGGCTCAGATTCCTCAAGATTCTCCAATCTGGAGAGATGATCCGCCACCACATTCTTGACTCCAGGCTTATCCTTAATTTCAATATCAAATTCCTGGAGTAGAAGGATCCATCTGGTGAGACGTGCTTTGGCATCCTTCTTAGCCATTAAATACCGGATGGCGGTATGATCAGTGTAAATGGTCACTCTAGATCCGAGAATATATGATCTGTACTTATCAAGAGCGAAGACTACGGCCAGCATCTCTTTCTCAGTTACAGTGTAATTCCGCTGTGCGGCATCCAAAGTCCGGCTGGCGTAGTGAATGGCAAACGGTAAACCATCCCTCCTCTGTCCGAGCATAGCCCCAACGGCAAAATCTGAAGCATCCGTCATGATCTCGAATGGGAGAGACCAATCGGGTGGCTGAAGGACAGGAGCTGAGACAACCATATTCTTGAGAGTCTCAAATGCTTCAAGACACTTATCATTAACAATAAACTCGGTGTCTTTAGTCAGCAAGTCAGTAAGCGGTCGGGCAATTCGACTGAAGTCCTGAATGAACCGTCGGTAGAAACCGACATGCCCCAGAAAAGACCGTAACTGACGCAGGTTGGACGGCGGATTGAGTTTTCTGATGATGTCCACCTTAGCCGGATTGACCTCCATGCCCCTGTTGGAGACGATATGACCAAGGACCGTCCCTTGAGTCATCATGAAATGACTCTTCTCCCAGGATAAGACAAGATTGACCTCAATGCAGCGCTTCAGCACACGGTCTAGGCAGTCAAGACAAGCGTCGAACCCGTCGCCATAGACCGAGAAGTCATCCATGAAGACCTCTAAACAGTCACCCACCATGTCCGAGAAGATGGACAACATGCACCTTTGGAATGTCGCCGGAGCGTTACATAGACCAAAGGGCATCCGTCTGAAAGCATACGTCCCAAACGGACAGGTGAATGTCGTTTTCTCCTGGTCTTCGGGCGCAATGGCCACTTGATTATATCCAGAGTACCCATCAAGAAAGCAGTAATGACTCTTCCCAGCTAGCCGCTCGATAATCTGATCAATGAATAGTAGCGAGAAGTGATCCTTCTTGGTGGCCTCATTCAATCGTCTGTAGTCCACACATACCCTCCAAGAAGTTGGTACTCTGGTAGCGATCTCCTCTCCAGACTCATTGACAACTGTAGTGATACCCGTCTTTTTGGGTACCACATGTAACGGACTTACCCACTTGGAGTCGGAGATGGGATAGATAAAATCGGCGCTCCACCACTTGGAAATTTCTTTCATGACTACGTCTCGAAGATTCGGGTTCAGCCGTCGTTGGAACTCACGCGACGGCTTAGCGTTATCCTCAAGATAAATGTGGTGAGAGCAAAGATTTGGGCTCAGCCCTTGGAGATCAGCTATACTCCAACCGATCGCCTTGCGGTTTCTTTCAAGAACCTCCATCAGACGAGATTCTTGTTCTCCAGTCAAATCTGCTGAGATAATGACTGGGTGCATTTCTGACTCTCCAGCAAGGAATCTGTACTTCATTGTCTGCGGCAGAGGTTTTCGTTCTGGACAACTGGGAGGTGGCAGATCTGGCTTCTGATATGTCTGTGTAAATGCTACCAGGTCTGCATGTGAGAACTCTCGCTCTGCATGAATTTCTGACGAAGGGCGGCCTGATGGATCATCAATAAACTGCACTGGCTCGCACTCTGTCATGGCTGCTGACTCAGAAGGAATCAGACAAGGCAAATAATCATCAAAGTCTTCCCAGTCAATGTCTGAATCCGAGGGATCAGAAGACGATGAGCAAGATTGAAATTCTTCAGCACCACTCATCACAACACTGTCAGCCTCAGAGATATCCTCATCCAGGGATGTGCTCTCCCGGCTCTCGACTGCCATGAGCTTGAGATACAGTGAATCTGTAGGCAAGGCGAGGGTCGGTGCCATAGGATCTTTCCAGTTGGATTCATCATCAGTCATCTCGAAATCACAAACCTGGTGGATGTCTAGCTCCTCCTCTGTCATCTGCTCGGCTTCGCTGGACTGCTCTGAGCATTCTGCCTCTCTGGCTCTGATCTCTTCGATCGTCTCTATTTGTATGGTTTCGCCCTCTACGCGAAAGCATACCTTCCCGCTATCATGGTCGGTCACTGCCTTGGCTGTGGCCAAGAATGGACGTCCGAGAATGATGGGGGCATCAGTTACCGACTCAGGGATCTCCATGTCCAACACAACGAAGTCCACGGGGAATTTCAGGCCCTGAATGGTAACGACCACGTCTTTCAATAACCCCTTCGGCCTCTTAATCGACCTATCAGCAAACTGAAGGACGGTTCTGCTTCGAAGAAGAGGGCCAAACTCGAACTGCTTGAGTAAGGCTGCCGGAAGGAGGTTAATTGAAGAGCCGCTGTCTAATAGAGTACGATCAAACTGCTGCTCCTGAATCTCGCATCTGACATAGGGAGCTCCTGCGTCTGGTCGCTTGGCTGGCAATGTTTTCTGAATGGCGCAGCAAGTGTCATGAGTGAGCATATGGATTTGATCTCTGTGCCTATTCTTCCTTCGGACAATAGTTGTCTCTTTCAAATTCTTCTTGAAGAAGGGGATATGCTCAAATGCTTCTCGTAGAGTCAGCTGAATATGAAATCTGTCAATCATCTCGTTGCCGAACTCTACCTGTTGGCTCTTTTTTGGATTTTCTTTTTTATTCCCCTTCGCTCGGCGGAGTGCCTCAGGGAAGGGGATGGTAGGGGCCTCCTCAGATGGAGGACTGGGAATCGGTCCCTATGCCTGTGAAGACGGAGAATCCATACAAAAATCATCATTCACCACATATGGATCTGCAATTTGAACAGAAACCTTTCCTTTATTCATATTTTTGTTTTTGTTTTTGTTCCCACAGTCTCTAGATACAAAATGTGGCAACATCACAGAAGATGGCTCAACAAAAGTAGATGTGGTGGCCTCAGTACCACCACTAGCACCTGTCTTCGCGGAATCAGCACCACGCTCTGGTTCAGCATCCAAAATGGTAGCTTCAGCACCACCGTCTGCATCTGGTATCACAACGGCATCAGCACCATTGTCCTGGACTCCATCATTGGTGGCATCAGCACCACTGTCTTCAACATCATCTGTAGCGGCATCAGCACCGCTCCTCTGCTCCTCTGGCGCTCCTGATCCTGCGTCTGGCTGTCGCTCAGAAGAGGCGCTGCCGGCTGGCATCCTACCGCTCCTAGTAGTAACAAAATCAGCATCATAATAGGAATAAGACATGTCATTCAAATTGTCACTAGGAGAGGCATCCTCTATGAACTCTACCTGCTCAGATTTTCTTTTTAAATTATTAGGATTAGGTTCGATCTGAGCGGGTATGGCGGCCTTGCCTTTGATGATTTCCCGCATCTCCTGCCGGAACTCATCCATTTCTTGCCTGAAAGATGCTCGCTGTTCAGATAGCAAGCGGGCAAGATCATCAAGGGCTGGGTTCTCATAGGCTGGACCCTGAGAACCGGACGTCTGTCCCTGCTGGAAATGGGGCTGCTGCTGCTGGTGTTGTTGCTGAAACTGGGGGGAAGGCTGGTGATAAGAATGCTGAGGCGGCTGACGATGCCTCCACTGTTGTCCCTGATAGGCGGGACGAGGACCACTCTGATACTGTTGTGGCTGGGCATACTGGGGCTGCTGGTGTTGTGTCGACTGGCTGTTCTGCTGTCCTTGAGCAGGGAGATGCTGTTGGGATGAGGAACCGCCATTACCCCAACGGAATCCGGGGTGATCCCTACGAATTGCGGGCTGAGGGTATCGGTCATACCAAATCCCGTTGACTTCCATCAACGGTTCCTGCTCGAAGGAAGGTGGAGGAAGAACTGCCAGTGGCTGCTCCGGCTGATACACCACCATCGGCGTCTCCTGAGATGGCGGTTGCTCTGGATGGTACTGCAACAATGGAACCGGCTCCGCCTGGATATGGTTCACCTGGCGGTATGAGGTGGAGGCCTGGTTGGGATTGTTGCTGCTGGAAGCAACCTGTGACCTGGGAGGCTGTTGTGAATGGGCTTGTGCCTCCTGAATACAGAGAATTTGAGTCTTCAGGTCACTCATTGTCTTGGTGAGAAGGTCCATCTGGGCTAGACCTTGATTCTGTTTCTTTTCGAGGATCTCCATGCGGTCCAGCTTTTCACTGATAATGCCCATGTCGGCTGCTGCTGATTCGGCTTGTGCTGCGGCTACCGACGTTATGCTGGGACCGGCATCGATGCGGGCGATCCTCTGAAATGATCCCGCTCCTTGCGGGGGCTTCTGCTGAGTGTAGACTCTGGCCTGGGTCATCACTGTTGAGTTCTCTGCCATGCCTTCATAGATGGCCCAGACGTCGTCTTCTCCCTTGGAGAAATATGATCCACCGCAAGAAGCGTTCACAAGCCCCTGCAGCTCCGGTGTCAGCCCACAGAAGAAACTCTGCACCAGGTGGGGCTTGGAGATATCGTGATGTGGACACCGGTCTATGAGCTCTCTAAATCGATCCCATGCTTCATGGAACTGTTCATTTGGGATCATGACGAAGTTGCTGATCATGGCTCGAGCTGCGTTGGTCCGGCCGAGAGGATAGTATTTCTTCAAATATACGGACCGGAGATCTGCTCAAGTATCGACGAATCGCCCTAGATGCTTGAGCCAATATGCGGCTCGATCAACCAATGAGAACGGGAAGGTGATAACTCCGGAAATCGATGTGGTTATGTCGACTCACAAGGCGAGTCAACAGTCGGTGTTTGACCACACGAATCCCGAAATTAATCAACAATTAACCCACACTAAGATCAACAAATTAGAAACAATGTGGAGTTAAAATTTATTTTTAACTCTGCACAAATGATGTATATGGGCAAGTATGCAGAGAGTTCGAACACAGGGAGCAAACAGTGTAGCTCAAGCAAGAGAATGCACAAGTGTGTGAGTGTGTGATGTGTCTACACTAAGCAATCAAACAAAGAAATGTTTTTGTGGGTTTTTAATTTTTTAATTTTTTTTATTATTTTTTATTTATTTTTTTTTAATTTTGTATTTTGATTTTTAATTTTCTGATTTTTATATTTTGTATTTTATATTTTTTTTTGTTTCTTTTTCAATATTGGAAAGTAAAGGCAATATAATAAAAGGCAAGGTAGAATATTTATAAAAATGCACACAAATACTCAAAAATTCAGAAATAAAATGTTTTTGGTATTTTTAGGGTTTTTTACTGTTTTTGAGATTTTTGGGGAATTTTCAAAGTGTTTTTGATATTTTTTTAAAGACTGAAATAAAGGGAAACAGTGAAAATAAAGATGGCTGTGAATAAAATGTAATTTAAAAATAGCAACCGGTAGACAAAAATTTTCACACTATTTTTCTAATAAAGAGAATAAAATAAGTGACAAACAGAAGCTGATTTTGTATTTTTTGGGTTTTTCCACTATTTTATATATTTTTTTGAAGTTTTTGAGTGTTTTTAGATTTTTAGTGTTTTTCTTTTGAGATTTTTACTGATTTTTGGACTGACACTAAAATATAATAAAATAGACACTAGGTAATTTTTTTGGATTTTTTGGAGATGTTTTAATATTTTTTTGGAATTTTCTAAGGTAGACAGTACATAAAAAGGCTGTTTTTGATTTTTAATAAATATAAAAATAAAATAAAATCAAAAACTAAATATATGGCGTTAGAGTACACCTATCCAGAAACTTAAGCCTATTTTTGTGAAATTTTTGGAGTTAAAATGATATTTTAAATCAATCCAACAAGCATCCAAGTAATTAACAGGCCTGGCAGGGGTATATGTGCAATATTCAAAACATCCAGAGGGCTGACATGCAAATCTCCACAAAATTTTGAACTTAATATTTAACTTCTGGAACCAAAATGTAAATACAAGACCCGCCTGGGCACGCCTACAAATTACCCACCAGGGCGCGTGACTTGCACGCGCCTGGGAGGGACTGGAATGCAATAATACAAAAGCCTGGGGGCCACTTTGCAAAATATCCAAAAATATTACACGTGCTATGAAAGTTTTAGGGCTAAAACGAAATAAACAAAAGACCGAGGGGTCCTCTGCAAAATGCCCCCACCTCACGTGTACAGGTCACGTGAGGTGACGTGGCGGAGGACCTAAGTGCAAATAACGAAAGTCCGAGGGTCTTTTTGCAAATATTACAAAATATTTAAACTACCAGGGAAAGTTTATAGACTAATAAATAAATACAAAAACGGCGAGGGTGTGGATGCAAAATACCCTCGCTCCTGCGCTCCGATGATGACGCGTGGCGCGCATCCAACGGCTGGGCGACGAGGCGCGATCCAACGGCTGGATGCGATCCACTTATCCACGTGGCTTGTCCTGAGCGGCCGATGACGGTTCGGCGATCAGCGGCTGAGATCAGATCTGACGAAGAGATCGACGGTGGGGGCGTGCCAAGATCTGACGGCTGCGGCTTGATCTGGAGGTTCCTCGTTGATCCGACGGTCCCGGAGGTCTAGGGAAGAACACGGAGGAGCTCCGGTCTGGCGAACTTCTCCGAGCTTCTCCGGCCGACCACGGCGACGCCGGAGCTTGCAAGATGGCCGAGGGTGCTCCTGCAGGTGGTGGCTGTCGTCTGGAAGCTTCAAAATCCACCAGCGGATGCCGGTGCTCTCGCACGGAGGTGGCGGAGCTGCGAGGCCCCAGGTGCTCCGGCGAGAGAGCAAAATCGCTCCAGAAGCTGCGATGGACTTCAATACCTGCACCAAAACGTTAGGGAGGTCGAGGGCAAAATGCCTCGACCTCGGGTGGCTCTCGAGATGGACTGGGAGATGCTATAGGGTCTCGCCGGAGTTGCGCTCCGGCGAGGTGATCGATTAGGTGATGGAGTGATCGATTCGACTCAGAAAGATGGGGGAACTAATCCTAGAACTAACAGGAATGAAATGGGGAGTAAAATGGAATGAATGGCAGCCTCGATGACCAATGGCCAGAGGGAGAATACCTCACGGGGGCAACCGCCGGAGGTGATGGAACACGCCCAGATCAGTGGCTGATCCGCCGCCTTAAGGTGAAGAACCAGGAGCTGTCACCTCCAGGAGCTCGAGCACGACAAAAAGGGGGGAAGATCTGTGTGGAATGCGGTTCAAAATCGAAAGGAAGTCAAGGAGGACCTTAAGTATGGTTGACGATGGGGGTGGAAAGAACGAGGTCGCCAGCTCGATCCAGAGGCTCTCAGCCCAAGAAAATCCTTGGGCGAGCAAGAAGGATGGTAGGTGAAAAGATTTGCAGGAGGAATCGAGCTCAAAGGATGCAAGACCGCGTCTCGAAAAAAATGGAGAAGATGGGTCAAAGATAGGGCTGTCAGAGGCTACAGGGTGGTAGGTCACCTAGTTGACCGAGGTCAACTAGGGTTTGCACCTGGTTGGTCCACGTGGACCAACCAGGAAAAACCCTGGATTATTGTTCTATTAATTCAATTTAAAATAGTAAATGGCCGAATTAAATAACATGTATAAAATAAAAAATGTTCAAAATTTTATGTAGTATTTTATTCTGATTTTTATTTATTTTTATGACTTTTATTTTTACAGGTTGCCTTTTGAACCCTATATAGGTATAATACCTATGTATTTTGATATTCTATTTTATTTTATGTATTTTTAATCTTATTATTTTTATTTATGATTTTGTAAAATTATAACATACTTTTATATACATAAGTATATTTTTATTTTATTTTTCTGAGATGTTTTGTATATTTAATAAAATACAAGTGTATTTTATATAGGTATAAGTGTATATGGTATACCTATGTAGTCCTTATACAAGTAATTTTATTTTTTTTTATTTTTCTTTGCATTTTATTTCAATTTTAATGCACATATATATTATAAGTGATATTTACAAAATTATAAAAATATAAAAAAATGAATAAATATTGAATAAAGAATACATTGAATATTTTATTCAGTACAAGTGTACAATGAGGGTCCAAAACTCAACTTTCAAACCGTAGCTCCGCCAAATGCGAAACTACCACCATTGGATAGATTATTTTATTCTATATACAATTAAAGGTGAGTACACTGCATTTGGATTTGTCGTTTGTGAGATACGGGTCTGGGAAGTTGGGATTTTGGATTCTTATTCAGACCATATCTTTTTGTCTGTACATTCTTTTTCTGTGAAATCAATTTTGTATTTTTCTTTATAAAATTATCTACAACTTTTATGTACACAGTTTCTTTATTTGATGTATAAGAAGTGGAACCAAAAATAGGTCCCAAAATGAATAAAGAATGAATAAAGAGTATAGGTGTTTTGACTGTGTTCCTGACCTTATCTCCCCCTACTTTATTCCTTGTCGACCTATTCATCAAGATGCCTAGGTCTTGGGGGTTTTGAGTCATAAAATATTTACAATATTTTATTCTTTTTCTTTTCTTTATTTATTCTATAATTTTGGCCTTAATTACAGTAATTTACACACTGTTGAGATGCACATGCATGAATGCTAAGATGATGGTTTTAATGCTATTTTACAGGCATTTGCTAGGGTTTTTGGTGCCAAAATGATAGAATAAAGATGATGAAATGTGGATTCATCATCCCCCTATACTTTACCTTTGCTAGTCCCTAGCAAACACTTATGCAATAAGTGCAAAAAGAAAAGAAAGAAAAGAAAAAGAAGAAGATTAGATTAAGTTTAATTATCGAACTCGTCTTCGCAAAATCAAAGTTTGGAGCTTAAGTCGGACCTTTGGAATTTTAGTGCGGTCGGACCCTTAATGAGAACCAAGTTTGAAATCCAACAGTCCTTAAGAATCCCAAAATTCTGTCCAAGTCTCCTCAATAGCCAGGTCAGAAATACTTCAACTCATACGCAAACTCTTACGACTATGAGTCTGACTCGTACAGTGTAAGTGATATGTACCTCCCCACCTCAGAAGTGACAAAGAAACAACCTCCCCCAACCTGGTAACTCTAATGCCTCGGTCTAGAAACTCTTTCCTCGAGAAGCGGGGTATTCCCTTCTAAGTTCAAGTGGCAACCCGCCCAAGAGGAGGGGGTGAAGAGAAGAATGGACGGTAGCCAGTGTAGCTACCTATCCTTGAATGCAAGACCAGTGTAGTCAAGTCATCCTGCTGCAGGCTCACATATTTGACTTTGGAACTCAAGCTTGCTTATTGACTTTGTACATACTTTGCAGGCTTTTTATTTTTGTACATGCCTGAAATTTTTTTTTTTCGAATACTATATACAACAGCATTTACATAAGGAGTTTTTCCTCTTGAGCCAGTAGACTATCCCTCTTTTGAAGCTTTATTGCAACCCACGGCTTCTGTCTTTAGACTTCATCACCACTAGACCAAGTTGAGGTGCACTTCCTTCACTATAAGAAGAAGAGAGGTTCCGCCTAGAAGTACTACCCTCATATGCTACCCCAAGCCAAAGGAAACTGCCTCCTCACCACCTCATCCGTGGAGAGCTATGTGAAAGGTGCAGGTGTCCAAGTTAGGTCATTATCAACAAGAGTCGTGCGTGTGCTCCGAAATACTCTACTTAGGCAGTCAAGAATCCATTGAACCAAGTCCCGTGATCCTCAAAGAATTAAGTCAACTAGACCTGAAGTGCCTCAAACTCAGTTCCTATAAGGTTCCTGTTATTAGGTAGATTTTAAGGTCCAATCAAGCTCCAATCTTCGGATTTTACTTAGACTTGTTCAACTATCAAACTCAATCCGAAAAATGCGAATGCCATGCAATGCAATGCAGAAAATATTTTTGTGATGCAATTTTCAAGATTTTGAACTTTTTATGGATTTTTGAAAAGATGATGATGATGCATATGCAATTTTTTTGTATTTTTCAAAAAATATTTTTCAAATGTTTTTGGATTTTAATTTTGCAAATGTTTTTGGGACTTTTTGAAAACAAAAAGATTTTGGCTCACAACTAGGTGAAAATATGTACACGGGAGTGCTTCTTATATAAACAAGAAATGGATTTTAAGAATTTACATGGTAAGTGGTCAATTTTATACATATATACATAAGATGGATTTTGATGTGATGTGTATATTCCTCAAACTTATTTGAAAACAATTTTCACACAATTTTTGAAAACTATAGTCCAAAATAGTTTTTACAAACATTTTACACACATTTGAAAATCATTTTGCAAAGGTTTTCAAAACAGTATATATAAGTTTTTCAAATCATTTTTTGCAACCATCTTTCAAACCATTTGCAAATCATTTTTCAAACATTTTATTTCACACAAAGAAAATAAATTTTACAAACCACACAGGTTGAAAACACCGAACAAAATATTTTCAAAATAGTTTTCAATAGATGTTCACAAAGATTTTCAAACTATTTTTCAAACATTTTGCAAAAAACATTTTCACCTGATTTATTAATCAGTAAAATACAAAAAAGAATTTGAGGAATAATCACATCTTTTTATTAAGAATTTTTAATGAATTAAAGAATGATTAGCCATATTATTAGGAAAATACGAAAGTACGAGTTATGGCTAAAGTATATACATAGTATATACGACCCCCCCTATACTTAGCTTGAGCTATGTCCTCATAGATCGGAGAGAAAAAAAGAAGACATAACTCGTACTAAGTATAGACAAGTCTAAAGAATAAAGAAATAAATGAATGAATCAATAAATGAGAAGTTGACCGTCCCCCCTATACTTAGGATCAAATAATCCTAAGTATAGCAGACTGTACACAACGCAGGGAGGGTCAAGGGTGGGAATGAACAGATCGTACTCAGATGGTCTCCCCCTATACTTAGGGTAAGATATCCCTAAGTATAGACAAAAGAGGAGACAAGGGAGAGGATCGAAAAGAATAGAAAAACTCGGGGTGCCAACCCCCCTATACTTAGGACAAAGTACGTCCTACGTATGGAAAACTGTCTACAAGGGCGGCACCTTTTTGATAGATAAAGAGGATGGAAAAGGAAAAGAAGAAGAGAAGAAAAGAAGAAAATAAATCAACGGACACAGAGTGATATGAACAGATGGATCTGTACAGCGGAAGAGAGAATTTGATCACCATGTATGAGATGTAGATGATGAGAGTCAAAGGACACATCTCATACCAGAAGAATGGGGGCAACGTCAATGGTCGGTGGATCATGATCAAGATATAGTTTCAAGCGTTGACCATTGACGCGGAAGGTAGCGGAAGATGACGGTTCTGATATGTCGATGCTGCCATTGTCATGTACCTTCCTGACCACATACGGTCCTTTCCACTTGCTCTGTAATTTCCCTGGGAATAATTTCAGCCTGGAATCAAACAACCATACTCTCTGATCTGGCTCAAACTGTTTATGGCTGATATGCGAATCATGCCATGTCTTTACTTTCTCCTTGTACTGTAGGCTGTTGGAGAAGGCTGTATCTCTCAATTCTTCCAGGGCTGCCAATTCTGCTCTTCTCTGGTCTCCTACACTCTCTGGATCTAGAAGCAACTCAGTAACTGCCCAAAAAGATTTATGCTTGATTTCCACTGGCAAATGGCACGGCTTGCCATAGACGAGACGAAAGGGAGATGTCCCCAATGGGTTCTTGAAAGATGTCCGATAGGCCCACAAGACCGAGTCCAAAAGCAGTGACCAATCCTTTCGGTCTGGGCGGACAACTTTCTGCAAGATAGTCTTTATCTCCCTGTTCGATACTTCGGCAAGACCATTAGTTTGAGGGTGATAAGGAGTGGCAACCCGATGGTCAATACCGAACTCGTCTGCAAGGGCCCTGACTTTGTCATTGATGAAGTGAGACCCCCCGTCTGAAATCAAGACTCTAGGTACACCGAACCGTGAAATGATATTTTTCCTCAAAAATTTGCAAACGGTTTTAGCATCTGCGGCTCGGGCGGGGATGGCCTCAACCCATCGGCTGACATAATCCACAGCAAGCAAGATGTGCTCGAATCCCTGACTCTTAGGAAATGGGCCCATGAAATCAATCCCCCATGCATCAAAGACCTCACAGAAGTGAATGGGTTGCATGGGCATCATGTCTCTCTGTCCGCAGGTTCCCATTTTCTGACAGTCAGTACATCTCTTCACGAACTCATCAGAATCCTTGAAGAGAGTAGGCCACCATAGGCCGGATTGAAGCACCTTCTGTGCTGTTCTCTTTCCTGAATGATGTCCTCCTGCCTCAAGCTTGTGGCAGTATGTGAGGACGCTATGCTGCTCTTCTTGAGGAATGCACCTCCTCCAAATACTATCCCCTCCTTCATGATAAAGGACGGGATCCTCCCAATGGTAAAACTTGGCCTTAGCTAGGAAGGTCTCAAGTTTCTGCCTGGGCCGACCCTGAGGGACTGTCTTGGCAACAAGATAGTTTACAAAGTCAGCATACCATGGGAGTGAGGTGACAGCCAAGATCGCCTCATCTGGAAACGTCTCTGTGATAGGTGCGCTGGGCTCAGATTCCTCAAGATTCTCCAATCTGGAGAGATGATCCGCCACCACATTCTTGACTCCAGGCTTATCCTTAATTTCAATATCAAATTCCTGGAGTAGAAGGATCCATCTGGTGAGACGTGCTTTGGCATCCTTCTTGGCCATTAAATACCGGATGGCGGTATGATCAGTGTATATTGTTACTCTAGATCCAAGAATATATGATCGATACTTATCAAGAGCAAAAACTACGGCCAACATCTCTTTCTCAGTTACAGTGTAATTCCGCTGAGCGGCATCCAAAGTCCGGCTGGCGTAGTGGATGACAAAAGGTAAACCATCCCTCCTCTGTCCGAGCACAGCCCCAACGGCAAAATCTGAAGCATCCGTCATGATCTCGAATGGGAGAGACCAATCGGGTGGCTGAAGGACAGGAGCTGAGACAACCATATTTTTGAGAGTCTCAAATGATTCAAGACACTTATCATTAACAATAAACTCGGTGTCTTTGGTCAGCAAGTCAGTTAGCGGTCGGGCAATTCGACTGAAGTCCTGAATGAACCGTCGGTAGAAACCGACATGCCCCAGAAAAGACCGTAACTGACGCAGATTGGACGGCGGGTTGAGTTTCTTGATGATGTCCACCTTAGCCGGATCGACCTCCATGCCCCTGTTGGAGACGATATGACCAAGGACCGTCCCTTGAGTCATCATGAAATGACTCTTCTCCCAGGATAAGACTAGATTAACCTCTATGCAGCGCTTCAGCACACGGTCTAGGCAGTCAAGACAAGCGTCGAACCCGTCGCCATAGACCGAGAAGTCATCCATGAAGACCTCTAAACAGTCACCCACCATGTCCGAGAAGATGGACAACATGCACCTTTGGAATGTCGCTGGAGCGTTACATAGACCAAAGGGCATCCGTCTGAAAGCATACGTCCCAAACGGACAGGTGAATGTCGTTTTCTCCTGGTCTTCGGGCGCAATGGCCACTTGATTATATCCAGAGTACCCATCAAGAAAACAGTAATGGCTCTTCCCAGCTAACCGCTCGATAATCTGATCAATAAATGGGAGTGGGAAGTGATCCTTCTTGGTGGCCTCATTCAATCGTCTGTAGTCCACACAGACCCTCCAAGAAGTTGGTACTCTGGTAGCGATCTCCTCTCCGGACTCATTGATAACTGTAGTGATACCCGTCTTCTTGGGTACCACATGAAGTGGACTAACCCATTTGGAGTCGGAGATAGGATAGATAAAATCGGCGCTCCACCACTTGGAAATTTCTTTCATGACAACGTCTCGAAGATTCGGGTTCAGCCGTCGTTGGAACTCACGCGACGGCTTAGCGTTATCTTCAAGATAGATGTGGTGAGAGCAAAGATTAGGGCTCAGCCCCTGGAGATCAGCTATACTCCAACCGATTGCCTTGCGGTTTCTTTCAAGAACCTCCATCAGACGAGATTCTTGTTCTCCAGTCAGATCTGCTGAGATAATGACTGGGTGCATTTCTGGCTCTCCAGCAAGGAATCTGTACTTCATTGACTGCGGCAGAGGTTTCCTTTCCGGACAACTGGGAGGTGGCAGATCTGGCTTCTGATATGACTGTGTAAAGGCTACCAGGTCTGCATGGGAGAACTCTCGCTCTGCATGAATTTCTGACGAAGGGCGGCCTGATGGATCATCAATAAACTGCACTGGCTCGCACTCTGTCATGGCTGTCGGCTCTGAAGGAATCAGACAAGGCAAATAATCATCAAAGTCATCCCAGTCAATGTCTGAATCCGAGGGATCAGAAGATGATGAGCAAGATTGAAATTCCTCAGCACCACTCATCACAACACTGTCAGCCTCAAAGATATCCTCATCCAGGGATGTGCTCTCCCGACTCTCGATTGCCATGAGCTTGAGATACAGTGAATCTGTAGGCAAGGCGAGGGTCGGTGCTACAGGATCTTTCCAGTTGGATTCGTCATCAGTCATTTCAAAATCACAAACCTGGTGGATGTCTAGCTCTTCCTCTGTCATCTGCTCGGCTTCGCTGAACTGCTCGGAGCATTCTGCCTCTCTGGCTCTGATCTCTTCGATCGTCTCTATTTGTATAGTTTCGCCCTCTACGCGAAAGCATACCTTCCCACTGTCATGGTCGGTCACCGCCTTGGCTGTGGCTAAGAATGGACGTCCGAGAATGATGGGGGCATCAGTTACCGACTCAGGGATCTCCATGTCCAACACGACGAAGTCCACGGGGAATTGCAGGCCCTGAATGGTAACGACCACGTCTTTCAATAACCCCTTCGGCCTCTTAATCGACCTATCAGCAAACTGAAGGACGGTTCTGCTTCGAAGAAGAGGGCCAAACTCGAACTGCTTGAGTAAGGCTGCCGGAAGGAGGTTAATTGAAGAGCCGCTGTCTAATAGAGTACGATCAAACTGTTGCTCCTGAATCTCGCATCTGACATAGGGAGCTCCTGCGTCTGGTCGCTTGGCTGGCAATGTGTTCTGAATGGCGCAGCAAGTGTTATGCGTGAGCATATGGATTTGATCTCTGTGCCTCTTCTTCCTTCGGACAGTAGTTGTCTCTTTCAGATTCTTCTTGAAGAAGGGGATATGCTCAAACGCTTCTCGTAGAGTCAGCTGAATATGAAATCTGTCAGTCATCTCATTGCCGAACTCTACCTGCTGATTCTTTTTGGGATTTTCTTTTTTATTTCCCTTCGCTCGGCGGAGTGCCTCAGGGAAGGGGATGGTAGGTGCCTCCTCAGATGGAGGACTCGGAATCGGTCTCTGTGCCTGTGAAGATGGAGAATCCATACAATAATCATCATTCAACACATATGGATCCACAATTTGAACAGAAACCTTTCCTTTATTCATATTTTTGTTTTTGTTTTTCTTCCCACAGTCTCTCGATACAAAATGTGGTGAAGTCACAGAAGTTGGCTCAACAAAAGTAGATGTGGTGGCCTCAGTACCACCACTAGCACCGGTCTTTGCGGTATCAGCACCGCGCTCTGGTTCATCTCCCAAAATGGTGGCATCAGCACCACCGTCTGCATCTGGTATCACGACGGCATCAGCACCGTCATCCTGGGCTCCATCATTGGTGGCATCAGCACCACCGTCTTCAACATCATCTGTCGCGGCATCAGCACCGCTCCTCTGCTCCTCTGGCGCTCCTGATTCTGCATTTGGCTGTCGCTCAGAAGAGGCGCCGCCGGCTGGCATCCTACCGCTCCTAGTAGTAACAAAATCAGCATCATAATAGGAATAAGACATGTCACTCAAATGATCACTAGGAGAGGTGTCCTCTGTAAACTCTACCTGCTCAGATTTTCTTTTTAGGTTATTAGGATTGGGTTCGATCTGAGCGGGTATGGCGGCCTTGCCTTTGATTATGTCCCGCATCTCCTGCCGGAACTCATCCATTTCTTGCCTGAAAGATGCTCGCTGTTCAGATAGCAAGCGGGCAAGATCGTCAAGGGCTGGGTTCTCATAGGCTGGACCCTGAGAACCGGACGTCTGTCCCTGCTGGAAATGGGGCTGTTGCTGCTGATATTGGGGGGAAGGCTGGGCATAAGAATGCTGAGGCGGCTGTCGCTGCCTCCACTGTTGTCCCTGATAGGCGGGACGAGGACCACTGTGGTATTGCTGGGGCTGGTTGTACTGGGGCTGTTGGTGTTGTTGCTGTGGCTGGCTGCTCTGCTGTCCTTGAGCCGGAGGATGCTGTTGGGATGAGGAAGCACCATTACCCCAACGGAATCCGGGGTGATCCCTACGAATCGCTGGCTGGGGGTATCGGTCATACCAAATCCCGTTGACTTCCATCAACGGTTCCTGCTCGAAGGAGGGTGGAGGAAGAACTGCCAGTGGCTGCTCCGGCTGATAAACCACCATCTGAGTCTCCTGAGATGGCGGTTGCTCTGGATGGTACTGCAACAATGGAACCGGCTCCGCCTAGATATGGTTCACCTGGCGGTAAGAGGTGGAGGCCTGGTTGGGATTGTTGCTGCTGGAGGCAACCTGTGACCTGGGAGGCTGTTGTGAATGGGCCTGTGCCTCCTGAATACAGAGAATCTGAGTTTTCAGGTCACTCATTGTCTTTGTGAGAAGGTCCATCTGGGCTAGACCTTGGTTTTGCTTCTTCTCAAGGATCTCCATGCGGTCCAGCTTTTCACTGATAATGCCCATGTCGGCTGCTGCTGATTCGGCTTGGGCCGCGGCTACCGACGGTGTGCTAGGACCGGCATCGATGCGGGCGATCCTCTGAAATGATCCCGCTCCCTGCGGAGGTTTCTGCTGGATGTAGACTCTAGCCTGGGTCATCACTGTTGAGTTCTCTGCCATTCCTTCATAAATGGCCCAGACGTCGTCCTCTCCCTTGGAGAAATAGGACCCACCGCAAGAGGCGTTCACAAGCCCCTGCAGCTCCGGTGTCAGCCCACAGAAGAAACTCTGCACCAGGTGGGGCTTGGAGATATCGTGATGTGGACACCGGTCTATGAGCTCTCTGAAACGATCCCATGCTTCATGGAACTGTTCATTTGGGATCATGGTGAAATTGCTGATCATGGCTCGAGCTGCGTTTGTCCGGCCGAGAGGATAGTATTTCTTCAAATATACGGACCGGAGATCTGCCCAAGTGTCGACAAATCGCCCTAGATGCTTGAGCCAGTATGCGGCTCTGTCAACCAATGAGAATGGGAAGGCGATCATCTTGATAGTGTCCTCGGTCAACAGCCGATCGTGGATGGTGCTGTATATCATCTCAAACTCTTGGAGGTGGAGGTGCGGCTCTTCGGTCGGCAACCCATGGAACTTGGGTAGCATCTGAATTGTGTTGTGCCGAAGCTCGAAGTCTCCATGGATAGGTGGGAGTCTGATCCACCGGTGAGTGAGGGATGAAGCTGGGTTGTGCAATTCCCTCATGATAGTCTGTGGCGGTCGCTCACCGTCTGGGTCGCCTCCTCCTGCATCGGGTCCTCCTCCTCCTCCACCGCCACCGCCCCCAGGTCGGTTTTCTCTCAGCTGTGCTATCTCTCTCATCAGATCACCCATGAATGTACCCTGGTCACGGATCTGTCTCTGCATATTCTCCAGGGACGCTAGCAGGGAATTGTTGATGGCCGCTTGATCAATAATGAACGGCGGGTGATCGTGATCATCTTGGTGTTCGCCTCTGTCTGCCATTGCTTGATGTTCTGAAAATGCAAAAGAGGCCATTTCAGGTGCTGTGGAATGAGCTGAACTCTGTGATGCACTGAACTCTGAAATGATTGGACTGAGGGAAGGAGAATGGGAAGGGTGGTCAAGGGGGAACAGCGTGGATGTAAACTCAGGCTCGGAGAGCGGGCTCTCCGAGTTATTCCTAGATGAGTAGGGAGGAGTGCTGGATAGCGGTGCCGACAAGGTCGGCCTAAGAGACCTCCGTCCCATCATCTTGATTGTTCGGAAAGAGCGGGGAAGATGCAAGAAAAAGGAGAAAATGAGATGCAACAAAATTTTGCACAATTGTGCGGTGTTTTTGATCTTGACCTTAATAAATCTAGAAATCAAACACAAAGCAAGGGTAGGTTCACCAACTCAACTCGTGAAGCTGTGAAGGTTCGACTTTTATCTTGTCAATTTTAACTTGTTTTTCAGGCAATTATCTTTTCACGAGTCCTTAGAGCGCTACGCCTATAGGAGAGAGAGTACTGCCAGGAGAGTATCCCCGTACTTGTCCTCCTCCTGTGTAACCTGTAACTTGCGCTTTTTGAGGTCCTTGTAACCCTTCCTGGATCCCTACTCAGCCAAAGAAAAGAGGGAGGAAGCCGATAGGCGAAACCGATACTTCGGACCTCGCTCGCAACGGAATCACCCGTGAGCGTACAAGGTCCTACTCGGACGCAGCCGGTGAGACAGACACACCCGTGAAGGCGTGGCCTAGGCTCGGTACTTCGGACAGGGTCGGCGCTCTCACAACAGAGAGTCACCAATGGCGACCAAGTCCTACTCGACTACGTACGATAGTAGCGCCAATACTTCGGAAATCCAGGCGATACACAAGGCAGCCACAAGTTGGGTTTTGGGTTCTAATCCTTACGAAGCGCTCACCTCACTGGGAAGGAAACCTTCCTATGCAACCTGAAAACAAGTGAGGGTGTTACTCTCCCCAAGCAATGAATCCAATTACCGTTTTTATTTTGGTCAAGTTTTCTTTAGCAGTCCCTTTTTTACTTTTTTTGGTGTTATCGCTTCTTTTGAGTCAATTCAAGCAAGCGCCTAACGTTTTTGTATTTTTTCCTTTATCCTACTTTTTCCAAAAACAGAGGGAGAATAGAGTCGGAAAAGCCGTGCAAGTCGACACCAAGGTGGAAATCTCACCTTTGTGCCTAGATGATGCGTGCAAAGTTAGAAGACTTACAGCGAATCCCAGCTCTCTCCATGCGGGATGTAAAGCAGAATATTTAAACCTAATCTATATGACGATATGCAAGCGGAAAGCGTCCTAGAACAGGCAACTGCTAGCGTGAAGAACCACAAGTCAACTAGCAACTCTTAATCCGAGTGTCCGGTCTTGGCTCACCCCTCCTCTGCCCAACACATTTGGAGTAGGAGAAAGCGCTTGTTCGGGTGTGAGCTCGCGGCGCGTGGATTTGGGAATTACTTGCTAACTGTTTAAATTAGTCTAAGTCCAAAACGTAACTATAGGAGCATGCAAAGATAATTAGGTGTTTGGACCTATTCTAATCGATCAAGCAGACCTAGATCTAAGAGCTCAATCCACAAAAGAAAGTGAAAAATGAAAACAAAACCGGAAAATGACAAGCGATGAAAACACGGTCAAAAACGGCGGTGAGCCCCCGGGTGAACAAACACCCGGAAATTAGGCCCGAATGTCTAAGTGTCCAAGGTACCTGTATTATTACAATTCAAATGAATCACTCTCTCACAAAATAAAAGAAAAGTTAACTAATCACTCTCTCTCTCACTCCTTGCTCTCTCCTGCCGGCTTGGCTAAAGAAAAGCCGGCTCCACGTCCCAAGGTTGCTTCGGTCGCCTAGGCGATCCGCCTCGCTCCGCGGTCCCTCGCAAGAAGACAAAAAGAGATGGTCAGATAACTCAATCAAGATATATCAAAATGTGAGAAATGGAAAACAATGCTATGGTAAACAGTCACACAATCAATAAAAATGAACTACAAGCTGTTGCTCCCCGGCAACGGCGCCATTTGATAACTCCGGAAATCGATGTGGTTATGTCGACTCACAAGGCGAGTCAACAGTCGGTGTTTGACCACACGAATCCCGAAATTAATCAACAATTAACCCACACTAAGATCAACAAATTAGAAACAATGTGGAGTTAAAATTTATTTTTAACTCTGCACAAATGATGTATATGGGCAAGTATGCAGAGAGTTCGAACACAGGGAGCAAACAGTGTAGCTCAAGCAAGAGAATGCACAAGTGTGTGAGTGTGTGATGTGTCTACACTAAGCAATCAAACAAAGAAATGTTTTTGTGGGTTTTTAATTTTTTAATTTTTTTATTATTTTTTATTTATTTTTTTTTTAATTTTGTATTTTGATTTTTAATTTTCTGATTTTTATATTTTGTATTTTATATTTTTTTTGTTTCTTTTTCAATATTGGAAAGTAAAGGCAATATAATAAAAGGCAAGGTAGAATATTTATAAAAATGCACACAAATACTCAAAAATTCAGAAATAAAATGTTTTTGGTATTTTTAGGGTTTTTTACTGTTTTTGAGATTTTTGGGGAATTTTCAAAGTGTTTTTGATATTTTTTTAAAGACTGAAATAAAGGGAAACAGTGAAAATAAAGATGGCTGTGAATAAAATGTAATTTAAAAATAGCAACCGGTAGACAAAAATTTTCACACTATTTTTCTAATAAAGAGAATAAAATAAGTGACAAACAGAAGCTGATTTTGTATTTTTTGGGTTTTTCCACTATTTTATATATTTTTTTGAAGTTTTTGAGTGTTTTTAGATTTTTAGTGTTTTTCTTTTGAGATTTTTACTGATTTTTGGACTGACACTAAAATATGATAAAATAGACACTAGGTAATTTTTTTGGAATTTTTGGAGATGTTTTAATATTTTTTTGGTATTTTCTAAGGTAGACAGTACACAAAAAGGCTGTTTTTGATTTTTAATAAATATAAAAATAAAATAAAATCAAAAACTAAATATATGGCGTTAGAGTACACCTATCCAGAAACTTAAGCCTATTTTTGTGAAATTTTTGGAGTTAAAATGATATTTTAAATCAATCCAACAAGCATCCAAGTAATTAACAGGCCTGGCAGGGGTATATGTGCAATATTCAAAACATCCAGGGGGCTGACATGCAAATCTCCACAAAATTTTGAACTTAATATTTAACTTCTGGAACCAAAATGTAAATACAAGACCCGCCTGGGCACGCCTACAAATTACCCACCAGGGCGCGTGACTTGCACGCGCCTGGGAGGGACTGGAATGCAATAATACAAAAGCCTGGGGGCCACTTTGCAAAATATCCAAAAATATTACACGTGCTATGAAAGTTTTAGGGCTAAAACGAAATAAACAAAAGACCGAGGGGTCCTCTGCAAAATGCCCCCACCTCACGTGTACAGGTCACGTGAGGTGACGTGGCGGAGGACCTAAGTGCAAATAACGAAAGTCCGAGGGTCTTTTTGCAAATATTACAAAATATTTAAACTACCAGGGAAAGTTTATAGACTAATAAATAAATACAAAAACGGCGAGGGTGTGGATGCAAAATACCCTCGCTCCTGCGCTCCGATGATGACGCGTGGCGCGCATCCAACGGCTGGGCGACGAGGCGCGATCCAACGGCTGGATGCGATCCACTTATCCACGTGGCTTGTCCTGAGCGGTCGATGACGGTTCGGCGATCAGCGGCTGAGATCAGATCTGACGAAGAGATCGACGGTGGGGGCGTGCCAAGATCTGACGGCTGCGGCTTGATCTGGAGGTTCCTCGTTGATCCGACGGTCCCGGAGGTCTAGGGAAGAACACGGAGGAGCTCCGGTCTGGCGAACTTCTCCGAGCTTCTCCGGCCGACCACGGCGACGCCGGAGCTTGCAAGATGGCCGAGGGTGCTCCTGCAGGTGGTGGCTGTCGTCTGGAAGCTTCAAAATCCACCAGCGGATGCCGGTGCTCTCGCACGGAGGTGGCGGAGCTGCGAGGCCCCAGGTGCTCCGGCGAGAGAGCAAAATCGCTCCAGAAGCTGCGATGGACTTCAATACCTGCACCAAAACGTTAGGGAGGTCGAGGGCAAAATGCCTCGACCTCGGGTGGCTCTCGAGATGGACTGGGAGATGCTATAGGGTCTCGCCGGAGTTGCGCTCCGGCGAGGTGATCGATTAGGTGATGGAGTGATCGATTCGACTCAGAAAGATGGGGGAACTAATCCTAGAACTAACAGGAATGAAATGGGGAGTAAAATGGAATGAATGGCAGCCTCGATGACCAATGGCCAGAGGGAGAATACCTCACGGGGGCAACCGCCGGAGGTGATGGAACACGCCCAGATCAGTGGCTGATCCGCCGCCTTAAGGTGAAGAACCAGGAGCTGTCACCTCCAGGAGCTCGAGCACGACAAAAAGGGGGGAAGATCTGTGTGGAATGCGGTTCAAAATCGAAAGGAAGTCAAGGAGGACCTTAAGTATGGTTGACGATGGGGGTGGAAAGAACGAGGTCGCCAGCTCGATCCAGAGGCTCTCAGCCCAAGAAAATCCTTGGGCGAGCAAGAAGGATGGTAGGTGAAAAGATTTGCAGGAGGAATCGAGCTCAAAGGATGCAAGACCGCGTCTCGAAAAAAATGGAGAAGATGGGTCAAAGATAGGGATGTCAGAGGCTACAGGGTGGTAGGTCACCTAGTTGACCGAGGTCAACTAGGGTTTGCACCTGGTTGGTCCACGTGGACCAACCAGGAAAAACCCTGGATTATTGTTCTATTAATTCAATTTAAAATAGTAAATGGCCGAATTAAATAACATGTATAAAATAAAAAATGTTCAAAATTTTATGTAGTATTTTATTCTGATTTTTATTTATTTTTATGACTTTTATTTTTACAGGTTGCCTTTTGAACCCTATATAGGTATAATACCTATGTATTTTGATATTCTATTTTATTTTATGTATTTTTAATCTTGTTATTTTTATTTATGATTTTGTAAAATTATAACATACTTTTATATACATAAGTATATTTTTATTTTATTTTTCTGAGATGTTTTGTATATTTAATAAAATACAAGTGTATTTTATATAGGTATAAGTGTATATGGTATACCTATGTAGTCCTTATACAAGTAATTTTATTTTTTTTATTTTTCTTTGCATTTTATTTCAATTTTAATGCACATATATATTATAAGTGATATTTACAAAATTATAAAAATATAAAAAAAATGAATAAATATTGAATAAAGAATACATTGAATATTTTATTCAGTACAAGTGTACAATGAGGGTCCAAAACTCAACTTTCAAACCGTAGCTCCGCCAAATGCGAAACTACCACCATTGGATAGATTATTTTATTCTATATACAATTAAAGGTGAGTACACTGCATTTGGATTTGTCGTTTGTGAGATACGGGTCTGGGAAGTTGGGATTTTGGATTCTTATTCAGACCATATCTTTTTGTCTGTACATTCTTTTTCTGTGAAATCAATTTTGTATTTTTCTTTATAAAATTATCTACAACTTTTATGTACACAGTTTCTTTATTTGATGTATAAGAAGTGGAACCAAAAATAGGTCCCAAAATGAATAAAGAATGAATAAAGAGTAGGTGTTTTGACTGTGTTCCTGACCTTATCTCCCCCTACTTTATTCCTTGTCGACCTATTCATCAAGATGCCTAGGTCTTGGGGGTTTTGAGTCATAAAATATTTACAATATTTTATTCTTTTTCTTTTCTTTATTTATTCTATAATTTTGGCCTTAATTACAGTAATTTACACACTGTTGAGATGCACATGCATGAATGCTAAGATGATGGTTTTAATGCTATTTTACAGGCATTTGCTAGGGTTTTTGGTGCCAAAATGATAGAATAAAGATGATGAAATGTGGATTCATCATCCCCCTATACTTTACCTTTGCTAGTCCCTAGCAAACACTTATGCAATAAGTGCAAAAAGAAAAGAAAGAAAAGAAAAAGAAGAAGATTAGATTAAGTTTAATTATCGAACTCGTCTTCGCAAAATCAAAGTTTGGAGCTTAAGTCGGACCTTTGGAATTTTAGTGCGGTCGGACCCTTAATGAGAACCAAGTTTGAAATCCAACAGTCCTTGAGAATCCCAAAATTCTGTCCAAGTCTCCTCAATAGCCAGGTCAGAAATACTTCAACTCATACGCAAACTCTTACGACTATGAGTCTGACTCGTACAGTGTAAGTGATATGTACCTCCCCACCTCAGAAGTGACAAAGAAACAACCTCCCCCAACCTGGTAACTCTAATGCCTCGGTCTAGCAACTCTTTCCTCGAGAAGCGGGGTATTCCCTTCTAAGTTCAAGTGGCAACCCGCCCAAGAGGAGGGGGTGAAGAGAAGAATGGACGGTAGCCAGTGTAGCTACCTATCCTTGAATGCAAGACCAGTGTAGTCAAGTCATCCTGCTGCAGGCTCACATATTTGACTTTGGAACTCAAGCTTGCTTATTGACTTTGTACATACTTTGCAGGCTTTTTATTTTTGTACATGCCTGAAATTTTTTTTTTTCGAATACTATATACAGCAGCATTTACATAAGGAGTTTTTCCTCTTGAGCCAGTAGACTATCCCTCTTTTGAAGCTTTATTGCAACCCACGGCTTCTGTCTTTAGACTTCATCACCGCTAGACCAAGTTGAGGTGCACTTCCTTCACTATAAGAAGAAGAGAGGTTCCGCCTAGAAGTACTACCCTCATATGCTACCCCAAGCCAAAGGAAACTGCCTCCTCACCACCTCATCCGTGGAGAGCTATGTGAAAGGTGCAGGTGTCCAAGTTAGGTCATTATCAACAAGAGTCGTGCGTGTGCTCCGAAATACTCTACTTAGGCAGTCAAGAATCCATTGAACCAAGTCCCGTGATCCTCAAAGAATTAAGTCAACTAGACCTGAAGTGCCTCAAACTCAGTTCCTATAAGGTTCCTGTTATTAGGTAGATTTTAAGGTCCAATCAAGCTCCAATCTTCGGATTTTACTTAGACTTGTTCAACTATCAAACTCAATCCGAAAAATGCGAATGCCATGCAATGCAATGCAGAAAATATTTTTGTGATGCAATTTTCAAGATTTTGAACTTTTTATGGATTTTTGAAAAGATGATGATGATGCATATGCAATTTTTTTGTATTTTTCAAAAAATATTTTTCAAATGTTTTTGGATTTTAATTTTGCAAATGTTTTTGGGACTTTTTGAAAACAAAAAGATTTTGGCTCACAACTAGGTGAAAATATGTACACGGGAGTGCTTCTTATATAAACAAGAAATGGATTTTAAGAATTTACATGGTAAGTGGTCAATTTTATACATATATACATAAGATGGATTTTGATGTGATGTGTATATTCCTCAAACTTATTTGAAAACAATTTTCACACAATTTTTGAAAACTATAGTCCAAAATAGTTTTTACAAACATTTTACACACATTTGAAAATCATTTTGCAAAGGTTTTCAAAACAGTATATATAAGTTTTTCAAATCATTTTTTGCAACCATCTTTCAAACCATTTGCAAATCATTTTTCAAACATTTTATTTCACACAAAGAAAATAAATTTTACAAACCACACAGGTTGAAAACACCGAACAAAATATTTTCAAAATAGTTTTCAATAGATGTTCACAAAGATTTTCAAACTATTTTTCAAACATTTTGCAAAAAACATTTTCACCTGATTTATTAATCAGTAAAATACAAAAAAGAATTTGAGGAATAATCACATCTTTTTATTAAGAATTTTTAATGAATTAAAGAATGATTAGCCATATTATTAGGAAAATACGAAAGTACGAGTTATGGCTAAAGTATATACATAGTATATACGACCCCCCCTATACTTAGCTTGAGCTATGTCCTCATAGATCGGAGAGAAAAAAAGAAGACATAACTCGTACTAAGTATAGACAAGTCTAAAGAATAAAGAAATAAATGAATGAATCAATAAATGAGAAGTTGACCGTCCCCCCTATACTTAGGATCAAATAATCCTAAGTATAGCAGACTGTACACAACGCAGGGAGGGTCAAGGGTGGGAATGAACAGATCGTACTCAGATGGTCTCCCCCTATACTTAGGGTAAGATATCCCTAAGTATAGACAAAAGAGGAGACAAGGGAGAGGATCGAAAAGAATAGAAAAACTCGGGGTGCCAACCCCCCTATACTTAGGACAAAGTACGTCCTACGTATGGAAAACTGTCTACAAGGGCGGCACCTTTTTGATAGATAAAGAGGATGGAAAAGGAAAAGAAGAAGAGAAGAAAAGAAGAAAATAAATCAACGGACACAGAGTGATATGAACAGATGGATCTGTACAGCGGAAGAGAGAATTTGATCACCATGTATGAGATGTAGATGATGAGAGTCAAAGGACACATCTCATACCAGAAGAATGGGGGCAACGTCAATGGTCGGTGGATCATGATCAAGATATAGTTTCAAGCGTTGACCATTGACGCGGAAGGTAGCGGAAGATGACGGTTCTGATATGTCGATGCTGCCATTGTCATGTACCTTCCTGACCACATACGGTCCTTTCCACTTGCTCTGTAATTTCCCTGGGAATAATTTCAGCCTGGAATCAAACAACCATACTCTCTGATCTGGCTCAAACTGTTTATGGCTGATATGCGAATCATGCCATGTCTTTACTTTCTCCTTGTACTGTAGGCTGTTGGAGAAGGCTGTATCTCTCAATTCTTCCAGGGCTGCCAATTCTGCTCTTCTCTGGTCTCCTACACTCTCTGGATCTAGAAGCAACTCAGTAACTGCCCAAAAAGATTTATGCTTGATTTCCACTGGCAAATGGCACGGCTTGCCATAGACGAGACGAAAGGGAGATGTCCCCAATGGGTTCTTGAAAGATGTCCGATAGGCCCACAAGACCGAGTCCAAAAGCTGTGACCAATCCTTTCGGTCTGGGCGGACAACTTTCTGCAAGATAGTCTTTATCTCCCTGTTCGATACTTCGGCAAGACCATTAGTTTGAGGGTGATAAGGAGTGGCAACCCGATGGTCAATACCGAACTCGTCTGCAAGGGCCCTGACTTTGTCATTGATGAAGTGAGACCCCCCGTCTGAAATCAAGACTCTAGGTACACCGAACCGTGAAATGATATTTTTCCTCAAAAATTTGCAAACGGTTTTAGCATCTGCGGCTCGGGCGGGGATGGCCTCAACCCATCGGCTGACATAATCCACAGCAAGCAAGATGTGCTCGAATCCCTGACTCTTAGGAAATGGGCCCATGAAATCAATCCCCCATGCATCAAAGACCTCACAGAAGTGAATGGGTTGCATGGGCATCATGTCTCTCTGTCCGCAGGTTCCCATTTTCTGACAGTCAGTACATCTCTTCACGAACTCATCAGAATCCTTGAAGAGAGTAGGCCACCATAGGCCGGATTGAAGCACCTTCTGTGCTGTTCTCTTTCCTGAATGATGTCCTCCTGCCTCAAGCTTGTGGCAGTATGTGAGGACGCTATGCTGCTCTTCTTGAGGAATGCACCTCCTCCAAATACTATCCCCTCCTTCATGATAAAGGACGGGATCCTCCCAATGGTAAAACTTGGCCTTAGCTAGGAAGGTCTCAAGTTTCTGCCTGGGCCGACCCTGAGGGACTGTCTTGGCAACAAGATAGTTTACAAAGTCAGCATACCATGGGAGTGAGGTGACAGCCAAGATCGCCTCATCTGGAAACGTCTCTGTGATAGGTGCGCTGGGCTCAGATTCCTCAAGATTCTCCAATCTGGAGAGATGATCCGCCACCACATTCTTGACTCCAGGCTTATCCTTAATTTCAATATCAAATTCCTGGAGTAGAAGGATCCATCTGGTGAGACGTGCTTTGGCATCCTTCTTGGCCATTAAATACCGGATGGCGGTATGATCAGTGTATATTGTTACTCTAGATCCAAGAATATATGATCGATACTTATCAAGAGCAAAAACTACGGCCATCATCTCTTTCTCAGTTACAGTGTAATTCCGCTGAGCGGCATCCAAAGTCCGGCTGGCGTAGTGGATGGCAAAAGGTAAACCATCCCTCCTCTGTCCGAGCACAGCCCCAACGGCAAAATCTGAAGCATCCGTCATGATCTCGAATGGGAGAGACCAATCGGGTGGCTGAAGGACAGGAGCTGAGACAACCATATTTTTGAGAGTCTCAAATGATTCAAGACACTTATCATTAACAATAAACTCGGTGTCTTTGGTCAGCAAGTCAGTTAGCGGTCGGGCAATTCGACTGAAGTCCTGAATGAACCGTCGGTAGAAACCGACATGCCCCAGAAAAGACCGTAACTGACGCAGATTGGACGGCGGGTTGAGTTTCTTGATGATGTCCACCTTAGCCGGATCGACCTCCATGCCCCTGTTGGAGACGATATGACCAAGGACCGTCCCTTGAGTCATCATGAAATGACTCTTCTCCCAGGATAAGACTAGATTAACCTCTATGCAGCGCTTCAGCACACGGTCTAGGCAGTCAAGACAAGCGTCGAACCCGTCGCCATAGACCGAGAAGTCATCCATGAAGACCTCTAAACAGTCACCCACCATGTCCGAGAAGATGGACAACATGCACCTTTGGAATGTCGCTGGAGCGTTACATAGACCAAAGGGCATCCGTCTGAAAGCATACGTCCCAAACGGACAGGTGAATGTCGTTTTCTCCTGGTCTTCGGGCGCAATGGCCACTTGATTATATCCAGAGTACCCATCAAGAAAACAGTAATGGCTCTTCCCAGCTAACCGCTCGATAATCTGATCAATAAATGGGAGTGGGAAGTGATCCTTCTTGGTGGCCTCATTCAATCGTCTGTAGTCCACACAGACCCTCCAAGAAGTTGGTACTCTGGTAGCGATCTCCTCTCCGGACTCATTGATAACTGTAGTGATACCCGTCTTCTTGGGTACCACATGAAGTGGACTAACCCATTTGGAGTCGGAGATAGGATAGATAAAATCGGCGCTCCACCACTTGGAAATTTCTTTCATGACAACGTCTCGAAGATTCGGGTTCAGCCGTCGTTGGAACTCACGCGACGGCTTAGCGTTATCTTCAAGATAGATGTGGTGAGAGCAAAGATTAGGGCTCAGCCCCTGGAGATCAGCTATACTCCAACCGATTGCCTTGCGGTTTCTTTCAAGAACCTCCATCAGACGAGATTCTTGTTCTCCAGTCAGATCTGCTGAGATAATGACTGGGTGCATTTCTGGCTCTCCAGCAAGGAATCTGTACTTCATTGACTGCGGCAGAGGTTTCCTTTCCGGACAACTGGGAGGTGGCAGATCTGGCTTCTGATATGACTGTGTAAAGGCTACCAGGTCTGCATGGGAGAACTCTCGCTCTGCATGAATTTCTGACGAAGGGCGGCCTGATGGATCATCAATAAACTGCACTGGCTCGCACTCTGTCATGGCTGTCGGCTCTGAAGGAATCAGACAAGGCAAATAATCATCAAAGTCATCCTAGTCAATGTCTGAATCCGAGGGATCAGAAGATGATGAGCAAGATTGAAATTCCTCAGCACCACTCATCACAACACTGTCAGCCTCAAAGATATCCTCATCCAGGGATGTGCTCTCCCGACTCTCGATTGCCATGAGCTTGAGATACAGTGAATCTGTAGGCAAGGCGAGGGTCGGTGCTACAGGATCTTTCCAGTTGGATTCGTCATCAGTCATTTCAAAATCACAAACCTGGTGGATGTCTAGCTCTTCCTCTGTCATCTGCTCGGCTTCGCTGAACTGCTCGGAGCATTCTGCCTCTCTGGCTCTGATCTCTTCGATCGTCTCTATTTGTATAGTTTCGCCCTCTACGCGAAAGCATACCTTCCCACTGTCATGGTCGGTCACCGCCTTGGCTGTGGCCAAGAATGGACGTCCGAGAATGATGGGGGCATCAGTTACCGACTCAGGGATCTCCATGTCCAACACGACGAAGTCCACGGGGAATTGCAGGCCCTGAATGGTAACGACCACGTCTTTCAATAACCCCTTCGGCCTCTTAATCGACCTATCAGCAAACTGAAGGACGGTTCTGCTTCGAAGAAGAGGGCCAAACTCGAACTGCTTGAGTAAGGCTGCCGGAAGGAGGTTAATTGAAGAGCCGCTGTCTAATAGAGTACGATCAAACTGTTGCTCCTGAATCTCGCATCTGACATAGGGAGCTCCTGCATCTGGTCGCTTGGCTGGCAATGTGTTCTGAATGGCGCAGCAAGTGTTATGCGTGAGCATATGGATTTGATCTCTGTGCCTCTTCTTCCTTCGGACAGTAGTTGTCTCTTTCAGATTCTTCTTGAAGAAGGGGATATGCTCAAACGCTTCTCGTAGAGTCAGCTGAATATGAAATCTGTCAGTCATCTCATTGCCGAACTCTACCTGCTGATTCTTTTTGGGATTTTCTTTTTTATTTCCCTTCGCTCGGCGGAGTGCCTCAGGGAAGGGGATGGTAGGTGCCTCCTCAGATGGAGGACTCGGAATCGGTCTCTGTGCCTGTGAAGATGGAGAATCCATACAATAATCATCATTCAACACATATGGATCCGCAATTTGAACAGAAACCTTTCCTTTATTCATATTTTTGTTTTTGTTTTTCTTCCCACAGTCTCTCGATACAAAATGTGGTGAAGTCACAGAAGTTGGCTCAACAAAAGTAGATGTGGTGGCCTCAGTACCACCACTAGCACCGGTCTTTGCGGTATCAGCACCGCGCTCTGGTTCATCTCCCAAAATGGTGGCATCAGCACCACCGTCTGCATCTGGTATCACGACGGCATCAGCACCGTCATCCTGGGCTCCATCATTGGTGGCATCAGCACCACCGTCTTCAACATCATCTGTCGCGGCATCAGCACCGCTCCTCTGCTCCTCTGGCGCTCCTGATTCTGCATTTGGCTGTCGCTCAGAAGAGGCGCCGCCGGCTGGCATCCTACCGCTCCTAGTAGTAACAAAATCAGCATCATAATAGGAATAAGACATGTCACTCAAATGATCACTAGGAGAGGTGTCCTCTGTAAACTCTACCTGCTCAGATTTTCTTTTTAGGTTATTAGGATTGGGTTCGATCTGAGCGGGTATGGCGGCCTTGCCTTTGATTATGTCCCGCATCTCCTGCCGGAACTCATCCATTTCTTGCCTGAAAGATGCTCGCTGTTCAGATAGCAAGCGGGCAAGATCGTCAAGGGCTGGGTTCTCATAGGCTGGACCCTGAGAACCGGACGTCTGTCCCTGCTGGAAATGGGGTTGTTGCTGCTGATATTGGGGGGAAGGCTGGGCATAAGAATGCTGAGGCGGCTGTCGCTGCCTCCACTGTTGTCCCTGATAGGCGGGATGAGGACCACTGTGGTATTGCTGGGGCTGGTTGTACTGGGGCTGCTGGTGTTGTTGCTGTGGCTGGCTGCTCTGCTGTCCTTGAGCCGGAGGATGCTGTTGGGATGAGGAAGCACCATTACCCCAACGGAATCCGGGGTGATCCCTACGAATCGCTGGCTGGGGGTATCGGTCATACCAAATCCCGTTGACTTCCATCAACGGTTCCTGCTCGAAGGAGGGTGGAGGAAGAACTGCCAGTGGCTGCTCCGGCTGATAAACCACCATCTGAGTCTCCTGAGATGGCGGTTGCTCTGGATGGTACTGCAACAATGGAACCGGCTCCGCCTGGATATGGTTCACCTGGCGGTAAGAGGTGGAGGCCTGGTTGGGATTGTTGCTGCTGGAGGCAACCTGTGACCTGGGAGGCTGTTGTGAATGGGCCTGTGCCTCCTGAATACAGAGAATCTGAGTTTTCAGGTCACTCATTGTCTTTGTGAGAAGGTCCATCTGGGCTAGACCTTGGTTTTGCTTCTTCTCAAGGATCTCCATGCGGTCCAGCTTTTCACTGATAATGCCCATGTCGGCTGCTGCTGATTCGGCTTGGGCCGCGGCTACCGACGGTGTGCTAGGACCGGCATCGATGCGGGCGATCCTCTGAAATGATCCCGCTCCCTGCGGAGGTTTCTGCTAGATGTAGACTCTAGCCTGGGTCATCACTGTTGAGTTCTCTGCCATTCCTTCATAAATGGCCCAGACGTCGTCCTCTCCCTTGGAGAAATAGGACCCACCGCAAGAGGCGTTCACAAGCCCCTGCAGCTCCGGTGTCAGCCCACAGAAGAAACTCTGCACCAGGTGGGGCTTGGAGATATCGTGATGTGGACACCGGTCTATGAGCTCTCTGAAACGATCCCATGCTTCATGGAACTGTTCATTTGGGATCATGGTGAAATTGCTGATCATGGCTCGAGCTGCGTTTGTCCGGCCGAGAGGATAGTATTTCTTCAAATATACGGACCGGAGATCTGCCCAAGTGTCGACAAATCGCCCTAGATGCTTGAGCCAGTATGCGGCTCTGTCAACCAATGAGAATGGGAAGGCGATCATCTTGATAGTGTCCTCGGTCAACAGCCGATCGTGGATGGTGCTGCATATCATCTCAAACTCTTGGAGGTGGAGGTGCGGCTCTTCGGTCGGCAACCCATGGAACTTGGGTAGCATCTGAATTGTGTTGTGCCGAAGCTCGAAGTCTCCATGGATAGGTGGGAGTCTGATCCACCGGTGAGTGAGGGATGAAGCTGGGTTGTGCAATTCCCTCATGATAGTCTGTGGCGGTCGCTCACCGTCTGGGTCGCCTCCTCCTGCATCGGGTCCTCCTCCTCCTCCACCGCCACCGCCCCCAGGTCGGTTTTCTCTCAGCTGTGCTATCTCTCTCATCAGATCACCCATGAATGTACCCTGGTCACGGATCTGTCTCTGCATATTCTCCAGGGACGCTAGCAGGGAATTGTTGATGGCCGCTTGATCAATAATGAACGGCGGGTGATCGTGATCATCTTGGTGTTCGCCTCTGTCTGCCATTGCTTGATGTTCTGAAAATGCAAAAGAGGTCATTTCAGGTGCTGTGGAATGAGCTGAACTCTGTGATGCACTGAACTCTGAAATGATTGGACTGAGGGAAGGAGAATGGGAAGGGTGGTCAAGGGGGAACAGCGTGGATGTAAACTCAGGCTCGGAGAGCGGGCTCTCCGAGTTATTCCTAGATGAGTAGGGAGGAGTGCTGGATAGCGGTGCCGACAAGGTCGGCCTAAGAGACCTCCGTCCCATCATCTTGATTGTTCGGAAAGAGCGGGGAAGATGCAAGAAAAAGGAGAAAATGAGATGCAACAAAATTTTGCACAATTGTGCGGTGTTTTTGATCTTGACCTTAATAAATCTAGAAATCAAACACAAAGCAAGGGTAGGTTCACCAACTCAACTCGTGAAGCCGTGAAGGTTCGGCTTTTATCTTGTCAATTTTAACTTGTTTTTCAGGCAATTATCTTTTCACGAGTCCTTAGAGCGCTACGCCTATAGGAGAGAGAGTACTGCCAGGAGAGTATCCCCGTACTTGTCCTCCTCCTGTGTAACCTGTAACTTGCGCTTTTTGAGGTCCTTGTAACCCTTCCTGGATCCCTACTCAGCCAAAGAAAAGAGGGAGGAAGCCGATAGGCGAAACCGATACTTCGGACCTCGCTCGCAACGGAATCACCCGTGAGCGTACAAGGTCCTACTCGGACGCAGCCGGTGAGACAGACACACCCGTGAAGGCGTGGCCTAGGCTCGGTACTTCGGACAGGGTCGGCGCTCTCACAACAGAGAGTCACCAATGGCGACCAAGTCCTACTCGACTACGTACGATAGTAGCGCCAATACTTCGGAAATCCAGGCGATACACAAGGCAGCCACAAGTTGGGTTTTGGGTTCTAATCCTTACGAAGCGCTCACCTCACTGGGAAGGAAACCTTCCTATGCAACCTGAAAACAAGTGAGGGTGTTACTCTCCCCAAGCAATGAATCCAATTACCGTTTTTATTTTGGTCAAGTTTTCTTTAGCAGTCCCTTTTTTACTTTTTTTGGTGTTATCGCTTCTTTTGAGTCAATTCAAGCAAGCGCCTAACGTTTTTGTATTTTTTTCCTTTATCCTACTTTTTCCAAAAACAGAGGGAGAATAGAGTCGGAAAAGCCGTGCAAGTCGACACCAAGGTGGAAATCTCACCTTTGTGCCTAGATGATGCGTGCAAAGTTAGAAGACTTACAGCGAATCCCAGCTCTCTCCATGCGGGATGTAAAACAGAATATTTAAACCTAATCTATATGACGATATGCAAGCGGAAAGCGTCCTAGAACAGGCAACTGCTAGCGTGAAGAACCACAAGTCAACTAGCAACTCTTAATCCGAGTGTCCGGTCTTGGCTCACCCCTCCTCTGCCCAACACATTTGGAGTAGGAGAAAGCGCTTGTTCGGGTGTGAGCTCGCGGCGCGTGGATTTGGGAATTACTTGCTAACTGTTTAAATTAGTCTAAGTCCAAAACGTAACTATAGGAGCATGCAAAGATAATTAGGTGTTTGGACCTATTCTAATCGATCAAGCAGACCTAGATCTAAGAGCTCAATCCACAAAAGAAAGTGAAAAATGAAAACAAAACCGGAAAATGACAAGCGATGAAAACACGGTCAAAAACGGCGGTGAGCCCCCGGGTGAACAAACACCCGGAAATTAGGCCCGAATGTCTAAGTGTCCAAGGTACCTGTATTATTACAATTCAAATGAATCACTCTCTCACAAAATAAAAGAAAAGTTAACTAATCACTCTCTCTCTCACTCCTTGCTCTCTCCTGCCGGCTTGGCTAAAGAAAAGCCGGCTCCACGTCCCAAGGTTGCTTCGGTCGCCTAGGCGATCCGCCTCGCTCCGCGGTCCCTCGCAAGAAGACAAAAAGAGATGGTCAGATAACTCAATCAAGATATATCAAAATGTGAGAAATGGAAAACAATGCTATGGTAAACAGTCACACAATCAATAAAAATGAACTACAAGCTGTTGCTCCCCGGCAACGGCGCCATTTGATAACTCCGGAAATCGATGTGGTTATGTCGACTCACAAGGCGAGTCAACAGTCGGTGTTTGACCACACGAATCCCGAAATTAATCAACAATTAACCCACACTAAGATCAACAAATTAGAAACAATGTGGAGTTAAAATTTATTTTTAACTCTGCACAAATGATGTATATGGGCAAGTATGCAGAGAGTTCGAACACAGGGAGCAAACAGTGTAGCTCAAGCAAGAGAATGCACAAGTGTGTGAGTGTGTGATGTGTCTACACTAAGCAATCAAACAAAGAAATGTTTTTGTGGGTTTTTAATTTTTTAATTTTTTTATTATTTTTTATTTATTTATTTTTTTAATTTTGTATTTTGATTTTTAATTTTCTGATTTTTATATTTTGTATTTTATATTTTTTTTGTTTCTTTTTCAATATTGGAAAGTAAAGGCAATATAATAAAAGGCAAGGTAGAATATTTATAAAAATGCACACAAATACTCAAAAATTCAGAAATAAAATGTTTTTGGTATTTTTAGGGTTTTTTACTGTTTTTGAGATTTTTGGGGAATTTTCAAAGTGTTTTTGATATTTTTTTAAAGACTGAAATAAAGGGAAACAGTGAAAATAAAGATGGCTGTGAATAAAATGTAATTTAAAAATAGCAACCGGTAGACAAAAATTTTCACACTATTTTTCTAATAAAGAGAATAAAATAAGTGACAAACAGAAGCTGATTTTGTATTTTTTGGGTTTTTCCACTATTTTATATATTTTTTTGAAGTTTTTGAGTGTTTTTAGATTTTTAGTGTTTTTCTTTTGAGATTTTTACTGATTTTTGGACTGACACTAAAATATGATAAAATAGACACTAGGTAATTTTTTTGGAATTTTTGGAGATGTTTTAATATTTTTTTGGTATTTTCTAAGGTAGACAGTACACAAAAAGGCTGTTTTTGATTTTTAATAAATATAAAAATAAAATAAAATCAAAAACTAAATATATGGCGTTAGAGTACACCTATCCAGAAACTTAAGCCTATTTTTGTGAAATTTTTGGAGTTAAAATGATATTTTAAATCAATCCAACAAGCATCCAAGTAATTAACAGGCCTGGCAGGGGTATATGTGCAATATTCAAAACATCCAGGGGGCTGACATGCAAATCTCCACAAAATTTTGAACTTAATATTTAACTTCTGGAACCAAAATGTAAATACAAGACCCGCCTGGGCACGCCTACAAATTACCCACCAGGGCGCGTGACTTGCACGCGCCTGGGAGGGACTGGAATGCAATAATACAAAAGCCTGGGGGCCACTTTGCAAAATATCCAAAAATATTACACGTGCTATGAAAGTTTTAGGGCTAAAACGAAATAAACAAAAGACCGAGGGGTCCTCTGCAAAATGCCCCCACCTCACGTGTACAGGTCACGTGAGGTGACGTGGCGGAGGACCTAAGTGCAAATAACGAAAGTCCGAGGGTCTTTTTGCAAATATTACAAAATATTTAAACTACCAGGGAAAGTTTATAGACTAATAAATAAATACAAAAACGGCGAGGGTGTGGATGCAAAATACCCTCGCTCCTGCGCTCCGATGATGACGCGTGGCGCGCATCCAACGGCTGGGCGACGAGGCGCGATCCAACGGCTGGATGCGATCCACTTATCCACGTGGCTTGTCCTGAGCGGTCGATGACGGTTCGGCGATCAGCGGCTGAGATCAGATCTGACGAAGAGATCGACGGTGGGGGCGTGCCAAGATCTGACGGCTGCGGCTTGATCTGGAGGTTCCTCGTTGATCCGACGGTCCCGGAGGTCTAGGGAAGAACACGGAGGAGCTCCGGTCTGGCGAACTTCTCCGAGCTTCTCCGGCCGACCACGGCGACGCCGGAGCTTGCAAGATGGCCGAGGGTGCTCCTGCAGGTGGTGGCTGTCGTCTGGAAGCTTCAAAATCCACCAGCGGATGCCGGTGCTCTCGCACGGAGGTGGCGGAGCTGCGAGGCCCCAGGTGCTCCGGCGAGAGAGCAAAATCGCTCCAGAAGCTGCGATGGACTTCAATACCTGCACCAAAACGTTAGGGAGGTCGAGGGCAAAATGCCTAGACCTCGGGTGTCTCTCGAGATGGACTGGGAGATGCTATAGGGTCTCGCCGGAGTTGCGCTCCGGCGAGGTGATCGATTAGGTGATGGAGTGATCGATTCGACTCAGAAAGATGGGGGAACTAATCCTAGAACTAACAGGAATGAAATGGGGAGTAAAATGGAATGAATGGCAGCCTCGATGACCAATGGCCAGAGGGAGAATACCTCACGGGGGCAACCGCCGGAGGTGATGGAACACGCCCAGATCAGTGGCTGATCCGCCGCCTTAAGGTGAAGAACCAGGAGCTGTCACCTCCAGGAGCTCGAGCACGACAAAAAGGGGGGAAGATCTGTGTGGAATGCGGTTCAAAATCGAAAGGAAGTCAAGGAGGACCTTAAGTATGGTTGACGATGGGGGTGGAAAGAACGAGGTCGCCAGCTCGATCCAGAGGCTCTCAGCCCAAGAAAATCCTTGGGCGAGCAAGAAGGATGGTAGGTGAAAAGATTTGCAGGAGGAATCGAGCTCAAAGGATGCAAGACCGCGTCTCGAAAAAAATGGAGAAGATGGGTCAAAGATAGGGCTGTCAGAGGCTACAGGGTGGTAGGTCACCTAGTTGACCGAGGTCAACTAGGGTTTGCACCTGGTTGGTCCACGTGGACCAACCAGGAAAAACCCTGGATTATTGTTCTATTAATTCAATTTAAAATAGTAAATGGCCGAATTAAATAACATGTATAAAATAAAAAATGTTCAAAATTTTATGTAGTATTTTATTCTGATTTTTATTTATTTTTATGACTTTTATTTTTACAGGTTGCCTTTTGAACCCTATATAGGTATAATACCTATGTATTTTGATATTCTATTTTATTTTATGTATTTTTAATCTTATTATTTTTATTTATGATTTTGTAAAATTATAACATACTTTTATATACATAAGTATATTTTTATTTTATTTTTCTGAGATGTTTTGTATATTTAATAAAATACAAGTGTATTTTATATAGGTATAAGTGTATATGGTATACCTATGTAGTCCTTATACAAGTAATTTTATTTTTTTTATTTTTCTTTGCATTTTATTTCAATTTTAATGCACATATATATTATAAGTGATATTTACAAAATTATAAAAATATAAAAAAAATGAATAAATATTGAATAAAGAATACATTGAATATTTTATTCAGTACAAGTGTACAATGAGGGTCCAAAACTCAACTTTCAAACCGTAGCTCCGCCAAATGCGAAACTACCACCATTGGATAGATTATTTTATTCTATATACAATTAAAGGTGAGTACACTGCATTTGGATTTGTCGTTTGTGAGATACGGGTCTGGGAAGTTGGGATTTTGGATTCTTATTCAGACCATATCTTTTTGTCTGTACATTCTTTTTCTGTGAAATCAATTTTGTATTTTTCTTTATAAAATTATCTACAACTTTTATGTACACAGTTTCTTTATTTGATGTATAAGAAGTGGAACCAAAAATAGGTCCCAAAATGAATAAAGAATGAATAAAGAGTATAGGTGTTTTGACTGTGTTCCTGACCTTATCTCCCCCTACTTTATTCCTTGTCGACCTATTCATCAAGATGCCTAGGTCTTGGGGGTTTTGAGTCATAAAATATTTACAATATTTTATTCTTTTTCTTTTCTTTATTTATTCTATAATTTTGGCCTTAATTACAGTAATTTACACACTGTTGAGATGCACATGCATGAATGCTAAGATGATGGTTTTAATGCTATTTTACAGGCATTTGCTAGGGTTTTTGGTGCCAAAATGATAGAATAAAGATGATGAAATGTGGATTCATCAGAAGGCGATCATCCTGATAGTGTCCTCGGTCAACAACCGATCATGGATAGTGCTGCATATCATTTCGAACTCTTGGAGATGGAGGTGCAGCTCTTCGGTCGGCAGCCCATGGAACTTGGGAAGAAGCTGAATCGTGTGGTGCCGAAGCTCGAAGTCTCCGTGGATTGGCGGGAGTCTGATCCACCGGTGAGTGAGGGACGAAGCTGGGTTGTGCAGTTCCCTCATGATGGTCTGTGGCGGTCGCTCACCGTCTGGATCGCCTCCTCCTGCATCAGGTCCTCCTCCTTCTCCGCCACCGCCCCCAGGTCGGTTTTCTCTCAGCTGCGCTATCTCTCTCATCAGATCACCCATGAATGTTCCCTGGTCACGGATTTGTCTCTGCATATTTTCCAGGGACGCTAGTAATGAATTGTTGATGGCCGCCTGATCGATTATGAATGGAGGGTGATCGTGGTCATCTGGGTGCTCGCCTCTGTCTGCCATTGCTTGATTCTCTGAAAATGCAAAAGAGGCCATTTCAGGTGCTGTAGAATGAGCCGAGCTCTGCGATGCACTGAATTCTGACATAATTGGACTGAGGGAAGGAGAATGGGAAGGGTGGTCGAGGGGGAACAGGGTGGATGTGAACTCAGGCTCGGAGAGCGGGCTCTCCGAGGCATTCCTAGATGAGTAGGGAGGAGTGCTGGATAGCGGTGCCGACAAGGTCGGCCTAAGAGATCTCCGTCCCATCATCTTGATTATTCGGAAAGAACAGGGAAAATGCAAGAGAAGAAGGAGAAGATGATATGCAACAAAATTGCGCACAATTGTGCTGTGTTTTTGATCTTGACCTTAACAAATCTAGAAATCAAACACAAAGCAAGGGTGAGTTCACCAACTCAACTCGTGAAGCCGTGAAGGTTCGGCTTTTATCTTGTCAATTTTAGCTTGTTTTTCAGGTATTTATCTTTTCACGAGTCCTTAGAGCGCTACGCCTATAGGAGAGAGAGTACTGCCAGGAAAGTGTCCCCGTACTTGTCCTCCTCCTGTGTAACCTGTAACTTGCGCTTTTTAAGGTCCTTGTAACCCTTCCTGGATCCCTACTCAGCCAAAGAAAAGAGAGAGGAAGCCGATAGGCGAAACCGATACTTCGGACCTCGCTCGCAACGGAATCACCCGTGAGCGTGCAAGATCCTACTCGGACGCAGCCGGTGAGACAGACACACCCGTGAAGGCGTGGCCTAGGCTCGGTACTTCGGACAAGGTCGGCGCTCACACAATAGTGAGTCACCAATGGCGACCAAGTCCTACTCGACTACGTACGATAGTAGCGCCAATACTTCGGAAATCCAGGCGATACACAAGGCAGCCACAAGTTGGGTTTTTGGCTCTAATCCTTACGAAGTGCTCACCTCACTTGGAAGGAGACCTTCCCATGCAACCTGAAAACAAGTGAGGGTGTTACTCTCCCCAAGCAATGAATCCAATTACCGATTTTATTTTGGTCAAGTTTTCTTTAGCAGTCCCTTTTTTAATTTTTTTGGTGTTATCGCTTCTTTTGAGTAAATTCAAACAAGCGCCTAACGGTTTTTGTATTTTTCCTTTATCCTACTTTGTTCCAAAAACAGAGGGAGAATAGAGTCGGAAAAGCCGTGCAAGTCGACACCAAGGTGGAAATCTCACCTTTGTGCCTAAATGATGCGTGCAAAGTAAGAGGACTTACAGCGAATCCCAGCTCTCTCCATGCGGGATGCAAAGCAGAATTTTTAAACCTAAGCTATATGGCGAAATGCAAGCGGAAATCGTCCTAGAACAGGCAACTGCTAGCGTGAAGAACCACAAGCTAGCTAGCAACTCCTAATCCGAGTGTCCGGTCTAGGCTCACCCCTCCTCTGCCCAACACATTTGGGGTAGGAGAAAGCGCTTGTTCGGGTGTGAGCTCGCGGCGCGTGGATTTGGAAGCTACTAACTAACTGTTTAATTAGTCTAAGTCCAAATACGTATCTATAGGAGCATGCAAATATAATTAAGTGTTTGGACCTATTCTAATCGAGTCAAGCAGACCTAGAACTAAGAGCTCAATCCACAAAAGAAAGTGAAAAATGAAAACAAAACCGGAAAATGACTGCGATAAAAACTCGATAAAATCCGCGGTGAGCCCCCGGGTGAACAAACACCCGGAAATTAGGCCCGAATGTCTAAGTGTCCAAGTCCAAGTGTACCTGTATTATTACAAATTAAATGAATCACTCTCTCACAAAATAAATGAAAACTAATCTAATCACTCTCTCTCTCACTCCTTGCTCTCTCCTGCCGGCTTGGCTAAAGAACAGCCGGCTCCGCTTCCCAAGGATGCGTCGGGTCACCTAGGCGATCCGCCTCGCTCCGCGGTCCCTCGCAAGAAGACAAAGAAGAGTGGTCAGATAGCTCAACAAGATATATATCAAAATGTAAGAGAAGGAAAATGCTATGGTAAACAATCACACAATCAAACAAAAATGTGAACTACAAGCTGTTGCTCCCCGGCAACGGCGTCATTTGATAAACGCGGAATTTGATGCGGTTATATTGACTCACAAGGCGAGTCAACAGTCGGTGTTTGACCACACAAATTCTGAGATTAATCAACAATTAACCCACACTAAGATCAATAAGTTAGAAATAATGTGGAGTTAAAATTTATTTTTAACTCTACATAAAAGATGTATAGGTGCAAGTATGTAGAGAGTTCGAACACAGGGAGCAAACAAGGTAGTTCAAGCAAAAATGCTAAAGTGTGTGTTGTGTGGAGTGTCTACACTAAGCAAGCGAGCAAATATATTTTTTTTGTGGGTTTTTAATTTTTAATTTTTTTTATTTTTATTTTTAATTTTGTATTTTGATTTTTGAATTTTCTGATTTTTATATTTTATATTATATATATATTTTTTCTTTTTTTCAATATTGGAAGGTAAAAACAATATAAAAAAAGGCAAGGTAAGATATTTATAAAAATGCACAAAAATGCTCAAAAATTCAGAAATAAAATGTTTTTGGTATTTTTAAGGTTTTCTACTGTTTTTGTGATTTTTGAGGGTTTTTCAAGATGTTTTTGATATTTTGAAATACTGAAATAAAGGAAAACAGTGGAAATAATGCTGGCTGTGATAAAAATAGGAATTAAAAATAACAACTAGTAGCTCAAAATTTTCACACTATTTTTCTAATGAAAAGGACAAAATAAGGGACAAACAGAACCTGAGTTTATAATTTTTGGATTTTTCTACTATTTTATATATTTTTTTGAAGATTTTGAGTGTTTTTAAATTTTTAGGGTTTTTCTTTTGAGATTTTTAATGATTTTTGGACTGACACTAAAAGAGGATAAAATAGACACTATGTAATTTTTTTGGAATTTTTGGAGGTGTTTTAATATTTTTTTGGCATTTTCTAAGCTAAACAGTAGAGAAAAAGCTTGTTTTTGATTTTTAATAAATAAGAAAATAAAAGAAAATCAAAAATTAAATATGTGGCGTGAAGGTACACGTGTCCAGGAGCTTAAGTCTATTTTTGTGGAATTTTTGGACTTAAAATGATCATTCAAATAAATACAACAAACATCCAATTAATAATCAGGCCTGGCAGGGGTATATGTGCAATATATAAAACATCCAGGGGCATACATGCAATTTTCCACAAAACTTTACACTGAATATTCAATTTATAGCATCAAAAAGCAATTACAAAAGCCGCCTGGGCTTCCTAGAAATTTTCCCACCAGGGCGCGTGACTTGCACGCGCCTGGGAAGGACCAAAACGTAATATAACAAGAACCTGGGGGCCTACTTGCAAAATAACCAAAAAGTTTACACTTAATACGATAGTTTCAGGACTAAGACGAAATAAACAAACAACCGAGGGTTCCTCTGCAAAATGCCCACATCTCACGTGTACAGGTCACATGAGGTGACGTGGCGAGGGACCCAAATGCAAATAAATAAAGTCTGGGGGTCTCTTTGCAAATATTACAAAACTTTTACACTGCAGACAAAAGTTTAAAGACTAAAAAGTAAATACAAAAGGTGCGAGGGTGTAGATGCAAAATACCCTCGACGTGTGGATCCAACGGCTATCGGTCTTCACTTATACACGTGGCGTGAATCCACGGGTCGACGACGCTTCGCTCGGACGGCTGAGATTAGATCATCAGGGGACGATCGGACGGTGAAGTCGGGGCGCGATCCAACGGCGTCTGCTCGACCTGGGGATGGCTCCACGATCCAACGGCTTGGGGGCGATGAGGAAGAACAACGAAGAACGCCGGCTAGGCGGACTTCGCCGCTCCAGATCTTCGTCCTCCGGCGAAGTTAGGGCTCCAAAATGGCCGTGAAGCTTCCCCTGGTCCTTCTCTATCGACTGGTGGCGGCAAAAAGCCCCGGCGATGGCCGAGGGGCCCGCTGAAGGGCGGCGGAGCTATAGAGCCCCGCTAGCTCCGGCGAAGCTCCAGATTCGCCTCCAGGCTTCCATGAGTGAACTTGGACCTGCAAAAAGCATTAGAAGGTCCAGGGCAAAGTGCCTGGACCTGGAATGGGTCTAATCGATGCGCGAGGCGAGGTGACGATGGGTGGCCGGAGGTGCGCTCCGGCGAGGATGATCGATTTGGCGAAGGAGTGAATGTAACTCGAAATTTCTTGAGGGTTTTTAAAGCTACGGGTAACAGGAAGCTAATGGGCTAAATAGAAAGGCGGGGTGATGCCCTCGATGGCCGGAGCCAGAGGAGAAAGAGTACCTCGACCGGCGACTTCGCGGGAGGTGGTGGAGACGCCTCCGACCTCGGTGGCCTTGGCTGAAGAGCTCACGTCGGAGCTGTCACCTCCAGGTGGCTCTGGAGCACGGGAGAGGCGCGAGGTGGTGGACCGAAGGTGTTCGAATTCAAAAGGAAAGAAGGGGGTCGGTTATATGTGGTTTGACTAAGTGGCTGAGGAGCCCCAAAGATCAAGGTGCCCTGATCGCCACAGTGATCCAAAGTCCAAGGTTTCACTTGGACGTGATTCACCGCATAACGAGGAAGAAAAGATGTGAAGAAATCACCACGAAAAAATGCAAGGCACGGCTGGAAAATCTCGACAAAAATGGGTGAAAACCCAGGTCTGACAGGCCACAGGCGGGGGAAGGCAGGCAGTTGACCTAGGGTCAATGCTGACTGCCTCCTGGTTGGTCCACGTGGACCAACCAGGAAAAACCCTGCGAAAAAGTTTTATTAATTAAATAAAAAATAATAAATGGCCGAATTAATTAAAAGTTATAAAATAAAAAATGCTTAGAATTTTATGTAGTATTTTATTTTGATTTTTAATTGTTTTTAGGATTTATATTTTTACAAGTCACCTTTTCAACCCTATATAGGTATAATACCTATGTATTTTAGTATTTTATTTTTATTTTGTGTATTTTATTTTTATTATTTTTATTTATGATCTTATAAAATTGTGACATACTTTTATATACATAAATATATTTTTATTGTATTTTTCTGTTATGTTTTGTATATTTAATAAAATACAAGTGTATTCTTTACAGGTATAAGTATGTGCAGTATACCTATGTATTCTTTATATAGGTATTTTTATTTTTATTTTTCTTTGCATTTTATTTCAATTTTAATGCACATATGTATTATAAGTAATATTCACAAAATTATAAAAATATAAAAATGAATAAATAATGGATAAAGAATAAATTGAATATTTTATTCAGTACAAGTATACAACAGGGGTCCAAAACTCAACTTTCAAACCGTAGCTCCGCCAAATGCGAAACCACCGCCATTGGATAGATTATTTTATTCTATATACAATTAAAGGTGAGTTTGATGCATTTGGAGTTGTCGTTTGTGAGATACGGGTCTGGGAAGTTAGGATTTTGGATTCTTATTCAGATCATAACTTTTTGTCTGTACATGATTTTTCTGTGAAATCAATTTTGTATTTTTCTTTATAAAATTATCTACAACTTTCATTTACAAAGTTTCTTTATTTGATGTATAAAAGGTGGAACCAAAAATAGGTCCCAAAATGAATAAAGAATGAACAGGAAGTGCAGGTATTTTTATCTGTGTTTCTGACCTTATCTCCCCCTACTTTATTCCTTGTCGACCTATTCATCAAGATGCCTAGGTCTCGGGGGTTTTGGGTCATAAAATATTTACAATATTTTATTCTTTTTCTTTTCTTTATTTATTTTATAATTTTGGCCTTAATTACAGTAATTTATACACTGTTTGGATGCACATGCATGAATGCTAAAATGCTTGATTTAAGGCTATTTACAGGTATTTGCTAGGGTTTTTGGTGCCAAAATGATAGAATACAGATGATGAAATGTGGATTCATCAGTTAGGAGCAAAGAGGAGCTCCAGGAGACGCTTTCAGAGTTCATCGGAGGTACCTGGAGCCCCTCGACTTCTCCGACGTCGAGGCGACGCTCCAGTGTTCCTCCGCCCGATCCAACACCTCCAGCAAGTCTAGCCACCTTCCAGGAACCTCGTGGGAGCCTCAGAAGCCTCGAAGGACGTCGGGGAAGCGAGATCGAAGGCGGGGAAGTTCGGCCATTCCGGCGTTCTTCCCTGTTCTTTCACCTTGCCTCTCCGCCGTCGGATGAAGGAGGTCTCCCCAGGTCGAGCCCCCACCGTCGGATCTACCCGTGCCTCAGCCGTCCGATCAGCCAGGATGATCTAATCTTGCCCTTGGATCCGCGAACCGTCATCGGCTGACGTGGAGGCGCCACGTGTTTAAGTCACGCCTAGCAGCCGTTGGATGAAGCGCCTGTGGGAGTGAATTTCACATGTACCCCCGCCTTTTATTTTATTTAATGTTTAATTCTGTAAATAAAATGTCACGTTTTAAAATAATTGTAATATTTGCAGAGGCCCCCCTATAGTTTATATAATTGCATTTTTGTCCCTCCGCGCCTCACATGCAGTCCTACGTGAGGCGCGTGAATTTTGCATTTCAACCCTGGCATTTTTGTTAATTATAAAATAGCCCTAAAAATGAAAATAAATGTTTATTTCTGTGGTAATTTTTGCACCTATTCCCCTGGAAGTTATTTTATTTGCACAAATGCCCCTGCCAGACTGTTTAATTTTTGTGTCTTTTATCTATTTATTAAAAATACCTATGGTGCTCCTAAAAATTCAGAAAAATTAGGTTAGATGCTTCATGTGATGATCTTTCACGCCCATATTTTATTTTGCATTTTTTACATTTTTCCTAATTATTAAAAATGAAAGAAGAGCCCTTTTTGCACTGTTTAAATTAGAAAATACAAAAAAATTATAAAATGCATTTGAAAAATTACAAAAAAATTATATATAGTATATTTATATATAAATAGAGTCCAGAAATTGAAAAAACCTAAAATAAGAAAAAGAAAAATAAAAAAATCAGAAAGCTCCAAAACCCAACAAAAAAATAGAAAAACCCTTAAAAATCCCAAAAATATAATTTTCTCTTTTCTAATTATCTATATATTATTATTAATGTATTAAAATTAATTAAGGTAATTTTGGGAATTATTTTATATTTTTAAAACCCAAATCAATTTCGGCTATTTAATTAGTCCTATATTAGGGACATTTTTGGAATTTAAAATACAAAAAAAATTAGAAAAATTCCATAAAAAATAATAACAAAAAAAATTATACCAAAAATATAATATATAAAAAATTAATATATATATATTGAGTATTTATATAAATATTTAATCTTATACTACTCTTCTCTCTCTTCTTATATGTATATATCTCTTTATATGTATATATATATGTATACATATCTATATTATATGATTAGAAATATAAAAAGAAAAAATATATAAAATATAAAAACAAAATAAAAATTATAAAAACAAAAATAAAAAAAATATAAAAAATATATATAAAACCCACAAAAATAATAAAAATTGGACATAAACAATGAATTGAATAATTGTACAACAAATTTCACCATACAACCTTTCGCCTCCCAGTGTTCGACCTCTACTCATGCTTACACCTATACACACTTGCATGTAGAGTTATAATAAATTTTAACTCCATATTTTTGGATATTCATTGCATATATTATTATGGGTTAATTGTTGACTGATTAGGGATTCTGTCTGAGGTCGCCTCAGCGACTGTCGATCCGCCTTGTGGAAATACACAACCTTGGCAAATCCCCTGTCATCACAACTTACTAATGATGAATAACCACACATGCAAATTCACAAATTTTCATGATAACAATTACTATAGTCTATGCATTATCATAAACCCATTGATAATAGTCACGTGCTTCTAAATTAGGAGGCAAGTTCATGACATATGTATATTCTTTGTAATTGCTCCCTAACATCTTCTCTTGACCACTAAGATGTGCAATTAACTTGCAGTCAAATGAAACCGTTACTTGACATGTATATAGGAGACAGAAATAAGCAAAGGGGAAAAATTAATCATAGAGTTTAACAGTGATGGTTACATGTGCACGAGATACATATTTTCTTCTTCTCCTTCTTACTGTATATACACATGTAATTACGATTGTTAATAACTGATTCATTTGTCAGCAAACACATGATCAAGAATGAATACAATATTAGAATATTAAATAAAAAAGTATAACTAAGAATACACTTCGGAGTAGGTAAATTAATTAAATTAGCATCTAATGATATGGTTGTTGAAACTCAGAAAATTTGACCCCTACGATGGGATTAAACGGGGACTTCATATGAATATTGAAGGATACAAATCTCCAACCTTCCAGATTCACAGTTAATGAAAAGAATTGCATATTTGTTATGCACTAGAATGATTAAGATACATATTTTCCAGATTCATCGTATTCCGATATTAATGATAAAGATGCAAGAAGGTATTCGTCTTCGGTTGAGTCGAATTTGATGGCAATCATTAAAATCTATCCAAATAGCTACAATAATTTTACAAAAGAATTTTCTAATACTATACATGACACAAAATAGCAATTCTAGAGAAATAGTGCCAGAAGATTATTAAATTTCCTTTTAAATACGCCTGTAATATTCTTGTGTACCTTCGATAGTTCTTATACCTGTCATGTTTCTTGGATTTATTTACCAATGGTATTCAAGCTCTCATTTTTGTAACTTTAGCTGCGGCTTATATATGTGAATCCATGGAGGATTATCATTGGTTAGCTTTCGAAATCCTTTTTTTTTGTTTGGTTAAATTTATCGTAATTCATGATAGTTTAATATAATTATAGTAATAATTGTAGAAAAAAAACTTAGCAAATCACTATCACATATGTTTTCTTAGAAAAGGTAAATAATAAAATCTACATTTACTTATTTTCCTAAGTAATTCTAAATAAGTGGAAAATACCATCATTCTCTTCCTAGAGAAGATAATGAAAATAAGAACTCGGGGTTCTATATAATGGGGTGTGGGCTTGGACATGGGGTCATGGAGGATTTTGAAAATAAATGCAAGGGTAAGTTGGGAATTTTCTTTCTTTTTCCCTTTTTTTTTGGTAAAAATCAACTAATGTTTTGACGACCTTTAAGAGATGTACTAGTAGGGAATCCGTGCAAAAGCAGAGGTAGAATAAGCTCATGTAAAAATATATTTACTAGTATAGGAATACTTGAGTTAACGAGCTAACACCAATCAATCGTATTCCACAATAGTTCTATCCTCTTCACAAATCCTATTATTATGCGACTTTCTCGAAATTTATCAGCTTCTAGCTTCCATGTGAGCAACGTCATTTTTGTTGAGAAATTATTCATCAAAATCAAGCTTCTCCTTACTATTTCTGACATGTTTAGCATGAATAATCTAAACCCAAGTTATTAGCAAACTCATCGCGTCGAGTGCTGTTAGTCGTTAATTATTTCCCAATTGCCAGGAGTCATGTCTATTCGACTTTCTTTCCCTATTACATCTGGTTGTAGCTTTCTTATCTGTCTGCTGACATCCCCTACGACTCCCACCCTTAGTACCCGATATCGAATTCCAATTGGATTAAATTCTCAAGTACGAAGCTAAGATTCTAGCCACCCTTTGGTAGTTAGGTTTTCAAAAGGATACAATCACTATTACCTTTTCATTATTACATTTAATTAATATATATTGCATTGTCATTCGTTGTTAAAAATGAGTCACTACAATAATTGAGTTATAGTGATCTTTTTTTCAAAATCTGTCACTAAATTAGCCTTGTTAAATATATAACGATAATATTATCCGTTGTGAAATGATTTTTCGTACTTGAAGTTTGTGATGAATATCATATCTGTCGTCATATCATTAGCAATTGTCCATATAACGACGCTTATCCATTTTTATTTTTCAAACTACTAATTAATCGTTGCTAAATTTTGAACTAAAAAATAGCGATGATTAGTTGATATTTTGAAAAATAGCAACGAATAAGCATGGTTATATGGACTGTTGTGAATGATATGGCGAAAAAGATATTATTCGTCGCTGATTTTAAGTACGAAAAATTCATTTCGCAATGAATAATATCACCGTTATATATTTAACAACAACTAATTTAGTGACAGATTTTGAAAAAAGCGTCACTATAGCTCAATTTTATTGTAATGGGTATTATCTGCCGTAGAAAATCATTTTTATATTTGCAATTTACAACCAATTTCATAGTTGTTGATATGTCGCTAGTAAAGATTGATAGGAAAATGATTGCACGTTGCCTTTCTCATCAAAATCAACATTAACAATCATTATTTTTAGTAAATATTATTATAAATTTGGCCAATAATGGTAATTTTGAAATCGACAATTTAAAGCTTATGGACTCTTCTTGTTTGGACGCGAGATAACATCCATTTGCCAATGGATAAAGACTTTATCAATGGGTATGTGGTCACATCATGATTAAGTCTTTGAATTTTGTCTTTATCTATAGATTTATCCCTTCATTATCACTTCAAACAATTGAACAAAGAAATGAGAGAACAAAATTACTGAAGTTAGACGATGTTGATTCATATATATACGTCACCGACCTGTCTTTACGGTTGAATACCTAATAATATACACCGATGAATCATTTATTATAATTTCTTGAACTAATTTTATGCCTCGAATCTCTTGTTGCAGTTGTTTTTAGGACATTCAATGTTATTTCAAATTAGAGCTCTTTAGGTCTTATTTGAATGCGTGATAACATCGAATTACCCGGACTATTTAAAGATAAGTGACCCTTTGTGGAGAGAGAGGTAGAGAGAGAACCCTCACTTATTCCTTATCTTTTTAGGGAGAGAGAGATAGATAGAGAAACCTCACTGGTCCCTAATATTTCTAAAGAGAGAGGGATAAATAGAAACCTTACTTAATCTAGTCTTTCCAAAGAGATGTATAGAGAGAAATCGACTCATCCCTAATGTTCTTAGAGAGAGGCAGAGAGAGAAATCCTTACTAATTTCCAATGTTTTTGAAATCAAATCGGAAATCTTACCGAAGTGGTCGGATCGGGTTGAACCATGTAATCAAATCGGTTCAACTGATGATGACGTCATCATTATTTAAAAATCAGATTAAATCGGACTGGTGAAAAAAAGTGGTTGAACCAACTGATCAAACCAAAATGAAATAAAATATATATAATATACACTTAAATATACTTGAAATATAAATAACGAGAGTTGGTGGATTGGAAGGGTAAAATAAGCCTTTGCGGGGCAAAATATAATGGGCTTGACAACCTTTAAGATATAGTAATAGACTAGTAGGAAATCTGTGCAAAAGCAGACGTAGAATAAGCTTATGTAAAAATATATTTACTAGTATAAGGATACCTACGGCTCTCACTCTTATTACCCGGTATCGAATTCCAATTGGATTAAATTCACAAGTATTAAGCTAAGATTCGAGCCATAGACAAGTTTTCAAAAGGATACCATCACTATTACCTTTTCAGTCATTTAATTAATATATATTGCATTGTCATTCGTTGTTAAAAATACGTCACGACAATAATTGAGCTATAGTGATGTTTTTTTCCGAAATCTGTCACTAAATTAGTCGTTGTTAAATATATAATGATGATATTATCCGTTGTGAAATGAATTTTTCGTACTTGAAATTAATGGCGTATATCATATCTATCGCTATATAATTAGCAACGGTCCATATAACGTTGTTTATCCGTTGCTATTTTTCAAAATATCAACTAATCATCGCTATTTTTTAGTTTCGCAATGAATAATATCGACATTATATATTTAATAACAACTAATTTAGTGACAGATTTTGGAAAAAAAACACCACTATAGCTCAATTTTATTGTAGTGGGTATTATCTGCCGTAGAAAATCATTTTATATTTGTAATTTACAACCAATTTCATAGTGGTTGCTATATCGCTAGTAAAGATTGATAGGAAAATGATTGCATGTTGCCTTTCTCATCAAAATCAATAGTAATGATAATTATTTTTAGCAAATACTTTTATAAATTTTACAGATAATGGTGATTTTGAATCGGCAATTTATAGCTCATGGACTCTTCTTGTTTGGACGTGAGATAACATCCATTTGCCTATGGATAAAGATTGGGGATGCAAACGGTTACGGATGTATCTGTATACAATCCGTCACCGTATCTGTTTTATACTGATTTTGACATCCGTATTCGTATTAAAAAACGGATAAGGATACGGTAATATCTATATCCATATCCGTATCCATCCTTTTGCATCCCTAATAAAGATTTTATTAATGGGTATATGGTCACATCATGATTAAGTCTCTATTTTTGTCTTTATCTATAGATTTATCCCTTCATTATCACTTCAAACAACTGAGCAAAAAAATGATAAAACAAAATTACTAATAGCTAGATGGACGATGTTGATTCATATATATATATGTCGTCGACCTGTCTTTATAGTAGAATACCTAATAATATATACCGATGAATCATTCTATATAATTTCTTGAACTAATTTTATGCCTCGAATCTCTTATTGCAGTTGTTTTTACGACATGCAATGTTATTTCAAATTCGAGCTCCTTAGGTCTTATTTGGATGCAGGATAACATCGAATTACTCCGAACTATTTAAAGATAGGTGACCACGTCATGATTAAATCATTTATTATGCCTATGTCCACAATATTTATCTTTTCATTATTCCTTAGATCATCCGAAAGGAATGATACGATAAACTATATAGAGAGGGCGACAGAGAGACAACCTCAGTTATTCCTTAATATATATATATGTATGTATATACGTAGATAGAGAAATCTCACTTATCCTTAATATTTTTGGAGAGAGAGGTAGAGAGAGAACCCTCGCTTATTCCTTATCTTTTTAGGGAGAGAGATAGAGAGAGAAATCTCACTGATCCCTAATATTTCTAAAGAGAGAGGGATAAATAGAAACCTTACTTAATCTAGTCTTTCCAAAGAGATGTAGAGAGAGAAACTCGACTCATCCCTAATGTTCTTAGAGAGAGGCAGAGAGAGAAATCCTCACTAATTTCCAATGTTTTTGAAATCAAACCGGAAACCTTACCGAAATGGTCGGATCGGGTTGAACCATGTAATCAAACCGGTTCAACTGATGATGACGTCATCATTATTTAAAATCTGATTAAATCGGACCAGTGAAAAAAAAGTGGTTGAATCGGCTAATCAAATCGAAACGAAATAAAATATATATAATATACACTTAAATATACTTGAAATATAAATAAAATACATAGATAATGTATATATTTTGCACTATACGTAAAGTATTTTTCTTTTACACAATCGAATATCATACATATCATATACATATATTATTTGGACTTGGTGCTCTATAACATGAAATAGTTTAATTATATTAAAAATCCAATACATGTAAAAAATCATATACATATATTATTTGGACTATTAAAAATCTAATACATGTAAAAAGTTGTGTTAGTATAGTTAGTTAGAAGTTTGAAATAGGTAACCAAAGGTCATGAGTTCAACTCGCATTACCAATAATAATTTTTAAATAATTTAAAAATTAAATGCGGTTCAACTTCGGTTGAACCTGGTTAAACCTGATCAAAAAATAGGTTGAACCGGACGTGCTAATTAAAATTTGAATAATCAAATCAAACCGGCATAAACAGATTAACCGGACTGGTTCAAACCTGATTCACCGGTCATATCGGTCTTCAAAACATTGCTAATTTCTAATATTTTTAGAGTCCTCATTTATCTCTAATCTTTCGAAGAGAGGAGAGAAACCTCATTTATCCTTAATTTTTCTAAGAAGAGAGGCAGAGAGAGAGAAACCACACTCATCCCTGATCACTTTAGAGAGGGAAGTAGAGAGAAATCGTATACCTAATCTAAAGAGAGGTAGGGATAAAAACATGGGATATTTACACCCATAACCCTGAGTAGTTCCATAATTACCTCAGATACCCACGATAGTCACGAATTACATGAGAAACCCCGAATATTACTCCGTCTCACATCCATAACCTTATGTTAGTTTCAGCCGTTAATTTTAACCAAACCATCGAGTTAATCTAACCTGACATGAATCCAACGGTTAAAAATAAATAAAAACTAAAAGGAAAAAGAACCCCCCCTCCTCCAACAGGTCTCCCCCAACCGCCGACTGCATCCCCTTCCTCATCCGACGACTCCGACCCCCCGCCGACCAGCTCTTCCTCCCCTTCTTCCTCGGCAAGCGACTCGCAGATCCGAAGGGTAGGTTGCGGGGCGCGGAGGCGGAGGTTGTGCGTGGCGTGGGGTTAGGGGGCTGCTTTGTTGCAGAGATGGTGGAGGTTGGGTCGGGGGATCGTTGAGAACTGGGGGGAGGGGGGCCGGAGGGGACGAGCTTCGCCAAGGGGGGTAGCTTGTGACCTGGGGGGATGGGGGCGGAAGGGAGGAGCTTCGTCAGGGGTGGGGGTTAGGTCTGGGCGTGGCCGTCGGGGGGGGGGGGGGGGGGGGGGGTTGGGTTGCGAACTGGGTGTGGGCGTCTGTGGGGGGGGAGGGGGCGATTCGACCTGGGTGGGAGGAGCTTCGTCAGTGCGGGGAGGAGGGGGCGGAGGGTTTGCGACCAGGAGGGAGGGGAGTCTGCGACCTGGGTGTGGGCGTCTGGGGGGGGGGAGGGGGGGATTACGACCTGGGTGGGAGGAGCTTCGTTGGGTCGGGGGTCGGGGGTGGACCGGACAGGAGGAGCCTGGGTGGATAGGGGACCGGACAGGAGGAGCTTCGTCGGAGGGGGGGGGGGGCTTCGTCGGGGGCGGGGGGTTGGGGGGTGGCGGAGGGTTTGCGACATGGGGGAGAAGGACCTGGGGGGGGGGGGATTGCGACCTGGGGGAGGTTGCTGGAGGGGAGGAGCTTCATCTAGGAGGGGAGGGGCCTTGAGAGGAGGAGCTTCGTCGGGGGTGTGAGGGGGTTGCGACCGGGGGGGAGGACCTTCATCTGAGAGGGAGGGGGGCTGGAGGGGTCAGGCAGCGAGGATGGTTGACGGGAGAGGAGGAGGTGGCAGAGGTTGGCCGCAGGGAGGAGGGGGTTTGCTGGTGGCCAGCTCTGGTTGGTTGGAGGAGGAAGAGACTTGGCCATTTTGTAAATAATAACTAAAGGATATACAATGCAAAAAATTTAACGGATACTGTTATCATTAACGGAAAATTCGATGGAATTTAACACGGGGTTTTGAATGTAAGAGTTAAGCACTATTGGAGGTTATGAGTGTAATTCGTGATTATAGAAGGTTTCTGGGGTAATTACCAAATTAATTACTCAGAGTTATGAGTGTAAATATTTTTAAAAACATCATTTATACCCGCTCTCTTCCGAGAGAGAGAGAAGTAGAGAAAGAAATCTTCCATATCCCTAATCTTTGTAGAGAGAGAGAGAAAACCCCCCAAAACCCCTAAAAAGGAGAAAAACCTTCTCTTCGGCTCATCTTCTCCGGCCCGCGGGAACCCCCCATGGCTACCGCCGCGGCACTCACGAGGCTCTTACGCGGCGGCGGCACCGCCGCTCTCCGACGCCTCCGCTTGTATGCCGCCCCCCACCTCCCCCCTTCCTCATCAGTCGCCGACATCCGACCATCCTCCCGCCTCCCGTCTCTCCTCCGGACGCTCGCCTCCGCCTCCGCAGCTTCCTCCGGCGAAGATGCCAGCGATGAGCGCTTCGAGTCCTCGGCGGCGGCAGAGGAGGGTCGTCTGTCGCAGTACCCAGAGATGAAGCAAGGGGACTGGATTTGCTCCAAGTAGGTGAAGTATTTTTTACTCTTTGGCTTTCGTAGTAAATCAACATATTTCAGATTTTCGAGGAGGTTCTGGAATGGGTATGTGATGCAAAAATCTGATTTTGGACTGGTAATTAGCGGGAAGGGATCGGATTTGCTATAAGCGGGCAAATTTAGCATTGGGTGTGATTGGAAGTTTGTCTTCTTAGGACTAAAGCTGTGTAAGAAAGCCTCTTTTTCTAAATTCTTGAACGGATTTAGGTGGTAAATCTGTGTTGGATTTTTTATCAGAGAAAAGGTTGATTTCGTATTTACTCAACTGGTCTAGTTGGAATCTTTTTCAGATTGATTAACCAGGAAAAGGCTTTGTTGTCGTCGTCCTTGTTGTATTTAAGGACTTAAATGTCGATTTCGGTCACCATTTCGGTATCAACCAGAACAGAATTTCGATGGAATTTCGGTGGAATTCGACTGAAATTTCGATTATTTCGGTCATTTTTTGTACTAGGACCCCATATTTTGGTCATTTCGGTCATTTCGGTCGAATTTCGATTGCGACTGGATATTGATATTCGGCAGAAATTCGACCGAATTTTGCTGAAATTTGAGGCCATGGTTGTATCATCCAGGCGAAATCGTACGCAATCTTTAGTTCGAAAAGTCTTCATTCAAAACAAAAATAGCCAATACCGAACAGAGAGGTGCTAAACCTTTTAGGCTTTTTCCTTGGTCTTGATGATTAACTAGATTTTTTTGGGCAGGGTAAGATTGAGAATGTATTAGTGACATGGGTATGCTTTTTGAGAGAACGGTGGGATGGACCTCCTTTAGAGATCCATCCAAACAGTATGTATATATAAGATAATAGAGATTTTTACATCCGCCAAGATTCATAGAGGGCCTTGGCATGATCAAGTAGTAAAAACTCCCCCCTTAAAAATGACGCCGTTTCTAGCCAGTCACAAGGCCCAAACGATTACACAAGGTTTCGTTCTCCCTTCCTCAGAGCCCGACCAACTTCTGCCGATTGATTTCCAGAAGGACATGGGTATGTTTACTTCAGTACTATAAAGTTATATTACACTATGGATGGTACTGTGTTTTGTCAAGCTTCCTCTTTCGAAAAAGTTGATGTTCTTTATGTATTGAATAGTCAGGACTCAGGAGCAAAGATGTACAGGTCTTTAGAACCTCTAAACCTCTACTTTGATTGGTATTCAACATAAAATACCGTAATTCAAGGCAACAGATTTCTTCTAGAAGTAATTCTAGTTGTCCTTCTCACACGTTTGTTTAATGAGTTGGGACCTATACATGATGACGCGGAGTAATAAAATATGCATAGTAGATGTGAAAGCCAGCATACTATCTCACGGTTCAGCATGCCAAATTTTAGCAATGGAAACAGCAATTGGCATGCTTTATTCAGATGGAACTTTGTTTTTTTCGAACCCAGATAAAAATATACCTAAGCTGTACTTGAGTATTTCACGTAACACACTAAAAGTGACTAAGTACCACCCTGTGTTTTATTGATAAATCATGGCTTGATGCCCATCCTGTCAACCCATATGACTCGTGGCCCTTATCTAGGGGTGTCAGAAAATTCTCAAGTTCGATATTCGCTCCGCTAAATGTTCTATTCAGATTCGGTTTGTAAATAAACGAACCGAACTTGAACACAAGTTCGAGCTCGATTAAATAAACGAACCGAACCTAAAAATCATAGGTTCGCTCAGGTTCAATTCATTAAAAGCTCGATAGACACACACACGCGCATGCACACACACACATACATATTCACAAATTCTTATCTGCACAAATGGACCTTATTTTGAGATAAGTGGATTTTATTTCAGCATAAGTGAACTTTGTATGGAGATAATTAAATTTTTACGGGATAAGTAGGTTTTATCTCAATATAAACTATCCCAAAAGAAATAATCACATCGTGGTTACAACATTCATCATCTATGTATCTAGTATTTTTCCCTTCGTTGTCCTCAAATCAATAAAACAAGTATAAACCTTACTTATCACAAATCTTCACATTATTTATCATCCTCATCTGAACATATATAAAAATATATTATAATTATACTTTTTTGAAAGAGATGAATCCTTATTAATCTATTTTTTTCAAAAGATGAAGAAGAATTAGATAAAGAAAAAACTGAATGGATGTTTATTCTAATTATAGACACACACACACAGACATACATATTTCCATTTATTTTGTTTTCACTTCCTCTTATTAGAGAATTCAAGTTCGATATTCGCTTATGTTTGATTCAATAAAAAAGAGGTTCGATTCAGATTCAGTTTTAAAATAAACAAACCAAACCTGAACACAAGTTTAGGCTTGATTAAACCTAAAAAATGTAGGTTCGCTCAGGTTCGATCCATTTACATTTCTAGTCTTATTCGAGTTGCTAATTTTGGCATGCGAGCTACAACACATGATATCGTCTATGGTGCCATTGTAGTGATGGGTACATAATTCAGCATTTATATCTTGTTATAGTTTCGAACGCATATATGGATATTATCATTGTTTTTAAAAACGTGCCTCGAGGCGTTGAGGCGTACGCCTCGAGGCGTTTTTCAAAGAAAAACGCCTCGAGGCTATAGCCTCATTCAGCTTCAATGAGGCGTGCGCCTCGAGGCTTACGCCTCGAGGCGTGCCTCGAGGCGCTGCCTCGTGAATGGGCTGTTTTTTTAATTTTTTTCTGCAATCTTTTTTCCTTTTCTTTTTGATTGTGAGCTTTTCATCTTTCTTAGACATGTATTTTCAAGTCTTTAAGCTCATGATTCACTGAAATGCATTTTTTTAATTTATTAACATATTAAGCTTATTTTTACTTTGTTATGCATGTTTTTTTATAAATCAACATGTACAAAAAATTGAGTCTTGAGTACTTAAATCTAATGCCTCTACTCTTTTGTATGAATCAAGCATAAATGCTTTCTTTATTAAAATGTTTGAATGCAAGTCCCCTACTTTGACCTAAATTTTAAAAAGTATATTTTTGTAAACATGTCTCATCTTTTCTTCTATTTAATCGGGACTAAATTAATACACATCAAAGCATGCATGAACAAAGATGATCATAACATGCAATATTCAATTATTTTATTCTCCAATCATTATGGTAAGTAAAAAGTGATCACAGATTCACTGCTTACTCTCTTATCCTTCTCAATTGAATGACACATATCTCACCTGATTTTGAAAATGGTATGTTACATCTAGTCCCTTTAGTTAAATTTTATTCAAAACTTTAAATTTTGTGGAGAGTTACCCAATATTGTGCTTACATATCCATATTTACTTGACTCCTTACAGATTTAGAGTTTAAAAAGAGAGAGTTATATAACAACTTGGATGTTTAAACCATGATGTTAGCCTTGAAATATCATGGAGTTATGCATTTAATCATAACTATTTAATTTCTAGAACTTGAAGATTGTAACTACGATTAATTAATATATTTTATGATAAATTTTCTTTCACGAGTGAGGTTTACGCCTCAATACGCCTCGAGGCTTACGCCTCGAGGCAATAATAGGAAAATGCCTCGATACACCTCACGTTTTTTAAAACCTTGGATATTATCTAGATATTGTTGTGGCTTAGAAGAGCATAATAATTATGCAGAGCATTGAATTATATGGATACCTATACAAATTCCAGGATACCTTTGGAACTGAGAGGATATTTTGTTGAACAGTTTCTTACATTCGAGGTGTATTATTTCACATGTTACTTTATTACACGTTGGGCTGTGTTGATTTATGATTTGCATGTTACTGAAGTGTGAAGTACTTTTCCCAAAAGAAATACGACTTTCAACTCAGTCATTGCTAAGGGTGCGTTTGGTTCGTGGGTTATCCAGGGGTGGATAACCCGATTTTGTGTTTGTGTGTTTGGTTGGTGGGTTAAGGGTTGGGAGGGTTTGTGTGATGTGATTGTATTGGAATTTGAAAAAGTTGGTAGTTATTATGATATGATTGTATTGAAATTTGAAAAAGTGGGTGGTTGTTGTGACGTGATTGTATTGAAATTTAGAATAGTGAGTAGAAGTTGAGTATTTTATGATTTTTAGATGATATGATGGTATAATATATAATTTTTTTGATGGGAAGGGAGTGGGCTTCACTAGTGGGTTAAAAATGGGGGTTTTGAAGGGTTACCCACCCAAAGTGGGGGTAACCCCCCAACCAAACGCACCCTAAGAGTTAACCATCTGGCATTGCCGGGTAATGAAAATCACAAGTCCGAATATCCCTGGTGCTGAAGCATGGACATGACATACAACAACAACAAAGTCTTTTCCCACATTAAGTAGGGTCGGCTATATGGATTCTTTACCTCCATTCAGATCTATCTTGGGTCATTCTCGGGCTTAGATCCAAAAAACCAAGATCCCTTTGGATAGTCTAAAATTCCAACACTTCTTAGGCCTTCCTCGCCCACTCTTAGTCGGTTCAACATCCCAAAACTCGCATCTTCTAATTAGTGCATGGCCGATCTCCTTTGCAAATGACCAAGCCACATTAAGTGGTTTTCTCTCATCTTATCCTCGATCAGAGCTGCACCAACTTTCCTTCTGATTGCGTCATTCTGAATCCGATCTTTACGTGTATAATCACACATCCACCTTAGCATTTTCATTTTTTGCTACTGCCATTCTCTGCACATGTCTATAGTTCACAGGCCAACATTCAGATCCACATAGCATGATAGGTCTTACGGCTGCTTTGTGAAATTTTCCTTTGATTTTCAAAGGAATTTAAAATTTTATGCTTCCATTTTGAGATGATATTATGAGAACAAACCCATCCTATTAACTCAAAAAAATAATAAAAATATAAGAGCACCTGTTTTAATGTTATATAATTCGACCTATATTGATGTAATATTTTAAGTGGTCGGAGTCCGTGGTGATTCAACCAAAATGTGACTATCAACAACCTGCATCATGTTCATTAACATGTTAGCGGCTTAAGTTTTGATTTATCCTAGATATGGTTTATGCCTATGGCGAACTCTTGAGCTATGATGCTATTGCTACCGGTTGAGGTTGGCTTGTTTACAGCGGTGACATAATCTTTTTAGATCTTGTTTACACAAGATACTATTTATGCTCTTGGGCGAAGCATTTCCCTTGATGTTCTCTGTGTATCATGCTAGAAGTTGAAACTTGGAAAACTCTCTTGGTGCAGCTGCGACTTTATGAACTTTGGACGGAATCTGCGGTGTCTAAAGTGCAAAGCTGATGGCCCCCATGGAGCAAGTTTCAACAAAGCAGAAATGAGAGTGGGAGACTGGACTTGCCCCAGGTAAGCTTCAATTTCCATCTCATTATAAACCACTCGACGCACGAAAAGAACAGTATTATCTGATCGATACGTCTGTTTCGAGTTTGGTGCAGTTGCGATTATATGAACTTCGCTCGAAATATGAAGTGTTTGAGATGCCGGATAGATCGTCCTGGATACACCTCTCATTACAACAAAGAAGCGAAAAAAGGCGATTGGATCTGCCCCAAGTAATATCCCGATTTATTCCTTCTTGTCCAGCAACATGTAGGCTTGAACTGAACTGTATGGTTTCTTTCAGGTGCAACCACTTAAATTTTTCTAACAAAGCAAATTGTCAGAAATGTGACACTGTCCGGGGAGCTGCCTTTGGGAGTGCTCCCTTCAAGAGATTGGACTGGAACTGCCCGATGCAAGTGTTATATTCTTCGTCTACCGAACAAAAATTCACCAAGAACCTTGATCCTAATCATTCTTTGTTTGATTTCAGATGTCAATATGTAAACTTTTCCCGCAACGCGACTTGTCTTCGATGCCAGGCGCCTCGATCGAACATTCAGCTTATAGACGGGGAATGGGAATGCCCCTCGTAATATCTCGAACACCTATTTGTCGAGGACCACGTTATAGGATTGTTTAATCTTTGGGAAACCATCTCCTTTCGAAGCCGTGCTCACTAGCCCATGCCGTTTTGTCTTTGTTCTTTCAGATGCAAATACCTGAACTTCAGAAGGAATCAGAACTGCCGCGAATGCAGCCAACCTCGTCCAGAGGACTGTGCTTCAGGACAAGAAGATGGCTTCGAGAAGGCACCTGCATCGGCTCTTGAGGAGATTTTGAAAGTCAGCGATGGCGATTCTGTGGATGAAGATATCGATTCACTGATCGAGGGCTTAAGTAAACTCGAGGATGCTAAGTCGTAGTTGAAGTTCTACCATGGAATCTAGTAGATGCTGGATTTTGGGATGTAAGAAACATTCCGTAAAGCGAATTCATAGGTGAATGCGGTTAGTACATTTGGTAAGTTCTTTGTTGGCGCCTTATAGGCTATGAATTCCGAGTGCGGGATCGAGATACATGTGTGTTTACCGTTGTGGAGACTAATGCAATTTATGGCATCATGCCTAACCTCCTTTAGGGTTTGTATTATACGGGAAAATTCTTGGTCATATTAAGATCTATCCTGCCTTGTTTGTTAGCATCACATACACTTTGATCCTGTGTGCCAATTGTTTTTTTCCAAAGCATATTATTTAAGCAGTGTTGTTTGTTTAAATCTAAGTCTGATTATATTTTTTTCTTTCTTGGGAAAATGGTAATCTTTGATGGTTTGAATAAATATAGTTGTGGAAGAAGAAGCCTTGCTCAACTACCAGATCATCCTAGGTTAGGTTTGATTACAATTTATGATTAGATCTAGGGATGAGCATTTGGTTGGGCTAAATGGATCGGGCTTGGGCTAAGGTTGGCCCAAGCCTGGCCCGAACCCTATATAACATACAATGTTGGAAAAATTATATATAATATATGTCGAGCGATATAAGTTTATTTTTCACTCAGAAAAAATTATTATTTTTTCTTCACCACCCCCCAAAATTGTATGAGCCATAAATTTTCAATTTGGACTTGGGTCCTACATAGCTCACAAGGACCCGACTCGATTCTCATCCCAAGTTAGATTTATTCGTAGGCGATTAGCCGGGGAATTTTACTTTGACTTGGGTTCCTTTTTGCATGAATTCTTTGACGCAAGCCATTATTGAAATGGAATGTCATTATCCATTGAAAATTTGCAAAGTCCATGTTGGATCAAATTCTAATACCTAAATCTAAAAAAAGAAAACAAGCAAACTGAAATATTAAAATTGCATAAGGTATATTTTCTGAAAGAAAAAGTTGAACGTGAGACCCTCATCCAAAGTAGACCCTAAAGAAATACATTCATCTCTAGTCAACGTATTACACGCCATGGAAACCGACGTATTTTTGTATAAAAATACACAACTAAATCTCACCGATCTTTATATAAAAAAAAAGATTAAAATTATACCCATCTCCAAAGGAAGGGGGCAGCAATCTATTCGGATCCAATTGGATCCGCTAAGAGCTCCGTAGTCCGTTCTTATTTTATAATAAACAAAGACATCTAAAAAAGTGCTGTCGTGAAGTAAAGTTGCACCCAAAAAAATTCCTCTCCTTTTTCCCACTTCTTCAATATCGATAATCGCCTACAGACTTCGGACCTTTTAGATTCAGATCTTCCCCGCTGCCCGAAAACCAACCAGGTAAAGTTTACTTGATCTTCCAAGTTCTTGCATAAATTTTCGTTCTTGTTGGTCTCCTCATCTCATGGGGTTTTCCATGAAGAACAGTTCGTAGATTAACGAAATCTCTCGCTCTTGCTCTTGCGTTTGCAATCCTCCGATTTAGCTTCTCAAGCTAAGTATGATGATGAAATTGGGAGAAAGGAAGGATCTTTTTTTTGTTGGTCATCTGATTTGTGGCCTTGGAATCATTAGTGGATTCCTGCTGTATCTGTTTCAGCTTCGATTGCAAGTGGTTTTGTGTGGTGATTTGATTATGAAATTCGTTGGTTTGATTTCATGTCTGTGATCTGTTTGGGAAGTCTGCTGTTCTTGCATGTGCTGCTCTGTTCTCAGAGGCTTCCAGATCTTTCTGGGGGGTCTTTCTTCCCAATAGGAATGTGTTTTGGGTGTTTAGGGTTTCTATTCGAATTGGGTAATTTGAGGTGGACTGGCAAAACGCCTTCTTTGTATCAAGTAGTTTAGCATTCATAGACTTCTACTCGATTTGGATTGATCGAGAAATCCTTATTGTTCTAGTCATTTACTGATTCCATATGTTGTGAGCAAGGTCGATCACACGATACACATATGCATAAGGTTCACCCGTAACTGGGCTACGTTCTTGGCGGCATATGCGAGCATGTCAGAAAACCAGGCTCTGCGATGAATCTAGTTGAGGGATGAGACCTATTACCGTCCAAGAACGTGACTCAGTCATGCGTGAACCTTACAATTCCATGACCGTGTGCGCGGTTGATTTGTCTCTGTGCTTTATATCCATAGCACTTTCACATTTTTCTTCAACATCCTGATTTGCGCAACCGTGCCTCCAATTTACTTTGATCATGCTGAGGATAGAGTAGGAGCTTATGGCGGAGCAGCTTCCTTTCCCGTTGAGTCATCTTCGATCCAGTTAGGGCGAGTCGAAGAATTATTGTCATTTTAGTCGTCAGGAAACTTCTTCAATGAAGTATTTTGCAAATGAAACTATAGCTTGTATGCATTGTTTTTATTTCCCCTTAAAATATGGAGAATCCTCAGCTTCCTACTCAATTCGAATTAGCAAATCCTTGTCGATATTCTTACCTAAGGTTTATTACATTTGCTTCGTGGTACTGTTTCTTTTCGCAATTTTTCAAATTCTCTATGCAGGTTTCTCAAATCAATACGAGTAGTTGAAGAGACCGGGCATCACCGTTCTTCTGTTTGTTCGTTAATGGAGTCATTAAATCATCACTTTTCTTATCGGTGTGAGTAGCCGAAGCAAACAAGCACAAAAAAAACAAGCAAATCATGTGAACAGAGATATATAAGGTTCACCTGTAACTGGGCTACATCCTTGGACGGTGGTGATCAGTTTCACTATGTGTGAAGAAGGGGAGTATACTGAGGATACAGAGAACCCAAATTACATGTAGTTTATATAGCACTCCCAGTACGAATAGGCCCCATAAACAAACAGATCCAAATACCCAAATAGAATTATGTTTCGGGTCAGGTGCTTTGCCCGCCCTTCTCGTGGATGGTATAGAGGAACGGTTCTTCAACTGGGTTCAACAGAACAGATGATTAGAATTCAAGGCATGTCAATACTTAGTTCCGTTATTTAGCAATTTCTGGAAGTGAGATAATATTAGCAACCTATAAATATGGTGCAAATTTTATTTCTTTGGCCGTCATGCGCATTTAGTTGCTTTCTTGGGGTTATAAATCGGTCAAATCTCGCTACCATTGTTGTATTGATGAAGTTTGAATTGTTTTTATTTGTATCTTCCAGTTAGAGTGGGAGCTTTCAGTTCGGAAGAATGAGCAGTCACGAAATGATCAGGCCCAGACCAGGTACTATTTTTCTTTCAAGCGTATGCTCGAGCGCCATTGTTCTTAGGTGGATTTTCATATCACCGCAGTGGTGTTCATAGGCGAATGATCGAATCTGTAAGATGTTCCTTAAAACGTCCTGAGAATCACCCGTTGCTTTTCTTGCAGGCGCCCCAAAGAAGATAAAAGAGCTCATGCTCAAGAGTGACAACCGTATCTGTGCTGATTGCGGTGCACGTGATCCAAAATGGGCGTAAGTTTGGTCGATTAGGATGGATATGTCTGTTGCTATCAGCTTTCCAGTCCAATTTTTCTCGACTTTTTTCTTATGAAGAAGTTATTATGCTCGAATCTTTCTTCGTTGACGCTCTACAATGGATCCAGGTCGGCGAATATCGGCGTGTTCATATGCATAAAATGCTCCGGAGTTCATCGAAGTCTAGGTTCCCATATTTCAAAGGCACGTCTTGTTTTTAGTTTTTCCGAAATACAAGTTCGATACACTTAGATAATGTCAGTTTACTTTTGTGTTTTTAAATACGGAACTCCTTATGATCGACCAGTATTATGAACTGTCTGAGGACCTGTTCAGGTACTGTCGGTGACATTGGACGAGTGGTCGGAAGAGGAAATACAGTCCATGGTCGAGGTTGGCGGGAACTCGTACGCGAATGCAACCTACGAGGCCTTTCTCCCCAGGACATACAAGAAGCCCAGACCGGATGCCAGCGAGGAAGACCGCGCAAGATTCATAAGGTCCAAATACGAACTGCAGGAATTCGTGACACCGAGTTTGCGCATCGTCTCCAACGTCTCTTCCATGAGTTCTTTCCGGTACAGTCCATCCATAAAGGATACCGGAAGTAGCCTCGTTTCGAAGCCTTCGAGGATTGATGTGAGAACTCAACTATTTTTCCTCTGTCGTTTACCAACACTCGATCTTTTTGATTTTTTTTGCATATCACGATTGGATCGCTTGCAGGCTGGCATGGTGGAATATATCGGAATACTGAACGTAAAAGTAATCAGAGGCAGAAATCTAGCGGTCAGAGATATGCTTTCGAGCGACCCGTACGTTGTTCTGGCTCTCGGGCATCAGGTGAGCTTCTTGGAATCGATATAAACATAATTTCGTTGTGATGTAGATATCATTGTGATCGTAAGAGCAGTATATGATAATTTGGTTCTTGATCCTCAAGAAAGCGCAAACGACCGTGGTGAAGAGCAATCTGAATCCGGTTTGGAATGAAGAGCTGAAATTTTCGGTCCCTCAGAATCATGGTGCTTTAAAACTGGTAAAGTTCTAAGTTTTTGTTCATGATTTTCTTAAAGATGCATATGAATTTGGAATATTTTTACTGATATGAACCCTAAAATCATGTCTAATTACACCGTAACCCCCGAAATCTTTGTAATTACACCTTGTCCCCCTTGTAATTTTATTCAACACATATGCCCCTGCCCAAGGGTTGCGATGTAAGAGTTAGTAAGATTACAGAGGTCGTACTGTAATCGAGATCAATGATTGTTAAGATCCTTTTTCTGATATGGGCAGCAAGTGTACGACCATGACATGCTCTCGGCGGACGACATAATGGGGGAGGCCGAGATCGACATACAACCCCTCGTCACTGCCGCCATGGCCTTCGGGGACGCTGGCTTGTTCGAGGACATGCAGATAGGGAAGTGGTTGAAGACTAGCGACAACGCCCTCATCCACGACAGCACCGTCAACATCGTGGACGGTAAGATCAAGCAAGAGGTCCTACTGAAGCTCCAGAATGTGGAATGCGGTGAGTTGGAGTTGGAGCTGCACTGGCTCCCTCTCGACCAGTGAGGTGGATCGCGACATCGGTGCTCGTGCTCGAGACACTTTGACTTGTAATGCATCGAAAAGCGATCATGTATCAATCCTTCATTTCACATATTGATTAACGCTGAGTTCTTTGTTTTTTTTTCCGATTATTTTAGCTTTGGAGATTTGAAGATTTGTCTTCCTCCCCCTGAGGAGGGGACTTCTCTTTCGCGTCCCGTAGATGAACTCCGTGTCGATGGCTTATCTGATGTAAATGGGTCTATAGTGACAATTATTTTGAAATTTGTTATTTTATCATCCATTGTAGAATATATGTAAAATTTTATTATTTTTGCAAAATTACCTTTTTCCCCTTACTTTTCGCAATGAATAGAATGCTCTTTGCTATATTGATGACCACAATTTAACTAACTCAATTAGTTTATATTGTATACATGTGTGTGTGTATGTGTGTGTGTGTGTGTGTGTGTGTATATATATATATATATATATATATTTGGAGACAATTAACCTAGGTTTGATATGTCGAGCATATATAAAGGTTCGGGTTGATGTGATTCGAAAAGATGAAGACGATGTTAAGGTTGGATCCATCTTAGCCTCGTGAAGGTTTACCAGTTTCAGAAGTCGAGGTATGTCGGCTTTCCTAACTCGAGAGAGAACGAGAGGGTGAAGATGGTGGGGAATAGAGAGAGAGGGATGGAAGGGATGGGGGTTCCCGTACTCGAGGCGTTGCTTGATGGCTTCTCCTCCCGTCGGGAGGTCTATTTATAGGGCGCGAGCCCCTCGAGCTGTCCGCTCTCATTTTCTCGCGCTCGCACGACGTGACACTGTCGGATCCAGTCATCCTGCAACCGTCGATCGCGAAACGACCAGGGTACGGTTGTTGACCACTCAAGGTCATTTACCGGCTTTATTCAAACAGGTTTGATCAAGATCAAACCCTCAATAATGTTCATTAAGTGTTGTTTGAGAACAAACAATCGATGATGTATGTTATATTTTGTGTTTTGCTTCGATCAAACTTCAATTATGATTTGCATATGTGATGTAGTTCTCTTAACTTTAATTAAAGTTCATCTAGATCTCTAATAAGTTTTACATTTAATAGCAAATTGATTTTTCATAATTTCCATCCATAGTAATCATGGTCATACTTGTAATTACTAGATTGTAGAAGGTATATGCCTAAGCAAAGGTAGGGAATACAGGTAGATCATGCCAACTTGCCTACATTCATCTTAAATTGTACAGTAAGCATCCCTTTATGAAGAGATCAATTACTTGATCGCCGGATTTCATGTAAAGAACACACTCATCTCGTGCATCAATCTTCTCATTGATAAAATGTCTATCGATCCCCATATGCTTCCTTTATCACGCATAACATTATTGGTTATTATCACATTTTTTTGTTGTCATGTTAAGTCATGGCTGCATTTTTAGCCAAAGGACTTCAACAACGCTGTTTGTGAGGGCACGATATTCATCTCCATTACTAGATCTTCAAAATAATTATATTTTCGAAGAGCATCCTATTTCTTGCTTTTTCAAAATAATTATATTTTCGCATAGGCGCACTGTATAATCTGAAGTGGATCTTTTACCATCCATAGGACCAACCCAATCATCATAAGTATATCCTTCAATTGTCACATCAAGATTTTTTTTGAACACGAGACTTTTCCGTGTCATCTTATGTAGCATAGAAGTTTGTCGATCGCATTAATATGAGTGGTGGTAGGAGCATGCATGAATTAACTAACAATCACATCATAGGTGATATTCGGTGAGAGGGCGATTGATCAATTTTCCAACCAATCTTCGATACCTTCCTTTCCCCGCATCATCAAGAAGTTTATCATCCTCTTTACTCAAATTTGATTTGCCTCTGTTGGGCAGTGATTGGTTCGCATTCCAGCACGCCACAACCCTTCGAAAATTCCACAATATATTTAGGTTGGTTGCACACACCTTCCGGAGACAGAACCATCTTAATACTTAGGAAGTACTTTAACTTCCACATATATTTTCATCCAATTTCAGTTGCAAGAGTTCTCTTTATTCTAGATAGATCTTTAAGATGCATAGATTCAATCTTATAGTAAATTTAATATTAATTTCGCATAAAAAAAGAGGGACACAATAATCACTACTTTATCTGCTTCATGATTTTAGACTGCTTGTGTATGCTTTTTCACTAATACTTTTTTATTATCAATTTTTCTACCATGGAAGCTTCAAAATCTTGATACTAATGTATTTAAAAAAACATCTTTTTTAATTTCCTTTACTAATTCCCATTTCAAACATGGGTGACATCTTTATATATATACTACTTCTTTAGTATCACCATTTAAGAGTGAATTTTACATCCAGTTGATACATTTTTCAGTAAAAATGAACAACTAAGAAAGTGACAACTCTGATAGTATTCACTTTTCACAAGGGCAAAGGTATCGAGATAGTCAATCCCACATTTTTTATTGTATTCCCTAGCTACAAGACGTGTCTTGAATCTATTATGTCTCCAATCAACAATATACTTAATGGTGTGAACCCATTAAGAGCCAAGCAAATATGCACCCTTAGGAGCTTCAACAACAACCCGTGTCATTTTTAACTAAACGATCCATTTCTTCCTTCATAGAATTGACCCATTTCGGATCAATTTAAGCTTCGTTATCATTTGTAGGAATGCAATGAGAATCAAGAAAAGTAACACATCATTTATATCTCAGACTCATCCTTGTATAATCGACGAAGCTGTCCATTGGATAATGAGTAGAGACTCGAAGAGTACAAACCGCCTTTCTCAAAGCTACAGGGTGATCATCAAGCAAAGTGTCGGCATCATCAGCACAAATATCATAGGAGAGAGAAGTAGTCACATTGTTTTCATGACCTCATTTGAGGAAAGATTAATGATGTGATATTATATCATCTTCAATTTTCACATCATTTTCCTCTAGTATGCTATATGATTTTATATTATTTCAACTTTCCCCTTTTATTGGAGATTATAACTAAAAGAGATTTCATGAATTATTCCTTTCTAGTTAAGGAAAGTATGCATGGAGACTTCCAAGTATTCCTCTTGGGCCACTACAAGAGTCCAGAAATCGTATGCTCCCTTGTTAATTGCTGTAGCAATTCAAGTGAAGATTAGAAGAGCTGAAAAATATAGAGACCATCAACAACCAAACCAATCCCAATTCCTACAAAAACAAATGAGTGAGTACAAATGTCAACCAATATTGAGATCCTTGATAATGTAGTACATATATAACATGTTCATTAGAAAATCAAGAGTATGAAGAGCACCCTTTAAAATAAATTTGTTAATAGTAGACATGCTTCCTTTATTTGTAACAAGTGACATAGTATCCAATCAGTCGGGTTTACACGTTCCCTTCCAGAAGCTAGTTTATATTCGTAAAATATTCTCAGATTTTCGATCATATGATCAGAGGCACCGCTATATACAATCCATTCATCGTTAAATATCTTTTTCCTTCATTTTTTCTGGGTAGTCATGACAACGTTCATAATATCAACTTCACTTACAACTTTCTTAGAGAGAGGAATCTTCCTTACATACACGTCGAGGTCTTTGATCTGGTCAGATGCTAGTTTCTTGCTTTCAATTTGATGGCAACTACTATTCTTTATATCGGTCACTGATGCGACACGTTTCTATCCTTTATTCAACCTCTTCTCTAGATGAAGGTCTCAATGACAATCAATCTCGTGACTAGTATCCTTGTCGTGCCCACACTTCTTGTCTTTTAGTGTTGGGTAGGTGGTTTTGTTTCCTTTTTCTAATCACCGCTTCTTCTCGTCATCGTCTTCGTCATCGTCTTCGTTGTCGTCGCGGTTGATCGGCGTGTGGACAGCGCAGACTAATGGGGAAGGTGGCGTCGGACAAGTGCCACAAGTGGGTGTTCAAGGAGCCCTCCGAGTGCGAGCCCAACATCTCCAACTACTGGCAGAGCTCCTTCGATGCCGTATGCTCATCATCTCTCTGCAGCTGTTCTCTTTTTTTCTTTGCTTTGAAGTGGTAAAATCTAAAGATCGAAAGCAGAGGTTCTTTCACTCAGATTGGGTTCCTTTCCCGCAGATTCCGCCGGAGTGGACCGACCAGTTCTCGTCAGGAATCCAGGCGAGTGATCAGGACGATGTCTGTGCTCTTTTGTTGATGCTGATGCGAATGCTGATGCTCTGATTCTCTGATGCTGCAGACCATTGCCGTGATCCAGGCGGGGCACGGCCTTCTCCAGCTCGGATCCTGCAAAATTGTATCGTCTTCCATCTCTCTCTCTCTCTCTCTCCGCTGTTTTGATCTAGTCGGGATCCTCTGCTGCGCACCGGAATGCGACGTCGAGGCGGCTGGTCCGGTGACCTGTATCCGAACTATCGGATACGTGGAAATGCCGGTTCGGTGCAGGGATGCAAACGTTTACGGATATATCCGTATCTGATCTGTCACCGTATCCGTTTTGACATCCGTATGGATATGATTTTTGCATCCGTATTTATTTTAAAATGGATATGGATTTGATATTATTTTGATATCCGCAAACATCCATATCGATGTATGTATATTCGTTTTTGTATATAAATATAATCATAGATTTATTTTGAATCATATATAACATAATTATATACCTACTTTTACTATATTTGTATAATTTTTATGATACAAATACCCTTAGTAAATTTATAACATGTATTTTTCATCAAATTTGTATATATTTAAATCGATTCTATAGAGCATTTCTAACATTACTAGTATGTGACCAATATCCCTTTTACATCCGTATTTGTTTTTTAAGGATATGGTAAGATAGTTTTAAGGATATGGTCAAAAATAAATAAGGATACAGTAATACTATCTGTATCCGTCCATTTACATCTCTAATCGTCTCGGAAACCGTATCAGCCCGGTATAGTTTACTTTCTGAGTTTTCTTGCCTCTAACTTTTTTGCAAAGTATCTTTTTGCAAAATTCACAGCATTGCTCTTCCGTTATTATACTTATGCCACTGAATCACGGCAACCGAAGGACATTATTGCAAATTTTGCAATTCTTAGGTTCGTAATTGTAATTAAAAAAAGTTAGTGGCAACAAGTGTAAAATTCTGTGTAGTTTCGTATATGCAAAGGGGCATATGTGTAATAATAAGTAAGGACGTCGATATGGGATGTATATATGTCATTGAATGAGTTTGCAAGAAAAATCCCCATTTTTTAAAAGAAAAGAATTAATTTTTTCTTCCGAAATTTGTATGTTTTTACCTGTTTTTTGGAATATTTACCTTTGTATCCATAGAAACCTACGAAATTACGTATACCAACCTTGCATAATATCGAGGGGTTTGAACGTAATTGCAATGTCTAAATGGGAATGTATCTGTAAAAATCACTTCTATTTAAGAATATATTTTATACTATTTTGGGCTCCTAAACAGGGAAGAGAATCCTCTGCTGTAGCGGAGATTGCAGCAGAGGTGTTGTAATCCTCTTTAATTTTTTTTGTAATTTTGATTGTAAAATCCAACCTTATAGATTGAATTTTATATTAATACTCTACATATCCTTCAAATTTCGCTTAAATATGAAATTATTTGTTATTTTTATCTTAATGGTCAAACATTCAGATCTTTTTTAAATGGAGTTTAAGTTGCTTAGATCTTGATCGAATGTTTGACCATTAAGATAAAATAGCAAATAATCTCGGATTTAAGTAAAATTTAGAAGATTTGTAGAGCATTAATATAAGATTCAATCTATAAGGTTGAATTTTAAAATTAAAATCACAAAAAAATTAAAGAGGATTACAACATCTCTGCTGCAATTCCCTCTACAGTAGAGGATCCTCTTCCCCTACCAGTGGCTCTTTTTGGATAGTTGCACATATACCCCTAGAAGCCAATGTAATTACATACACATATACATATAATTTTTTATTTATAATAGTCTTCCTTTTTTATTTTTCAAAATTATCCAAAATTACTTGTGATCAGAATAACCAACGAGCTGCTTAAGGATACGGTAACTCATAATTAAGATTTGATTATTGCTAATTATGTTTGCTAATGACAGATCCCCGAAGACTTGCACTTCGTCCTAAGGATGAGGCACATGTTTGAATCACTTGGCTACCAATCTGGATTCTACCTCTCTCAGCTCTTCTCCTCCACCCGAGCCTCCTCGCCGGCCGTCGCATCCCCGTCGGCACCGAAGCACCTCCCGAACCGACCGCATTGGAGCCACCGGCCTTTGCCACCGCCGTCGCAATTCACGCACAATCAGACGGGCTTTCACGACGCTAAGGATGAGCCCACCCACATGTTCCTCCCCATGCCTACCGCACAATTAGAAGGCATGATCCACGGCCACGACCACGACCACGACCTGAAGTGGCCCAATGGGCTCTCCTTCTTCACCGCCCTCACCGGTCGCGGCGGGGACGATGGCAAGCTCCTCTTCGGTGGCACCGAGGAGGGCAAGGAAAAGCTCGAGCAAGAGAGGAAGATGGATCATGGATTCAAGTTCAAGAGGAGCTACACTCTCCCCGCGAGGGGCACGTCGTCGTCGTCGTCTCCCTCCGTCACGTCCTCCCCACTCGACGGTTCATCGTATGTGCCCACACCGCACTCCGCTGGCGGCGACGGGATCTACTCCGACATCATGGAGTCCTTCTTGGAGTGATTAGGATGAGGATCAAGCTTGATTACTAGGGTGGCTAATCATAGTCATGTCTTTGCATGTCATGGTGTCATGGATCCAAATATGGAACTTCTCGTTTTGTAATTTGATGAATTGGAGTTTATATGTTTTTGTTATCTGATTATCGTATATTGTTGATATGCCTTGAATCTTAACTTATCGGTTACTACGGACACAAATACATACATACTGAAGACAGACGATTCATATACATAAAAATATAGTAGCATATGTACGTAAACTTACAAACAAATGATATCCGTATCGATATTTGTTTTTAAATAAGGGGTTGGGGAGCCTGCACCGGGGGTGTAGGTAAGTTCCTGCACCCGGCCATTTTCCCCATTATTTTTAGTTTTTTTTAAAAGAAATCTTTGGGGGATATACTTAATATAGTTAGTGGAATATGTGATTCAAGTTTCATACAAAACAAACACTCCTAACATGTTCATCTAAATGGGGTCAATTTCAGCAATTCTGAGACCGTTAAAATTTGATACTCTTGATGGAGATGATAGAAGCCTCGAATTAAGTTGAAATTGGAATGACAACATGGTGATACATTGTGATCTAAATCCCCCAAGGTTTCATTTCAAAAAAATCAAAAAAATAATGAAAAATATGGCCGGGTGTAGGTAATTTCCTGCACCCGCCGGTGTAGGATCCCTTTTCCCTTTAAATAAATACTTATGTAAATGTCAAAATATACATGAAAAGCGGTATAACATCGGTCATATACACGGGTAAAATGAGGTTGCCCCTTAGGGAGAGCTAACTTGGCTCCTCCGCTCCATTTTTTCTCATTTTTTTTTATTTTTTAAATACTTTTGTGGATTTTCATCATTATATCTCTATATTATGTCACTCAAATTTCGTGTGAAACAGAGACTCATATTGTCTCCATCCAGATGAGACGATTTCAACAATTTTGCGATCATTAAAAAATGATCGTCAAGATGGAGGTCGTAGGAATTTTTGTTTTCTCACGAAACTTGAATGACATAATAGGAATATAGTGATAAATTTCTACAGATTTATTTTCCAAAAAAATAAAAAAATAAAGAAAAATGAGATGGAGGGAGCCAACTTAACTCCCCCACGGGCAACCCCATTTTACCCCCATAGATATGTATGTATGTATGTATGTATGTATGTATGTATAGATGGATGGATGCACGCGTGTGCTGATTTTTCACTAAGGCATAACATGTATGGAATTAAAGATATACACATGATAAAATAATTTTAAAAAATAAAAAATCTTGTGTTATATTTTTTTACTATACCTACCGAGATAAGTAAAAGTTACTACATTGAAAAATGGGTTTAATGTGGCTGCCCTAAGGGAGAGCTAACTGGCTCTCCCACGCCATTTCGCATATTTTTTATTTATTTTTTTGAAAATTTTTTCCATGAATATTCATCACTATATCTATATTATGCTATTAAAATTTCGTGCGAAACAAAGACTCCTATGACCTCCATCCAGACAGTCATTTTTTAACGATAATAGAATTGTTAAAAACGACCACGTCTGGATGGAGATCGTATGAGTCTCTGTTTCGCACGAAATTTTAATAACATAATATAGGGATATATTGATGAAAATCCGCGGAAGAAATTTTCAAAAAAAAAATAAAAATGGGAAAAATGGGGCGGGGGAGCTAAGTTAGCTCCCCCTCAAGGGGGCAACCCCATTTTACCCTTTAAAAACTGAGAAGTGAAAAAAAACATAATCGATACTTGTATCAATTTGCAATATTTTATTTCATTATTTTTATACAATTGAGCTTTTTCTAAAAATACATGTATTTTTTTGACAAAATATGCAATCAAAATATTCTATTGTTGTTTAAAATAGAATTTACAGTAAATTACACAAAGTCCTTAGATTATATACATAGTTTCAATGCCATATATGAACTTTGAAATGTAACATTGTGGTACTCGATCTTTAATGCCTAAACTTTGAAATTTAGTTGATCGTTCTGTCTTTCTAACCTTAAATACAAATTACTTAAAACCACATCAAGACAAATATTAAAGTTTGAGTTCTACATTGTTACAAAGTTCAGGTATGAATTTGCAATTAGGTGTATATTTCAGGGACTTGTGTAATTTACTTTAGAATTTATTATCAAAATTTGTTAACTTGATATTATAACACGCACATTCTTTCATTTCATGTGAGTTTTCATTCGTCAATACCTATTGATGCATAATATATGAAAGAAATATGTTATTCATCGTACGAAGAATGTTTTATATATTCTTACCCTTCCTATAGACGGACTTGGACTTCACATGTCACCGGTGGAGTACCGCAGTATTCTCAAATATCGTCTGATGATTCCATTATTCCCTACCGATGAGGTTTGTCCAATCTGTCGCAAGGCATGCTTAGACAATTTTGGTGATCATGCAATTCATTGCAGGGAGCTCCCGGGATTTAAGTACAGGCACGATCTTGTTAGAGATGTTTTATTTGATGTGCTCAGGCATGCAGGTATTGCTGCTAAGAAAGAGGCGTCAGTGAACTTTTTAACTGACCCACATGAGGGAAAATCTACACTTAGACCTGCTGATAATTTGATCTTTGGGTGAATAGGAGGAAAACATGCCTCTATAGATTTGACAGGAGTTTCACCATTGGTGGGGTTGAAGAGCGGGACCTTCACAGCAGGGAATGCTGCACTTAAAGCTTCTTTAGCTAAAGTGGTGAAGCACGAGAAAGCCTGTACGGAGAATCAACATGCCTTCATCCCATTTGGTTTTGACACATTTGGCTTCTTAGCACCAGAAGCTATTGAGCTTTTAAAGAGGATCCAAAAAGTGATGAACAGCAATGTGATGGACCATAGATCTATGGATGTAGTGTTTAAAAGAATTGGCTTTGAAATTCAAAAAGGTCTAGCGGCGCAGCTTGTTGCCCGCTTGCCTTCGGTTTCAATGTAAACTTACTATGTTTATTGAATAACCTGGCAGGCTTGGGTTATTCTAAATACTCGAACTTAGTCACAACATTATCTCAACAATGTTGTAATCAACCTTTTAAAAAGTATTTTAAAAAATATAAAATCATTATTTTAAAAATATTAGTAATTTCTCTAATTAAAAATGAACTCAATTATTTTAAAAAGTAGATTTTAAATATTTTTTATTTATATAATCTATAGTTGTTAGCATATGCAAAATCTACATAAAATATGATGCCTTCGACGACCTTTCAAAGTAATTGAGCTCAATTATTCAATATTTAAGCACTTTTTATTTATAATTATTTGAACAAAAAGTTATTATGTTTTTAAATTAATATTATGATCATATACTGTATACTCATGAGTTTTAGTCTATCTTGAAATTTTGTTTAAAATAGATGGATATGAGTACACTAAATACGAAAAAAAAACATTTTCTTTATATTTTATTTCTCAAAATATTATTATGTTATTCTACACCCTAATAATATACCCTTTGAAATCAAATTAACTTCTTAACTTTATAAAAAAATTTAAAAAAATATTATTTTATTTAATAGTTATAAATAATATTTTTACTCATTCATGACATTTTCTTTTATTCTTTATGAATTGAACTTATGCTTGAAATTGATGGATATTATTATGTAAAATCTAAATATAATATGGTTTTATACTTTCAAAGATCTTTCTTTCCTAATATTGAGATAAATATATCCAATTTTCTTATGTTTTCGTTTGACATAGTTTTATTTTAAAATAAATTTATATTGATACATGAATATGAAGAAATTAAGCTATTTATTGTATAAAAGTGTCATGTATATTTAATTATAAAATCTTGTATGCATATTAATACACAAAATTTATTTTAAATGCAACTTTATTCAAATTTTATTGGAATATACACTGGGAAAACGAAAGCCTGCACTCGGGGGTGTAGGTACCTACACTCGATTCCTTTTTTCTATTTTTTTATTTTTAAAATGAAACCTTGGGGGAATTAGATCACCATATGTCACCATGGTGTCATTCCAAATATAACTTAATTCGAGACTTCTATCAACTCCATCCAGAATATCAAATTTTAACGGTTTAGAATTACTAAAATTAACCCCTTTTGTTGAACATGTTAGGAATGTTTGTTATGCATGAAAGTTGAAACAAATATTAGCTCAATATATTAAGCAAATCACCCTAAGATTTCTTTCAAAAAACCTAAAAATAATGAAAAAGGCAGTTGTACAAGACGTGCATATAGCATGCCCATGATGAGCCACCATGTGCACGCCAATCGTGCCTTTTTTTGTAGTGAGGGAGTTACATATACTTCGAGTGTAGGCTCCCAGCTCTCTATATGTATAATTTTCTTGAGTTTTTAGGGGTTGAACTTTTTTCTCAAAATCAGTGTATATTAGCACACAAATGTTGATGAAAAAATCACATATGTATGATATCACACAAAAATCTATTTGAGAATTAATGCTTTATTATTTTTATCATAAAATATAAATCATAATTTTGTATTTTTTCGGAATTAGTTTTTAAATTAGAACAAAGTAGGATGCAAATATGGGCAAAATCTCAAATATATGAAAGAGTTGAACAATCTCTCTCTAAATTGGAGTTAGCATACAAAGATTAATGAATTCTCATATGAATGTTGTCTCACAAAAAATAATCTTAAAATTATTATTCTTATCATAATATATATAGCATGTTTTCTTGATTTTTTAGTATTTGGACTTTTAGTTAAAGATGATATATGTTAGCACATCACATATGGATGAACTCTTATATATATAATTAATTTTTAATAAAGCCTTATTATGAATTTATTACAATATATATAACATTTTCTATAGTTTCTAGGGGTTGATCTTTTTTATGAAATTAGTATATGTTAGCACACAAATATTGATAAAATCTCATATTTATGACATCACAAAAAAATTCTAAAATTAATATTTTATTTTTATCATAAAAATATATCATATCATTTAAAGTTTTTAAGAGTAAAACTTTAATTTAAAATCAGTGTATGTTATAACATAAAAATGGATAAAATCTGATATATATTAACCACTTGCAAAATTTCAACAAAATTAATGTATATAAGAAAACTAAAATTAACAAATTCTCAAATGAATGTTACTATACACAAAATAATTTTAAGTATAGATTTAAAAATTTTATTATATTTCCTCAAAAAATAATTTTATTATAATATATCTATCACTCTTTCTTGATTTTTTTAGTATTTGAACTTTTAGTTAAAATTGATATATTTTAGCACATCTATTATTGATAAAATCTTATATGTTTGTTAATACAAAAAAAACATTTTTAAAGGAACTTCATTATGATTCATTGCAATATATATATACACATATATAACATTTTCTTGATTTTTCTAGGGTTGATCTTTTTTTCTTGAAATCAATGTACATGAGAGTACAAATGTCAACGAAATATATCATGTATATTAGTACACTAAAATTTATTTTAAAATTAATATTTTTTATAAAAATAAATAAATATTATATTCTATGTGTTTTTTTGAAAACTTTCAATTAAAATTATAGCAGTTAGAATGGAAATATGGATAAAATCTCATATATATATTAACGAGTTATTTTTTTTAAAAAAATTGTGTATATTAGCACACAATGATTAATGAAATTTCAGATGAATATTGATAAGTAAATAATAATCTTAAAATAAAACTTTAGATCTTTATCATAAAACATCTATCAGGCTATCTAGATTTTTTAGTATTTGAACTCTTACTAAAAAGTGATGTATATTAGCACATCAATTATGGATGATATATCATATATGTATATTAATATAAAAAAATAATTTTAATTTAAATTTATTATAATTTTTGTGATAAATATAAAATTTTCTTTAGTTTTTTAAGGTTTGAACTTTTTTCTCAAAATCGATTTAAGTTTGCACATAAATATTAACAAAATATAAAATGTAAGATAACCCAAAAAAATTTAAACTATATTTTATTATTCTTATAAAATATAGCAAATTATTTAAATTTCTTAGGCATTAAACTTTTATTTTAAATTGAAGTTTGTTGAACACAAATATAGATAAAATCTCATATATATTAACATATTGAACGTCTCTCAAAATTATTGCATACTAGCAAACAAAAATTAACGATTGCTCATATAATTGTTACTAAATAATATATATATATATATATTATATTCAAAATAAAACCTTATTATATTTATCAAAATATACCTATCACACTTTCTTGATTTTTCCGTATTTGAAATTTTAGTCAAAATCGATATATGTTAGCCCATCAAATATATATGAAATCTCATATGTATGTTAATTCAACTTATTTTAAATTAAACTTCATTGTAGAATTATATATATAACAATTCTTTGAGTTTTTAAAGGGTTGATGTCTTTTCTCAAAAGTGATGTATGTTAGCACACAAATATAGATGAATCTCTTTTGTATGTTAGCACAAAAAGTATTTTAAAGTTAATTTTTTAGTAAATTATTGATGAATCCCCATTTCATAACCTTTATTCTATCATTTTGGCCTCAAAAACCCCAGCAAATGCATGTAAATAACATCAAATTGTATATAATAGCATTCATGATTCATTGTATTAATTACACATTAAATAAGGTTTTTAATGCCAAAATTATAGAATAAAGAGGAGAAAAGAAAAAGGAATAAAATATTGCAAATATTTTATGACCCAAACCCCTAGACCAAGGCCAGCCTGGTATTGGTCGACAAGGAATAAAGTAGGGGGAGATAAGGGCCAGTGTACAATAAATACCTCATTTATTTATTCATTCATTTATGCATTTTTGACACCTATTTTGTACATATTTATTTATTCATCAAATAAAGAAACTTTGTACATGAAAGTTGTAGATAATAATATAAATAAAAATACAAAATTGAGTTTGTGTAAAAATAATACTTAGTGTACATTTTATACACAAAATAAAAAGCCAAAATCCCAACTTCACAGACCCATATCTTGCCAATAAAAACTCCAAATCACCCAAACTCGCCTTTAATTGTATATAGCATTCCAAGAACTATTCAATAAAATTGGTTTCATAATTTTTGGAGTCCATATGCAGAAGTTAGGTTTTTGGCCCTTCTTGTATATAGGATTGATTAAACTATTCTTTTTATTCAATATTCATTATTTTTATAAATTCATATTTTTAAAATTTTGTAAATGATGTATATAATGCATACACACATCAAAAGTGAAGGAAAACCAAAAAGAATTTCAAAAATAAAATAAGTCTACAAAAATACATAGGCAAAATACCTATGTTATATATCTACACATAAATAAAAAGGATTTTATTCCTTGGTTCTTTTATTCTTTTATATTTCTATAATAATGTATACATTATACACAACTCATTAAAAATACAAACCCAAAATAAAAATAAAGAAAATACAAATAATAAATTAAGTATACAAAATACATAGGTAAAAGACCTATAAGGATACCTACATATACCTATACCTATTTATTTAAAAATATAAATAAACTCCTCAAAATCAAATAAAAATAACTTCATACTCACAAAAATAAATTATAAATTTATAAAATAAACCAATAAAATAATAAAAGAAAATAAACAAATTAAAAATAAAATACATAAAAATATATGTAAATACATACATATACACATTATTCAAATAAAACTATAATAAAACACCTCGAAAAATTCAATAAAAATCATTAATAAATACTAGATGAAATAATACACATTTTTTATTTTATAAGAAAAAATTAATAAAATCATTTAAGGTGTCAAATAAATCAATTTCCAATCAGATTTTCTGTTTTGTCTTGTAGCGGCTAACGTGGCCCAATGAGGCGCCGGCCTTCGTTGACCCCCTGGTCAACTGTCCCATCCCTTGCCTGGTGCCTCTGAACTATCAAATCCCTGATTTTCCTCCATTTTTCGCGGCCATCCCTTCCATCATCCATGCTCGCTTCCTACACAAGATTTGTCCTCGATCATCCATGATGCCCGCCAAAATCATAGATCAATTAGATATTCATTGGATCAATCAATAATCGCCGGTTAATAAGGCCCCTTGCCAATGTTTATAAATAAGTAACTCCGCCTCCTTCCTCGAATTTGGCCATTTTCATTCCACCCAAACGCCTTGATCTTGTTCCTGGACCATTCCTCGTGACAGGGAGAGTGACCCAGCGCCTCGACTCGTCCGGAGGACGGAGAATTTTGACGCGGCGGAGCTCCGGCATCCGCCCTGCTCCCTGGAGGCCATCAGGTATAAGAGCTGCCCTTTTATGCATTTTTAGTTAGCTTTTAATGTTAGCTTTCCATTCCAGTCAGTAGATTAGGATTTAGTCAATTCCCTTAGCTTAAAAATCAAAATTCGAAGTTCGCCGGAGCTCCGCTCCGGCGACTTCTTCACCGTGAACCCTACTGTTTCCGACCGCCCCAAGCACCTCATCTCGATTCCCATCGTGTTCTCCATCGTTCTATCATCTCGGACCAACCCAGGACCCTTGGTCTTGGCGAATCGGGGCTCCACCTCCGTCGTTCGCCGGAGCCCCTCCGCCCACCTTCATCTTGCGTCGCTGCTTCAAAACCCCGGGTCGAGGAGATAGCTCTCTCGCTCGTGGTTCTTCCTGTGCAGGTACATCGAGGAATAGAGCCCATCTGGGCTTACATTGAACCAGGAAGAGGTTCCTGGGGGTCCCCTTCTTCATCGAGCTCGTTCCAGCGACTCGGACCTCCAGGAGCCTTGAGAGAACCGTCAGCCGACGCGGAAGCTTCCCAGCTGCGTTCAGAGTGCTTCAGATACGCGGGAGGTGCCCGGAGGAGCCCGAGCTGCCCAATCGAAGCTCGCCGGGGGAGAGCTTCTTCCCCGTTCTTCCAGACGCCTCCAGCACCGTTGGATCGAGAGGGGAGGCCCAGATTGAACGACGACCATTCGATGAAGACAGACGTCCACCGTCAGATCATCCAGGAGATTCTAATCCAGGCCCTTCATCGCCGAACCGACATCCGTCGTTCGATGCTTGACACGTGGTTAAGTGGCGCCTCCAGCGCCGTTGGATGGCACGCCTTATTTGGGGGTAAATTTCACATCTAGCCCCCCGTTGTTTTGTATTTATTATTTAATGCCAAAAATAAAAGTTTAAGTTGTAAAAAAATTGTAAAAATTGCAGACCACCCCTTAAGGTTTTGATATTTGCGATTTAGTCCCTCCGCGCCTCACGTGCAGTACCCACGTGAGGCGCATGAAAATTGCATGTAAACCCTGCTGGTTTTTGGTAATTGTAAAATGGTCCTGAAAATAAAAGTTCACGTGTATTTTTATTGTGATTTTTGCATGTATGCCCCTGTCAACTATTTTATTTGCAAAATACCCCTGCCAGGTCATTTATTTTTGAATGCTTTGTCTATTTATTTTGTGCTTCATATTTATTCGAAAAATCTTGCAAAAATAGGCTTAAGCTTTTGTTTGGTTGTGCTTGGACGCTATATTTTTAGTTTTTCATTTTGCTGCATTTTAGCATTTATTAAAAATCAAAAATATGCTTTTTATTCACTGTCTAGCTTATAAAATTCCAAAAAAAATACTAAAACACCTTGAAAAATTCCAAAAAAATTCCCTATGGTGCATTTTGACCTATTTTAGTGTCAGTCCAAAAATCCCTAAAAATCTCAAAATGAAAACCTTAAAAATTCAAAAATACCCAAAAACTTCAAAAAAATATAAAAACTCAAAGAAAAATCAGAAAAATATGAACTCAGTCTCTAATTCTGCGATATTTTATTATCTTTATTAGGAAAATGGTGTGAAAAATTTTTGAGGCTGATTGCTATTTTTAATGTCTATTTTTATGACAGCCAGACCCTATTCCACTGTTTGCTCCTATTTTGTTATTTAAAAATACTAAAAATGTTTTCAAAAATGCCCAAAATTCACAAAAACAGTAAAAATCATGAAAATCCCAAAAAGACCTTATCCCTGAATTTTTGACTATTTTTGAGTATTTTTGTAAATATTATAGTACCCCCTTTATGTATACATATGTATTTCCAAAAAAAAAATAATAATGTGTATATATATATCTACTTATTTGTGTTTATATATCTATGTATTAACTCTAATATAAAAAAAATATATGATATTTTATCATGCTTATATACACCTATATCTATTATATGTATCACAAGCTAGTAATCCTCTATGGTATATATATATATATATTTATATTTTATATAGATATATATATATTACCTAATTATATTATTGAAAATAAAAATAAAAAATATAAATAAATAAATAAATAAATATAAAAAATATAATAGAATAAAATTAAAAACCCACTTCACACAAGGATGACTCTGAGATACATGTAGGCTATGGTATTTTGTATTTCTCTCTGTGGTTCGACCTCTACATGCCTGTCACTGTACATTTTATGGTAGAGTAAATAAAGATTAATTCACATTTCTTTTTGAGCTTGATTGTTTAATTCTTTGGTTGTGGGTTAATTGCTGATCAACCCGGGTGTTTTGTGAGTGGTCGCCTCAGCGACACTTTTCATATTATTTATGGTGACCCTCGCAAAATATCTTGGTTATTAGATGGCGCCGTTGCCGGGGAGCAATGAGCATAGCCTAATTTATTTTGTCATTCTTGTATAAAAAAATCTTGATTTATCACTCCTTTTTGTGAGCAACTATTTTTATTGCTATTAATCACCATGCTTCATTTATTTATTCATTGTGATTATTTCATCTGCTCCATTTGATTGATTGAGCTTTACTAATGTATTCTTTTTGTGACTTTGATGCGGGGGGCCCGCCACGCGAGGATGGCTTCTTAGGAGGCCAATGCAGCCACGCTTGGAGGAGGATGGTCTTCTTCTATGACCATCTGGAGAGAGCACCAAGGAAGCAAAAAGAGAGGCATTAGTTAGAGCTAGATATTTAGGATTATTTATTTTGTAATTTATGGTGAGAGAGAGACTATTTTGGCATGTAATTAAACAGGACTCTACTCTTCACAATGAGGTCCAGTGCCCGAGTGATTGTTCACCTGGGGGCCTCATCGCGGCTTTTCCGAGTTTCATCGCCTTTCTTTTATTTTGTTTTGTGTGCTTGGAGCCCCTAGATATAGGTTGCTTGACTCGGTAGCTAGGTCCAAACATTAATAAGAATGCATGTTCCTATAGTCTACTTCGCTTGGATCTAGTCAAACTTAAACAAGCCGTTCATTTATCTCTTAGCCCTTGTACCGCAGCGAGCCCTGTAAAGCGCTTTCTCCTAAGCTCAAGTGTGTTGAGTACAAAGGAGGGGTGAGCCAAGATCGGACCCTTCGGGCTAGAGATGAATGAGCGACTTATGGTTCTTCACGTTAATAGCAGCTTATGTTTAGGACAATTTTGCGCCTTGCATACCGACATGTAGATAGGTTTAAAAATTCTGTTTTGCATACCACATGGAGAGAGCTGGGATGCACTGTAAGTCTTCTAACTCAGCATACATCATTCGGTTCAATGGTGAGATTTCCATCATGGAACCACTTGCACGGCTTTTCCGCTATCTCCCTCTGATTTTGAGCACCTAGGACTTAAATGGAAATCTACAAAAATGTTAGGCGCTGGTATGAAACAGACTCAAAAAAAAAGTGAAAACCAAAAGAATAAAACAAGGGGCTGCTAAATAAACTTTGACCTTAATTAAAATATGTAATGGACTATCATTGTACCGGGTTCATAAAGCCCTCATTGTTTTCAGGTACCTTGGAGGGGGACCAAAACCCTACTCCCTTGAGCGAGTGCGATCCCTAAGGATTAAAGCCCAAAACCCAGTCTGCAACTGCCTTGTGTATCGCCTGGATTTCCGAAGTAATGGCGCTTCTATCGTACGTAGGCGAGTAGGACTTGGTCACCAATGGTGACTCTCTGTTGTGAGAGCATCGACCCTGTCCGAAGTATTGAGCATAGGCCACGCCTTCACGGGGGTGTCTGTCTCATTGTCCTGCGTCCGAGTAGGTTCTTGCACGCTCACGGGTGATTCCGTTGCGAGCGAGAACCGAAGTATTGGTTTCGCATATCGGCTTCCTCTCTCTTTTCTTTGGCTGAGTAGGGATCCAGGAAGAGTTACAAGGACTCCAAAAAGTATAGACTACAGGTTACACAGGAGGAGGACAAGTACGGGATACTCTTCCGGCAGTACTCTCTCTCCTATAGGGTAGCGTACTAAGGACTTGTTATAAGATATGCCTGAAAATCACAACTCAAAAAATGAAAAGATAATAAATAGCCGAGCTTTTACGGCTTCACATGGCGTGAGTTGGTGAACCCGATTTTGTATTGTGTTTGTATGGATCTAGATTAAGGTTCAAAGATCAAAGTCCCGCGCATTTGCGCACATTTTGTTGTTTCTCCCTTTGACCACCCCGCTCAACCGAGCCTCTCTACTGTTTTACACTCCTTTTATTCCTCGTTGACCACCGTATCTTTCATCCAACATCCGATCCTCTCTTGTACTTCGCGAAGTTGATCCATGGATGGTTTCCGTCGGGACCATGCCGATATCCACATCGATTCCATGAACTCAACTCCGCCAATAAATTCGAGGCGATTCCCGAGAACCCGATCCGGACTTTGTGGATCGATCTCCAGACTCCTCGTTTTCTACCTTTCTCTTGGCCACCCAATAAACTGGGATCACTTTTGTCCCACTTCCGCCGTTGTGAATGGAAGTCGATTACAGTCTACATCCTTTTCCATTCACAACATGCTGGGGTTGACCTGAATTCCAGCTTAATCACGACAGCTGAAAGTTAATTGCAAGTGATCTGATTCGGACTATCTCATTCTGCAGATGCGAGCCCTGGAGACTACTCCGGAGTTCATCTCATCCGATTCAGACCCTGACATGGCTCCAGGAGGAAAGGGCGAGGGTCAGCAGCCACCACCAGAGGGACAGGTGCCAGATCAGAATCAAGTCAATGCACAGTTGCTGGCATCTATCCAGGCCATACAGTAGCAACTGACCGAGCAGGCCCTGACACAGACCGCGTTCCAGGATATGTTGAATGACATGATGAACCGTGACGATGGAGGAGGAGGCAGAGGCAGAGGAGGCAGGAGGGGAGGAGGTGGAGGTGGAGGTGGTGATCCTCCTGATGATGACCTTGAATTACCACCACCGAAGCCGACACTCAAAGAAACATACAATCCGGGAGACAGCCAGATGACCGAGTGGATTCTCATTCCACCGGTACACGCTCACTTTGAGCTGAAGCCCCAGTTCATAGCCCTTCTCCCTGCCTTTCATGGAAACACCAGCGAGGAGCCGTACATTCACCTGCAGCAATTCTCCCGCATTTGCCGTACCACACACTATCCCAATGTCCCTCTGGACATTGTAAAGATGATGGATTTCCCCTTCAGCCTACAGGACAAGGCCCTCTATTGGGTCAATCATTTGGGAAAGGTCGTGACGACCTGGGAGGAGTTGAAGTCCGCCTTCCTGCACAAGTATTATCCTCTCAGTCGGCTCAACCAGATGCAAGCCCGTATCAGTAATTTCACCCAAGGGCCCCACGAGTCTATACATGAAGCTTGGGAGAGATTCACTGACCTGCAGGAGAAGTGTCCCCACCATGATATCCCGAAGACCAGCTTGGTCCAGCATTTCTTTGGGGGACTGAATATTGAAAGCCAACAGCTTGTGGATGCAGCATGTGGGGGTTCCCACTTTAATAAGGACGAAGATGTTGTTTGGCAAATCTTTGAAGAAATGGCCGAAGGAGAGGCCGCCCTCTCTTCATCCAAGGCATATCAGAAGCAGCCCCAGATCCTCCAGAAACAAATGCACATGGCTGCATCCAAGGAAGCAGAGAGAGATGAGAGCTCCAACCTCAGCATCATCGGGGGCCATCTCTCTAAGGTAGACATCATTGAGAAGCGATCACATGACCTTGAGAAACTTGCTGTGATCGAGAAGAGGACCCAGAACCTGGACAAGCTAGATCAGATCAACAAGTACCTTGAACTGTTGGTCGGCACTATCAACTCTGTCCAGTCGGCTACACCATCGGACGCTCCCACTGAGAAGAAGGAAGAGCCGCAACCGCAGCATCAGCCTCAGCCGAGCCAGAAGCCACCGGCAGTCCAGTACGTGTACTACGTGCATGCACCCGACCAGGGCCAGCCGCAGTAGCAGATGGTAGTCTACCAACCAGAGTTCCTTTCTGTACTTGATCCAGTCTTCCCACCACCACCCCTGATTCAAGAAGTGAATGGGGTATGGACTCATGATGCACAGCCGACCCGTCCTCAGGGACAACCCCAGGGTCAGTAATTTGCCAATCGGCAGTACCACCAACCTCAGGGTGGTCGTTTTGGTCAATCCTCCCAGCAGCACCAGCAGTACCAGCAGCAGCCTCCCCAGTTTGCACAGCAGTGGAGGCAGAATTTTCCTTACCAGCAGCAGCCGCAGTACCGCCACCCACAGCCGTACCACCAGTACGCGGCTGCCCCCTCTCCACAATATCAGCAGTACCCTCCTCCATCCTACCAACAGCTTCAACTTCCTGCACCACCGCAGCAACAGTTTCCCCACCCACCTACCCAACAGCAGCGTGGTCTGCACGCTGAATCCTCTGAAGTGTCCTCTGTGAATCCCGCAATGGATTGTTTGGCCCATCTTGTTCAAGGGCTAGCGAATATGACAAAGAGGCTTGACGACCTGACCGCCACCAGAACTACCATTCCAGCGCAGGTCGAAGCCAACCCCAATAATTTCAAGAAGAAAGAGCAGGTAGAATGTGATGTCCAGTCCGTGTCTGATAATGATATTACTGTTTATTCTAATGCTTTAACTCTCAGGAGCGGTAGGGCCTTGCCTCCGCCTGCTACTATCAGATGTGGGGTGAATAAAGAAACATGTGGATCGTCATCTTCCGCATCAGCCGTGCCAGTTACAGGGGCGGGTGAGGAGGAAGAAGAAGGAGAAGCCAGTCCAGCCGTCGTGCCGTGCCAGCAGCAACTTCAGCCAAAAATACAAAAAAATCAGCAAAAACAAAAACAACAAAAAGAAGCTCGTAGCAGAAGCAAAGCCGCGCCAGCCTTGGAGGAGCCGCCAGCCGCAGCCGATCCCTCGCCAGCCGATGAAGCAGACGCTACTCTTTTTGAGCGCCCAACAGCACCAGCATGTTCAGATCCAGCTTGTACTCCTTTTTGTAGTTCGGATGTACAACATTCTGTGGGCAATGATTTTGATGTAAATAAGAACGCTGATTTTCCTGCTAGTAGTGTACATATTCCCTTTCCTCATCCAATACAAAAATCCAAAAAAAATTGCAAAACAAAAAAGGCATTGTCTGATCCAGGTGTTGTGGATATTTTGGATAAATTGACTGTTGAGATTCCCTTGTTGAAGACCGTGGAATACATGCCAGCTGTGAAGAAAGGACTGAAAGAGGCATGTACTAACAGGCGTTGGCCAGCTGATGAGCCCGCAAAAGCCGCGATAAGAAGTTGGTTTTAATCGTCAATCGTGAAAATAAATAGAAGTCGTTCGTTGTAGGCGGCGATCGGAACAGTCAAGAAATAACCACAAAATAATGATTCAATTTTAATCTCGTGGTGTATGTTTATTTTACTTGGGCAAGTCCCAAGGTCGATCACAAGGAGGCAAAGGAACAACCTAGATTAATGTCTATCCAATTTTTAGTTCGGTTTTCAAGGCGGTCTTTTTTTGGAATTTTTCAATGCAATATGAGGTGCAAAATGCAAATTCGGCCTATTTTAGGGACTAAAATGTAAAATACATTCAAACGGTGTCCGAAAAATACGAAACTTGGCCGAGATGTACAATATGATGAAATAAGTGCACTATAATTTTTTTGAAATTTTTAGATGCAATATGAATTTTTTACGAATTGTTAAATGCAAACAAATTAATTTTCAATATTTAATTTTAATAAATATTAAACCTACTTATTTTCGAGAACTAAAAATATCTAAGATCTATCACTAGGTGATGGATCCCAGAAAAATCCTAGATCACAAAAATGTGGGGTCTAATACCTATTAAAAATCAAACATTGAAATGCACAAAATGATTTTTACAGGGCAAATAATGCATGCAAATGCAATGATTTTTGGGCACAATGTTAATCAAATTAATCTCTACGATATGTGATTTTTGGGGAATTTTTAAATCAACGGTTAATTAACTATGAATTTCCGAGCACAGATTGGGCAACGTATGCTAATTTTCACAAAATAATTAATTAATAATCAACCGTTAATCACAAAAGTACCCATAGTATCTCAAAATGTAGAGAGTTAAACGATGAGCAAAGTGCTATTTTTGTAGAAATAAAATGATGTCTAGAAGAAGTTCAAAACATAGGGAGAACACAGGGGGGTAAATGCAATGAATATAAATAAATAAATAAAAATAAAAGTTCAGACGGGGACCTAAATGCAATTACCTAAACTGGGGGGAAAGTCTCTGCAATTTTACCAAGAGGCACGTGCTGCGCACGTGCCCTTGGCTTGGTGGATTGAGGCGCAATAAGGGGGACCTCCGGGGGGTACTTGAAATTTACCCAGAGGCACGTGCTACGCACGTGCCTTCTGGATGCTGATGCAGGCTGACGTCCCCCCGCACGCGCCTCGCACGTGGGGGGTCTCGGGGTTCGAGCCCGGCCGGCGAAGGGGCGGAGGAAAGGCGCTGCGGTGGCCGGAGTTGGCGAAGCGGAGGTGGCTACTGGAGTCGTCGTCGACTGTGCTTCTGAGGCGGAGGGCGATGGCGGTGGTAGGCGGAGGAGAAGGCGGAGTGGCGGGGGCGTCGACCGGCAGCAGAGCTCCGGTGGCTCCTGGCGTGGTGGAGAAGAAGGAGCCCCAGGGCCGACACACGGCCGGCGATCGTCGAGGAAGCGGTGGCGATGAAGTCGTTATGGCGGCGTGGCGAGGCGTCGGTGACGTGTCGTGGCCGAGGTGTGGAGCTCCGGTGGCGTCGAAGCGGAGGGTGGCGTTGGAGGCGAAGTCGGAGGAGCTTCAGGCGGAATCGAAGGGGCGGAGAAGGTGTTGATGACGAAGCGCTGGAGGCGGTCTTTGATGGTGGCCGGTGAAGACGAAGGTGAAGTCGCCGGTGTAGTCGTTGGCGTAGCTGAGGAAGTTGGAGGTGTTGAAGTCGTGGGCTCGACGAGCACGGAGGTCGGAGCTGGGCAAGAACGGCGAGGGCTTCGCCGTGGGCTGCAACGAGTTGGGTAGAACTCGGATCTCGCCGGAGAAGGGAGACGAACGACGCTGTCACCGCCGTCGTCTCGTTGCTGTTGAGGGTATCGACGGATGAAGAGACCCGTGGCGGTGGAGCTCTTTAAATAGGAGAGGGTGTTGCGAGATCAGAGGGGCGGCGCGGTGGTTGCGAGTTTAAAGGAGGAAACTCCGGGGGGGGGCGTTGGGCGTCTCGGCGAGAGGTGCGGCGGAATTCACGGAGTGGGCGCGGGAGGTAGACGAAAGTCCTCGGCCGTTTGATCGGCCGAGATCGAATGGCCGAGGACGTGACACGTGGTGAGGGGAAGAGATGGGGGGAGGCACGTGCGGAGCACGTGCCTGGGGGTACGTGCGACGCACGTGCTTCGAGTTAATTTTTTTTAAACGAGTTAATAAAAACCCCAAAAAATGCTGACACGTGGCGGCCTCTGGGGCTGCCACGTGTCAGCACCAGAAAAATCACAAGAAAAAGATTTTGTAAAATCAAAAAGAAATAGTAAACGACCCCGGATCGAAAAAGTTCCTTCACGAAAAATGCTCGTCTCGACGAGATATACAACTTTCATGAAGACATCAAAGCCCAATTCGGTCAAATGTAAAAAGTGAATTTTTGGGGTATCCCATGTACATAGAATACCTTGATTTTTGGTTTTCTAATTTTTTTGTCATTTTTAAACACGATAAAAAAACGGAAAAATAGGGAAAACTCAAAGATAAATAAAAGAGACCTTAATCTAATTTTTTTGGATTTTTATTAATAAAGAAAATATACACATAAAATACAGGTCAAAAAGCCGCGAAAATACAATGTACAAAAGAGGCCCAAAACCCAACTTTCACATACGAGCTCCGATTCACTTGAACTTGGGCTTGTTTTGAAGGTAATTGAATGTGCATTAGTTCAAAAGTGAGTAGGATCAAATCGGACACTGGATGGGGAAGATATGGGGCTTTTAGTCCGAATATCCTGAAACTAGGGTTTGGGTTTTTGGTCCACTTAACAGGGTTAGTAATTTTTTTGTATTTTTTATTTATTCTTGTTAGTGATGTGCACACAGTGGATGTGGTTTTGTGGCATTCGGAGTTAGCATGAAGGAGTTAAAAATAGGGGAAGTTAGGCTATTTACAGGTCAATTTTTGCTTGGATTTTTGGCTTCTTATTTTATGCAGAAATTAATGCTAAAATGCAATTCTTATGAAATCATGCATGAATGCTAATTATGCAGAATAAATGCAGAAATGCAGTTGATTTTGAGGGACTTGAGCTTTAATTAATGAGACTTAGAATGGTGAATCTGAGATTCATCATCCCCCTATACTTAAACCATGCTCGTCCCTGAGCATTAAAAAGAAATGCCATGAAGTGAAATGAGACTGGGTTCCATACCAAGATCATGAACTGAAGGTGAAAGTGAAACTAAACTCGACCTTTGGATTAATAGTGTGGCGGAACTTCTGTGAGACTTAGAATTTTAAAATCAACAGCCCTCAAGTTCTACACATCATTGACACAGTTTCAACTCAAAAGTCATCTTAGATCAATCCTCTTCCCAAAGTATACCCTATGAACATTGAATAACCGACTCATGTGTGTGAAGGGTTTTAGCTCTTCCCATTCAGAATGCCGGACTACCATGCTCCTTTCCTCTCCAGTAACTCGTCCTCGGGGAGTCAGGTATTTCCTTCTAAGGTCTGTCGTGCTGTGTTCACAATCGAATGAGGGAGAAGATAGAAGAAAGAGAAAAGAACTGGAGGATGGCCAGTGTAGTCACCTCTCCTTGTGGAGATAGCCAGTGTAGCCGAGTCTCCACCAAGATCTGCAGGTTTCTGAAGCTTGGACCTTTTTGGTCGGATTTTTATTTGGTAGAATGCTTCTATGTATTTTGGAATTTTTGGTGGCTCTGCTTGGATCTTGTTGTGCCCCTACGGATATAGAATCTTTTGTTCCGTACATTTTTTTGGGGTCTTAGAAAAATTGTGCCCAGCCGTCCATCCCTTTTCCGAAACTTTATTTCAACCCGTACTCCGGTCTTTAGATTTCCACGCCACCAGAAAAGAGACTCACACAGTCTTCCAACATCCCATCTGGGTTGAGCTAAGTGCATAGTGCGAGAGTGCGAATTAATTCCCTATTCCAGAGTGGTACCCAGAATGAAGAGACCAGGTTAGATACTAAGAGTCAAACGCTGCACATTGTCATGTGGAACTTAAGGAATTAAGTCAAAAAGACCTGAAGCTCTTAAAATTCTATTTCTCGGTGAAGTTCCTCTAAAAATTAGGTGGATTAAAGTCAAGCCCAGACCACTCTCGGTTTCGGCTCATAACTCGGTTCAGAACCCAATGACTTTTCACATATGCATGTGGTGATGGATGAAGTGCAGGTGCGTGAAATGCAGACACTTTTTTTTTGACATTTTATGCAAGGGGTTTTTTATGCAGAAAATGGAATAAGAAGCCTCTTTTTCATTCATCTTTTTTTTTCAGAAAGTTTGGGCAAGTCAGTGTTCTCTCTTTTTTTTTTCCAGATAGTACCCACCCCGTAAATACATATAGACTTACGCGAAAGTACGAGATATGGGTAAAATATATACATAGTATATACAGACCCCCTTATACTTAGCGAGTGCTGTGTCCTCAGAGCACAAGAAGCGTGAAGAAGACATAGCTCGGGCTAAGCGTAAGAGAGTGAGAAAAAAGAAAGAAAAAAGAAAAGAAGAAAAAGGAATGAAAAGAAAAGCGGTCAGGAAATGAGGAGAGTATATACGGGTGGATGCCGGTTCCCCCTATACTTAGGCTTTGAACAGCCTAAGTATGGAAGAAGGGTGGATATGGAGCGAATGGGAGTCAGGAGAAGAATGATATATACAGATGGCATTGGTCCCCCCTATACTTAGGCCTTGGCCTAAGTAAAGGAAGAAGCTGTACAAGGAGACCAATGTGGTCGGGAGGGAGGGTGGGTAGCCGATGATTAAGGCGGTTTTCGGCTGATCTTTTTGTGAGCCTGCGGTGGGAGATCGTAATGATGAGTCGGAGATGAGGCATATGATTCCCCACTACAATCAGTGTCATCCTCAGAAAAATCATGATGGATAATAGATGAAGTGTTTGAGTCAGATGAAAGATATCCATCATCAGAGTTATCCTCAGAGGAGTAGTAATTGAAAGTGGGCATACTCCAAGTGTTTTGGTCTTTTTGTTTCTTCAGTTGTTTCCTCAGAATTCGTTCCTTCTTGGGGTCAATCGGTTTGTCCTCAGATGAATACTCAGAAGCACCGGTCTCAGTCAGCTCATACGAAAGAATTCCAGTGTACTTGAAGAATGCAAGAGTATCAGCTTTGGATGAGTAGTAGTTAGGAACGGGAGTTGTCCAACGCGGATTGAATTTTGGATCCTTACGAAGATATGGCTTTAGGGCTGCCGAACAGACTTCACTCATGTAAACCATCTTTTCCGGACCTGATGAGGGATCATCAACTGATTCCTCTTCCGAAAGGTTAAAGGTGACTCTCTTTTTATTTTGTCGTGAAGGTGTCGGTTCACTTGAGTATCCAGATGAATAGCCATTGAGATTCTCCTTGGTCGGTGCTAGGTCTGCGTGCTTGCTCTCAGTCTCCCGAATGTTTGAGCATTCTCGATTTGGGATGATTTGGTCAAGATATTCAGAGAATGTTGCTCCAGGGTGTGACCATGCATATGTCTCTGGATCGTAGTAAAAAGATTTGTCTATTTTGAGATCCTTGGGGATTTGAATATTGGGGAGATTTTCTAAACCAATAGTCTCATCAACAACTGCTATCTCAGGTGTGGTTGCGGGGTAGGGCTCTTCTACCGCTTCATGGTTACGGTTGTTGGGGACTTCGTGGGTTGCCTCAGAAGATCGTGGTTCCTCAAAGATAGGGTCAGATTTAAGTGCTTCCAATGCTGTGAAATTGATTTTCCGAGTCTCACAATCGATACTCGCCTTGGCCAATGCCAAGAATGGCTTTCCGAGAATGATTGGAGACTGGGTGAATTCTCCTTGATGCTCAATATCAATGATCGTGAATTCTACCTTGAGCGGAGCACCTTGGAATTTCATGATGACAGAAATAGTTCCTCTCGGCCGCTTTATCGATCGGTCCGCTAATTGTACAATCTCTCGTATCTTCTGAATCGGTCCGAGTTTGAGTTCATGGAATACATAGGTCGGGAGGATATTAATTGGTGAATCATCATCAATCCGAGCATGGGTGAAAATTGTGTCTTTGATTTTGCAGTCAAATCTGGGCAACCGCTTCACTATGCGGCTCTTGGTTTTTCTCCTCAACACCAAGGAGGAGGCCATTGACAAGATATGTCTTTCAGTTTTTGTTCGTATCCTGCCCGACTTTTTGTTCATTAATTTATCTGTTATAAATCTTTTAAGGTCGGGGAAGTGTTCAATGGCCTGTATAAAGGGAAGTTCAAATATCAAACGTTTTTCTAGTGCTTCCCGTATAGTCGGATCCAAATTCCTCAGATCATCTTTAGTTTTAATTTTTATATAATTTTCTGAATTTTCAATTTTTTTGTGATTTTCAAATATTTCCATTTTTTTGGTATTTTCTGGGTGGTGTGGGGGTGTGGGGTGTTCTTCAGATGAAGAGGGGTTCTGGGGTTCAGGGCGGTTGTTAGTAGCATAATCATTTTCAGAACTGTCCATTGGTCCCTGAATATCCTCAGAATTTTCAATCTCAGATCCAGTTATTTCCTCATTCATTTTACTGTCCGAGCCACCATAGAATGTGATGAATCAATCGGTAAATTTTTGAAATCTCTCCTCTATTGACTCGAATTTCTTATTCATCCTCGAAATATCCTCCTCAAGATTTAGTTCATGATTAATTATGGGAGCAGTAGGTGTATGTTCGATAATTTCATCTTCCATTTTTCTCTTTGTGTTGAGAGGAGAGCTTCTTGGGATATCCGAAATATGCTCATTATTTTCTGAAAATTTCTCCTCAAAAATAATGGAAGGAGGCTGCTCATAAGGTTCAGACATGTGTCGTTGATTGGTCAGACCTTGATATTGCGGAGTCAACATACAGGGTTTATGTGTTTTTAAGCAGTCAGTCCAGTCCTCTGTATGAGCATCATGTCTGACGAGGGGTTTATCATGGTCAATCCAATGCCGATGATTATTCAGTGCGTGTCTATCCATCTGAGTTTGGTTTCTCTGCCAATCATGAGGTTTGAAGGGATTTTGATCTTGAAAAGTTTCATTGGCGAGAAACTGAGAATAAGACGATTCGGTCCAAGATGGTAAGTGGTCATTTACGGTTGGATTGTTCGAATAGAAATTTAATGAGGAGGGTGAATTTATCTGCGGGTGAAAGCCTCCCGCAAATGTTGGAGGGCTATTGAAATAAGGGGATTGAGTTGATTTGGGCCTAACCGAAACAAATTCATTTTCATAATATAGCTCTGATGGGTGTTCGGTCATTTTTGAGAGGAATGGAGAGTCGGATCTGTGAGAGTTTTTGGACAAGAGTTCCATTATGAGGTTTAAATCAAGATAGGGAAGAGATGATTGCACGGGATAGTCAAGAGAATTTTTATCGAATGTGCGGCTATTGATCTTGAAATCGGTTCACGCACACCAATGCAAACACAATTCAAACCCCGCGTTCACCAACTCACACAATGAAGCCGTAAGAGTTCGGCTATTATCTTTTCAATTTTAGTTGGTGATAAATTCAATCTTGCAAGCCGTTTAAACGAGCTGTTAGGTTTGGAGCTGGGCTCTATCCTAGTGTGCGTCTCTCTCCTCGCTGCAAGATAAATCAAACAATGTCGGGGTTGCTCTCCCGCAGAAATTCTTGATTTTATGGATTTTTAGATCGGCTATATTTAGCAGTCCCAGTTTTATTAAGGCGATCACTGTAGAATTTAAGTGAACACAAATTCACGTCTACCGTCCAGTCCCAATTTCCTTTAGATTTATGTGATAAAACAAGAGAGAGGAATTCGGGAAAAGCCGATGCACGCGGAAAACTTATGATGAATGCTCAGTTAGAAGACTTACAGTGCCTCCTCGCAATCTCCATGTGGGATGCAATACAGAATTGAAAATTTATACTAAATGCGTGCAAGCCGATGAAAACCGCACCTAAGCAGAAAGTTCTATTAGCGGGAAGAATTGAGTTAAATTTTTGGCTAAGTTGAACGATCTAAGGTGCGTCTTGATTAGAGTGCAGTGTGGCTTAAGATCCTACGAGCACAAGCAAAAATATAAATGCTCTAAGAGCCGTATGTGCAGGTCTATCCTAATCGCCACTCAAGTCGGGCCCCACCCTCTCCGGAGAGTGAAACAGGCCATGACACACCACAAATAGAGTTCAATGTCCTTGTACACACGCGAGAGTCCAAACGGACACCGCTATAAATGAGCAGAAAATAAAAATGCGGAAATTAAAAACCTAGACTCTACTCTCTCTCACGACTCGACTCGATCTTAATTTAATTGCGGTTTCTTCGGGTGTCGGTGAAGATGCGTCGGTTTCTTGAAAAACCGCTCCACGTGCGCCGGGTACCTCGCAAGAAAAATAAGAGAGAGATTGTAAGAGAGTGACTCAAAAAATAATCAAAAATAAAATAAATGAAAGAAATGCTGAAAAATAAATACAAGAAATAAAATGGGATTTACAATGAAAAATTCGGGGGTCAGACTACCCGAATTCGGAAAACCGAACAAAAATTTTCAAAACAAAAAACTAAGCCGTTTGCCTCCCCGGCAACGGCGTCATCTGACGAGCCCGCAAAAGCCGCGATAAGAAGTTGGTTTTAATCGTCAATCGTGAAAATAAATAGAAGTCGTTCGTTGTAGGCGGCGATCGGAACAGTCAAGAAATAACCACAAAATAATGATTCAATTTTAATCTCGTGGTGTATGTTTATTTTACTTGGGCAAGTCCCAAGGTCGATCACAAGGAGGCAAAGGAACAACCTAGATTAATGTCTATCTAATTTTTAGTTCGGTTTTCAAGGCGGTCTTTTTTTGGAATTTTTCAATGCAATATGAGGTGCAAAATGCAAATTCGGCCTATTTTAGGGACTAAAATGTAAAATACATTCAAACGGTGTCCGAAAAATACGAAACTTGGCCGAGATGTACAATATGATGAAATAAGTGCACTGTAATTTTTTTGAAATTTTTAGATGCAATATGAATTTTTTACGAATTGTTAAATGCAAACAAATTAATTTTCTATATTTAATTTTAATAAATATTAAACCTACTTATTTTCGAGAACTAAAAATATCTAAGATCTATCACTAGGTGATGGATCCCAGAAAAATCCTAAATCACAAAAATGTGGGGTCTAATACCTATTAAAAATCAAACATTGAAATGCACAAAATGATTTTTACAGGGCAAATAATGCATGCAAATGCAATGATTTTTGGGCACAATGTTAATCAAATTAATCTCTACGATATGTGATTTTTGGGGAATTTTGAAATCAACGGTTAATTAACTATGAATTTCCGAGCACAGATTGGGCAACGTATGCTAATTTTCACAAAATAATTAATTAATAATCAACCGTTAATCACAAAAATACCCATAGTATCTCAAAATGTAGAGAGTTAAACGATGAGCAAAGTGCTATTTTTGTAGAAATAAAATGATGTCTAGAAGAAGTTCAAAACATAGGGAGAACACAGGGGGGTAAATGCAATGAATATAAATAAATAAATAAAAATAAAAGTTCAGACGGGGACCTAAATGCAATTACCTAAACTGGGGGGAAAGTCTCTGCAATTTTACCAAGAGGCACGTGCTGCGCACGTGCCCTTGGCTTGGTGGATTGAGGCGCAATAAGGGGGACCTCCGGGGGGTACTTGAAATTTACCCAGAGGCACGTGCTACGCACGTGCCTTCTGGATGCTGATGCAGGCTGACGTCCCCCCGCACGCGCCTCGCACGTGGGGGGTCTCGGGGTTCGAGCCCGGCCGGCGAAGGGGCGGAGGAAAGGCGCTGCGGTGGCCGGAGTTGGCGAAGCGGAGGTGGCTACTGGAGTCGTCGTCGGCTGTGCTTCTGAGGCGGAGGGCGATGGCGGTGGTAGGCGGAGGAGAAGGCGGAGTGGCGGGGGCGTCGACCGACAGCAGAGCTCCGGTGGCTCCTGGCGTGGTGGAGAAGAAGGAGCCCCAGGGCCGACACACGGCCGGCGGTCGTCGAGGATGCGGTGGCGATGAAGTCGTTGTGGCGGCGTGGCGAGGCGTCGGTGACGTGTCGTGGCCGAGGCGTGGAGCTCCGGTGGCGTCGAAGCGGAGGGTGGCGTTGGAGGCGAAGTCGGAGGAGCTTCAGGCGGAATCGAAGGGGCGGAGAAGGTGTTGATGACGAAGCGCTGGAGGCGGTCTTTGATGGTGGCCGGTGAAGACGAAGGTGAAGTCGCCGGTGTAGTCGTTGGCGTAGCTGAGGAAGTTGGAGGTGTTGAAGTCGTGGGCTCGACGAGCACGGAGGTCGGAGCTGGGCAAGAACGGCGAGGGCTTCGCCGTGGGCTGCAACGAGTTGGGTAGAACTCGGATCTCGCCGGAGAAGGGAGACGAACGACGCTGTCACCGCCGTCGTCTCGTTGCTGTTGAGGGTATCGACGGATGAAGAGACCCGTGGCGGTGGAGCTCTTTAAATAGGAGAGGGTGTTGCGAGATCAGAGGGGCGGCGCGGTGGTTGCGAGTTTAAAGGAGGAAACTCCGGGGGGGGGCGTTGGGCGTCTCGGCGAGAGGTGCGGCGGAATTCACGGAGTGGGCGCGGGAGGTAGACGAAAGTCCTCGGCCGTTTGATCGGCCGAGATCGAATGGCCGAGGACGTGACACGTGGTGAGGGGAAGAGATGGGGGGAGGCACGTGCGGAGCACGTGCCTGGGGGCACGTGCGACGCACGTGCTTCGAGTTAAATTTTTTTTAAAAAAAACGAGTTAATAAAAACCCCAAAAAATGCTGACACGTGGCGGCCTCTGGGGCTGCCACGTGTCAGCACCAGAAAAATCACAAGAAAAAGATTTTGTAAAATCAAAAAGAAATAGTAAACGACCCCGGATCGAAAAAGTTCCTTCACGAAAAATGCTCGTCTCGACGAGATCTACAACTTTTATGAAGACATCAAAGCCCAATTCGGTCAAATGTAAAAAGTGAATTTTTGGGGTATCCCATGTACATAGAATACCTTGATTTTTGGTTTTCTAATTTTTTTGTCATTTTTAAACACGATAAAAAAACGGAAAAATAGGGAAAACTCAAAGATAAATAAAAGAGACCTTAATCTAATTTTTTTGGATTTTTATTAATAAAGAAAATATACACATCAAATACAGGTCAAAAAGCCGCGAAAATACAATGTACAAAAGAGGCCCAAAACCCAACTTTCACATACGAGCTCCGATTCACTTGAACTTAGGCTTGTTTTGAAGGTAATTGAATGTGCATTAGTTCAAAAGTGAGTAGGATCAAGTCGGACACTGGATGGGGAAGATATGGGGCTTTTAGTCCGAATATCCTGAAACTAGGGTTTGGGTTTTTGGTCCACTTAACAGGGTTAGTAATTTTTTTGTATTTTTTATTTATTCTTGTTAGTGATGTGCACACAGTGGATGTGGTTTTTTGGCATTCGGAGTTAGCATGAAGGAGTTAAAAATAGGGGAAGTTAGGCTATTTACAGGTCAATTTTTGCTTGGATTTTTGGCTTCTTATTTTATGCAGAAATTAATGCTAAAATGCAATTCTTATGAAATCATGCATGAATGCTAATTATGCAGAATAAATGCAGAAATACAGTTGATTTTGAGGGACTTGAGCTTTAATTAATGAGACTTAGAATGGTGAATCTGAGATTCATCACCAGCGCAAGACAACAGACGCCGAGAAGTAGAAAAGCACGTCCTCTCCATGGCCACAGTAGCAGCTATCAGCAATCTCCCCCAGAAGAAGCAAGACACCGGAGCACCTCTAATCAGTTGTGAGATTTTTGATCAGGTCTTCGAGCGCACTCTCTTGGATAGCGGATCTTCCATCAACCTTCTGCCCTCGTCCATAATGCAAGAATTTGGGCTGGGACCGCTCAAGCAGACACGCATGATCCTTCAGTTCGCTGACCGATCCGTCAAGCGGCCCCGAGGTCTGTTGGAAGACGTGGTAGTTAAGGTGCAGGAAATGAAATTCCCAGCTGACTTTGTAGTCCTTGATATGGACTCACCTGCACCCCTGCTCCAGACCCCTATCATCCTTGGCAGACCATTCCTCCGTACTTCAGGTGTCGTGGTTGATTACGGGTCTGGAAAGATCACTTTCAGCTCGAACACCCAGCAAATCACGATCAATATGAACAAAGAGCCGAATGCCACAACTGATGAGAGCCAGGCAGCATCATAAGCAGACTATGATTTCATTGCGGAGATCAGAGATTCAGAATTATCATTGGACGATCCATGGACCCGAGAAATCCTCACTCTTGAGGAGGACTTGGAAAGCGCAGTCAACATATGCTCCGATGATTCATGGGAGACAGATTCTCAGATGCAGGCGCATCTTCTTGAGCATTCACTCCAGACCGAACATGATCAGCTTAGCGCAGAACCGTTCAGTGCATCACCGAGATCTCAACAGGATGATGAGGATGGTAGCAGTCTCAAAGTACATCCCACCACCAGCATGGTATCTGAAGTGACAGATAAAGTGGACAGATCAAAGCCTGAACTCAAGCCACTTCCTGCAGGCCTGAAGTATGCTTTCCTTGCAGGTGAAGAACAAATGTATCCGATCATCATCAGCAGCAGGCTGAATCCGGATCAGGAATCTCGTCTTCTCGAGGTTCTAGAAAAGAACCGCAAGGCACTTGGTTGGAGCGTATCAGATCTCCGAGGGATAAATCCAGCTTTGTGTTCACACCATATCTATCTAGAAGAGGATGCCAAGCCGTCCCGTGAATTTCAAAGAAGGCTGAACCCTATCCTTCGGGACGTTGTCATGAAGGAGATCACAAAATGGTGTGATGCAGGCTTCATTTATCCCATCTCCGATTCGAAATGGGTAAGCCCACTGCATGTAGTTCCTAAGAAATCAGGGCTTACCGTGGTCACAAATGACAAAGGAGAGGAAATTTCTACTCGGGTACCGACCTCCTGGCGGGTGTGTGTTGACTACCGCCGTCTTAATGCAGCAACCAAGAAGGACCACTTCCCCTTGCCATTCATTGATCAAGTTTTGGATAGGTTAGCAGGCAAGGAGTTCTTATGCTTTCTGGATGGGTACTCCGGGTACAACCAAGTGGTGATTGCCCCTGAGGACCAAGAGAAGACTACCTTCACTTGCCCGTTCGGCACCTACGCCTTCAAGAGAATGCCCTTTGGTTTGTGCAATGCACCTGCAACCTTCCAAAGATGCATGTTAGCAGTCTTCGCCGAGATGGTAGGCAGTTTTCTCGAGGTGTTCATGGATGATTTCTCTGTCTATGGTGATAGTTTCGATTCTTGTCTCGAGCACCTAGACAGAGTGCTTCAGAAATGCCGGGAAGTTAATTTAGTGCTCTCATGGGAAAAGAGCCATTTTATGGTCACAGAAGGTATTGTGCTGGGCCACGTCGTTTCCAAACGTGGCATGGAAGTCGACCCAGCAAAGGTGGATGTCATTTCAAATCTTATGCCACCTCAGACCGTGAAAAATGTGAGGTCATTCCTAGGGCATGTGGGATTTTACAGACGATTCATCAAGGATTTCAGCCGCATTGCCCGACCTCTGACGGAACTTTTGTGCAAGGAAACCGAGTTCATTGTTGATCAGCCAGTTCTCCTTGCTTTCAATCAATTGAAGGAGCTCATCACTCAGGCTCCAATCTTGCAGCCTCCTGACTGGACTCTTCCCTTTGAGATAATGACCGATGCGTCAGATTTTGCAGTCGGAGCTGTTCTTGGGCAAAGGAAAGACAGAGCGCCCTATGCCATTCACTATGCCAGCAGAACATTAGATGAAGCACAAAGAAATTATACAGTGATAGAGAAAGAATTGCTGGATGTGGTTTTCGCCTTAGAGAAGTTCAGATCCTATTTGTTGGGATCAAAAGTCACAATTTTCACGGACCACTTTTCTATCCGGTACCTACAGCAGAAGAAGGATGCCAAGCCAAGACTGATTCGTTGGATCCTTCTCCTCCAGGAATTCGATTTGGAAATCAAGGACAAGCCTGGAGTTCAGAATGTGGTAGCAGATCACCTCTCCAGAATTGAACAACATGAGTCTCCCCTGATCAATGCACCTATCACAGAAACCTTCCCTGACGAAGCCATCTTAGCAGTGGATTCTCTCCCTTGGTATGCTGATATAGTAAATTACCTCGCCTCTGGGGTAATACCTTCGGATTGGACGAAGAACCAAAAGAACAAACTCATGTCGACCATCCGCTTCTACCAATGGGAAGATCCTCTTCTATTCAGAGAAGGAGCAGATTGTATTTGGCGCAGGTGCATCCCTCAGACGGAGCAATCTAGTGTCCTCGAGCATTGTCATTCGCTCGAATCTAGCGGACATCACTCTGGAGATCGTACGACAGCAAAAGTTCTACAGTGCGGCTTCTGGTGGCCCACATTATTCAAGGATACAGCTGAGTTTGTCAGAAGATGCATTGACTGTCAAAGACTGAAAGGAACACTAACTGCCAAAGATTCAATGCCGCTGAAAATCATTCAGATAGCAGACGTTTTAGATGCATGGGGCATTGACTTCATGGGACCTTTCCCTAACAGTCAAGGTTTTGAGCACATCCTTCTTGCCGTCGATTATGTGAGTCGTTGGGTTGAAGCTATTCCCGCCCGAGCCGCCGACAGCAAAACAGTTTGCCAGTTTCTGAAGAAGAACATCATTTCACGGTTTGGGATACCAAAGATTCTCATATCAGACGGGGGTAGTCACTTCATCAACAAAGAGGTCAAGAAATTAACGCAGGAGTACGGCATCGATCATCGTGTCGCATCTCCTTATCATCCGCAGACCAATGGCATGGCGGAGTTATCAAACAGAGAAATCAAGACTATACTGCAGAAACTTGTTAGGCCGAACAGAAAAGACTGGTCTCAACTCTTGGACTCAGCTCTATGGGCCTACCGAACAGCCTACAAGTCTCCCTTGGGCATGTCGCCCTACCGTCTTGTATATGGGAAACCATGCCATCTGCCCGTGGAATTGATCCACAAATCTCTTTGGGCAATCAACTGTTGTAATTTGGACTCACGCAGAAGTGGTCAGAAGAGAAAAGACGATCTGAACAAGCTCTTGGAATTCCTAGACTGTGCATACGATAACACGTTGATGTACAAGGAGAAGGTGAAACGCTGGCATGACCGGCACATCAGACGAAAGACCTTCGACGTTGGACAGAAAGTGTGGCTATTTGATGCAAAGTTGCGGATATTCCCAGGTAAATTAAAGAGTAAGTGGACAGGGCCATTTCGAGTATGTGAAGTGCGTGACAATGGAAGCATCGCTATATCAGAACTGTCCCCTGACGCACAGTCCTTCATCGTCAACGGCCAACTACTGAAGCCTTACCTTGAACCAGATGCATTCTTGGCCGTTGTAGACTCTATTCAGCTAGTGCACCACGATGACATCTTCACAACACCTGCGGCATCGAAAGATTCAGACGATGTACTCCAGCCTCTGTTTATCTGATTTTCTTCTTTTCTTCTTTTCTTCTTTTCCTTTTCTATTTTCTCTTTGTATCTAAAAGGTGCCACCCTTGTAGACAGTTTTCTATACTTCGGACGTACTTGGTCCTAAGTATAGGGAGGATGAGCACCCCGAGTTTTTCATGTCATTCCGATCCTCTCCATTGTCTCCTCTTCTTGTCTATACTTAGGAGTATCTTACCCTAAGTATAGGGGGAGACAATCTGAGTACGATCAGTATATTCCCACCCTTGACCCTCCCTGCTTTTTGTACAGTCTGCTATACTTAGGATTATTTGATCCTAAGTATAGGGGGGACGGTCAACTTCTCATTCATTCATTTCATTCATATTTATTCTTTAGATCTGTCTATACTCAGTACGAGTTATGTCTTTGCTTTTCCTTTTGATCTATGAGGACATAGCTCAAGCTAAGTATAGGGGGGTCGTATATACCATGTATATACTATAAGCCATAACTCATACTGATAAATAAAAGATCGCCTCAATATAAAATACGGTGTAAAAAGTAGCTTTATAATAATGAAAGATGATTGTGAGTTCCTCAGACTCCTTGTACTTGTACTGATTAGTAAGTCAGAAAAGCGTTTTGTGCAAAACATTCTCCTTTGAAAAATCTTGTGAAATTTGTTTGAAAATAGTATGTACAAGTATTCAACCTTTGAAAAATCAGTTTTCTGTGTAAAATTTATTTTCTTTAAGTGAAACCAAAATGTGTGAAAATCAGTGTGCAAATGATTGTGAAAATTTGATTGTCAAATTGTTTTGAAAAAACCTATCTATGATGTGCAAAACCTTGGTGAAATCATTTTCAAATACGTGTACATGTTTGCAAAAATTATTTTGGACTAGAGCTTTCAAAACTCTTGTGAAAAATGATTCTCAAATAAGTCTGAGGAGTCCGCACAAAAATCTCTCATTTGTAAATAATGAATAAGCCCAAACAAAGCCTATAAGAACCAAAACCATATTGTACATCAAATACAATCTTTCTTCTTGTGTACATACTGATTAATAAATCAGATACATATACAGTATGATTTGAAAATTAGTGACCAGTTTTGAAAATTTTGATGTGAAATGATTTCAAATGTATGAAAATGTTTTGATTGAAAAACTTTTTCTTTGTGTGGAAGAAAGGATTTGAAAAACCTATGTGCAAATATTTTGAAAAATGCTTGCCAAAACTATTGTGAAAATTGTATACATAGCGTGAAAAATCTTTGCAAAAATAGTTGTCAAATATGTGTAAATGATTGCGAAAATTATTGTGTACTATAGTTTGCAAAATTATTTTCAAAAACTAATAAGAACACCATTACAAATTCTTGTAAATCTTGAATAAAACACAAACAATTCTTTCCGTATAGTTCTAAATAAACTACTTCATTCAAACCTGTAAAGTTTTTAGAAATACATACATTGAGTAAATAAAGCGGCACGCCCGTGTAAATAATTATACTCTTTTATGTGTCCAGTTCTTAGTTTATTTGCAAAAATTCTTTGTGTAAAAACATTCTTTGATTCTTTCAAACTCTTTGTGAAAAATTTGCTTCATTCATTGCGCATAGCATAAGCATACCCTTCATATTCTTTTTGAGTGAGCTTGATGATTGAATCAGTCTAATAAAGTCTCAAATTGGAGCTTGGTTGGACCTTACCGCACCTAATTGCACTGGGACCTTATGGGAACTAGGTTTAAGGTACTTCAGGTCTATGCAGACTTAATTCTTTGAGAAATCAGGGCTGGGTTCAAGTCACCTCAGTGGACTAACTAGAACTTTTCGAGACACACGTACGACTCTTGCCGACCGTGACCTAACTTGGACACTTGCACCTTTCACTTGGCTCAACTCAGTTGGAGTGGTGAGGGGGTTGGATTTGCCAGTCTGAGACGCACACGAGTGGAAACATTCGTCCTCGTCTAGGGAGGGAAGTGCACCCCAACCTGGTTCAATAGCCATGAGGTCTAAAGACAGGAGATTGTGGGTTGCGATAAAGCATCAAAAGAGGGATAGTCTACTGGCTCAAGAGCAAAAACTCCTTATGAAAATGCTGCTGTGAATAGTATGTTGAAAAAAAAAATGGTCAGGCCTGTACAAAAATAAAAATGCCTGCAAAGTATGTACAAAGTCAATAAGCAAGCTTGAGTTCCAAAGACAAATATGTGAGCCTGCAGCTGGATGACTTGACTACACTAGTCTTGCATCCCAGGATAGGTAGCTACACTGGCTACCGTCCATTCTTCTCTTCACCCCCTCCTCTTGAGCTGGTTGCCACTTGAACTTAGAAGGGAATATCCTGCTCCTCGAGGAAAGAGCTGTTGGATTGGGGAATCATTGGGTTGTCATTCTGGAGAAGTCAGTTCTTTTATCATTTCAGTTGGGGTGAGCCACTATCACTTACACCGTACAAGTCAGCTTCATAGTTATAAGGGTTTGCGTATGATGTAGACTAGTCCTGACCCGACTATTGAGGTGGGTTGAACCGAGTTCTGTGACTATCGAAGGCTGTTGTATCTTAGAGCGGGTTCCCGACTAGGTTCCACACACATTCACACTCAAGGTCTGACAGGAACTCCAAATTCAGATTTTGTAAAGACATGCATTGCACTGAAAGCACCCCTATTCACTCTATCTTTCTTTCATTCTCCTTTTTCTTTTCTTTATTCTTCTTGTACTTATTGCATAAGTGTTTGCTAGGGACTAGCAAAGGCAAATATAGGGGGGTGATGAATCCCCATTTCATCACCTTTATTCTATCATTTTGGCCTCAAAAACCCCAACAAATGCATGTAAATAGCATCAAATTGTATATAATAGCATTCATGATTCATTGCATTAATTACACATTAAATAAGGTTTTTAATGCCAAAATTATAGAATAAAGAGGAGAAAAGAAAAAGGAATAAAATATTACAAATATTTTATGACCCAAACCCCTAGACCAAGGCCAGCCTGGTATTGGTCGACAAGGAATAAAGTAGGGGGAGATAAGGGCCAGTGTACAATAAATACCTCATTTATTTATTCATTCATTTATGCATTTTTGACACCTATTTTGTACATACTTATTTATTCATCAAATAAAGAAACTTTGTACATGAAAGTTGTAGATAATAATATAAATAAAAATACAAAATTGAGTTTGTGTAAAAACAATACTCAGTGTACATTTTATACACAAAATAAAAGGCCAAAATCCCAACTTCACAGACCCATATCTTGCCAATAAAAACTCCAAATCACCCAAACTCACCTTTAATTATATATAGCATTCTAAGAACTATTCAATAAAATTGGTTTCATAATTTTTGGAGTCCATATGCAGAAGTTAGGTTTTTGGCCCTTCTTGTATATAGGATTGATTAAACTATTCTTTTTATTCAATATTCATTATTTTTATAAATTCATATTTTTAGAATTTTGTAAATGATGCATATAATGCATACACACATCAAAAGTGAAGGAAAACCAAAAAGAATTTCAAAAATAAAATAAGTCTACAAAAATATATAGGCAAAATAACTATGTTATATATCTACACATAAATAAAAAGGATTTTATTCCTTGGTTCTTTTATTCTTTTATATTTCTATAATAATGTATACATTATACACAACTCATTATAAATACAAACCCAAAATAAAAATCAAGAAAATACAAATAATAAATTAAGTATACAAAATACATAGGTAAAAGACCTATAAGGATACCTACATATACCTATACCTATTTATTTAAAAATATAAATAAACTCCTAAAAATCAAATAAAAATAACTTCATACTCACAAAAATAAATTATAAATTTATAAAATAAACCAATAAAATAATAAAAGAAAATAAACAAATTAAAAATAAAATACATAAAAATACATGTAAATACATACATATACACATTATTCAAATAAAACTATAATAAAACACCTCGAAAAATTCAATAAAATCATTAATAAATACTAGATGAAATAATACACATTTTTTATTTTATAAGAAAAAATTAATAAAATCATTTAAGGTGTCAAATAAATCAATTTCCAATCAGATTTTCTGTTTTGTCTTGTAGCGGCTGACGTGGCCCAATGAGGTGCCGGCCTTCGTTGACCCCCTGGTCAACTGTCCCATCCCTTGCCTGGCGCCTCTGAACTATCAAATCCCCGATTTTCCTCCATTTTTCGCGACCATCCCTTCCATCATCCAGGCTCGCTTCCTTCACAAGATTTGTCCTCTGATCATCCATGATGCCCGCCAAAATCATAGATCAATTAGATATTCATTGGATCAATCAATAATCGCCGGTTAATAAGGCCCCTTGCCAATCTTTATAAATAAGTAGCTCCGCCTCCTTCCTCGAATTTGGCCATTTTCATTCCACCCAAACGCCTTGATCTTGTTCCTGGACCATTCCTCGTGACAGGGGAGTGACCCAGCGCCTCGACTCGGTCGGAGGACGGAAAATTTTGACGCGGCGGAGCTCCAGCGTCCGCCCTGCTCCTTGGAGGCCCCCAGGTATAAGAGCTGCCCTTTTATGCATTTTTAGTTAGCTTTTAATGTTAGCTTTCCATTCCAGTCAGTAGATTAGGTTTTAGTCAATTCCCTTGGCTTAAAAATCAAAATTCGAAGTTCGCCGGAGCTCCGCTCCGGCGACTTCTTCATCGTGAACCCTACTGTTTCCGACCGCCCCAAGCACCCCATCTCGATTCCCATCGCGTTCTCCATCGTTCTATCATCTCGGACCAACCCAAGACCCTTGGTCTTGGCGAATTGGGGCTCCACCTCCGTCGTTCGCCGGAGCCCCTCCGCCCACCTTCATCTTGTGCCGCAGCTTCAAAACCCCGGGTCGAGGAGATAGCTCTCTCGTCTGCGGTTCTTCCTGTGCAGGTACATCGAGGAATAGAGCCCATCTGGGCTTGCACTGAACCAGGAAGAGGTTCCTGGGGGTCCCCTTCTTCATCGAGCTCGTTCCAGCGACTCGGACCTCTAGGAGCCTTGAGAGAACCGCCAGCCGACGCGGAAGCTTCCCAGCTGCGTTCAGAGTGCTTCAGATACGCGGGAGGTGCCCGGAGGAGCCCGCGCTGCCCAATCGAAGCTCGCCGGGGGCGAGCTTCTTCCCCGTTCTTCCAGACGCCTCCAGCACCGTTGGATCGAGAGGGGAGGCCCAGATTGAACGACGACTGTTCGATGAAGACAGACGTCCACCGTCTGATCAGCCAGGAGATTCTAATCCAGGCCCTTCATCGCCGAACCGACATCCGTCGTCAGATCCAGCGCCGTTGGATGGCACGCCTTATTTGGGGGTAAATTTCACATCTAGCCCCCCATTGTTTTGTATTTATTATTTAATGCCAAAAATAAAAGTTTAAGTTGTAAAAAAATTGTAGAAATTGCAGACCACCCCTTAAGGTTTTGATATTTGCGATTTAGTCCCTCCGCGCCTCACGTGCAGCACCCACGTGAGGCGCGTTAAAATTGCATGTAAACCCTGCTAGTTTTTGGTAAAAATGGTCCTGAAAATAAAAGTTCACGTGTATTTTTATTGTGATTTTTACATGTATGCCCCTGTCAACTATTTTATTTGCAAAAATACCCCTGCTAGGCCATTTATTTTTGAATGCTTTGTCTATTTATTTTGTGCTTCATATTTATTCGAAAAATCTTGCAAAAATAGGCTTAAGCTTCTGTTTGGTTGTGCTTTGACGCTATATTTTTAGTTTTTCATTTTGCTGCATTTTAGCATTTATTAAAAATCAAAAATATGCTTTTTATTCACTGTCTAGCTTATAAAATTCCAAAAAATACTAAAACACCTTGAAAAATTCCAAAAAAATTCCCTATGGTGCATTTTGACCTATTTTAGTGTCAGTCCAAAAATCCCTAAAAATCTCAAAAGGAAAACCTTAAAAATTCAAAAATACCCAAAAACTTCAAAAAAATATAAAAACTCAAAGAAAAATCAGAAAAATATGAACTCAGTCTCTAATTCTGCGATATTTTATTATCTTTATTAAAAAAATGGTGTGGAAATTTTTTGAGGCTGATTGCTATTTTTAATGTCTATTTTTATGACAGCCAGACCCTATTCCATTGTTTGCTCCTATTTTGTTATTTAAAAATACTAAAAATGTTTTCAAAAATGCCCAAAATTCATAAAAACAGTAAAAATCATGAAAATCCCAAAAAGACCTTATCCCTGAATTTTTGACTATTTTTGAGTATTTTTGTAAATATTATAGTACCCCCTTTATGTATACATATGTATTTCCAAAAAAAATAATAATGTATATATATATATCTACTTATTTGTGTTTATATATCTATGTATTAACTCTAATATAAAAAGAAATTATATGATATTTTATCATGCTTATATACACCTATATCTATTATATGTATCACAAGCTAGTAATCCTCTATGGTATATATATTTATTTATATTTTATATAGATATATATATATATTACCTAATTATATTATTGAAAATAAAAATAAAAAATATAAATAAATAAAAAAATATAAATAAATATAATAGAATAAAATTAAAAACCCACTTCACACAAGGATGACTCTGAGATACATGTAGGCTATGGTATTTTGTATTGCTCTCTGTGGTTCGACCTCTACATGCTTGTCATTGTACATTTTATGGTAGAGTAAATAAAGATTAATTCACATTTCTTTTTGAGCTTGATTGTTTAATTGTTTGGTTGTGGGTTAATTGCTGATCAACCCGGGTGTTTTGTGAGTGGTCGCCTCAGCGACACTTTTCATATTATTTATGGTGACCCTCGCAAAATATCTTGGTTATCAATTATATATCATAATATTTGAGTTATTTAAATAAGTAACGTTCCAGTAAATTATTAAATCATTATTTTAAAAATATTAGTACTCTAATTAAAAAATGAACTCAGTTATTTTAAAAAGTAGATTTTATATATTTTTTATTCATATAATATATAGTTGTTAGTGTTGGAATTAACAGTATTGGGATAGTTTGATGTAATTTGATGGTCAATATCAAGTTGTATTAATGTATCTCAATTCCTGAAATTCAACGTTTCAACCCTGTGGGGTGTTGTTTAGTCCCACATCGTGGAGAGTTAAAACTGGCACTTGGTTTTTATATGGGAAGTCGTGAGACTAGTCTGGAAAAAGACTAGAGAGGACTTTAGACCACAACACATGCACGCACGCGCGCGCGCCGCGTCGCGCCGTGTCGGGCTCGGGCACGGGTGTGGGCGCGGCTGCGGCTGCGGCGTGGCAAAGACCGGGTTAGTTTTGTAACCGTGCATTTGAATTCTAAGGGATACGTCTCATTATCCTCTCATAAAGCGTAACCGCTCGGACGTCTTTAAGTACCTCTTAAAGTCGTGGGCGTAGGTTACGAACATATCCCATCCTCATTCTCAACGCCTCCTCTCTCTCGAGGACGCTCGTCTCCTCTCCTCTCTCGATCTCGGGCTTCGTCTACGGACTTTCGAGGACGCTCAAGCACAATGCGCACCGTCGACAAGCGTGGACCGTCGGACCCTGAGAGTGGTACGTCAAGGCCTTGTGCGCCGGTAAAGTGGGGGTGTTGTCTCTCTAAGGGGAGTCCTACGACAGGACGCTTCGGTTGTGATTTCTAACTCTCTCTATTTTCCTTTGTCACATTGTTTATCATGATGTTTGTTTCCGGATTTTTCCCTTGCTTTAATATGCATATGTAGTTAAAACGAATATTTTTCTTATCAATGTTAATATGGATGCATACATACATCGATATGTTCTGGAAACCTGTTGAAAATCGGATTTATGTATGTATGTTGATATCGGTTTTATCAACAATCTTAGAGAGATAGTTTCATAACGTGATAAGAAAAATGCCGGATTTGAGGTTTAGATCTCGTGTGGATTTCACTGGTATGTCAGAGAAATTTGAGGGTCAGAATTTCAAGCGTTGGCAACATCACATGAAAATCCGGCTGACCACGATTGGCTTGATTTCGGTTCTGGAAACCGAGTGCCTTAAATTATCTGAACAGAATCTGGATCCAGAAACGGTTAAGATGGCAGATGCGTGGAAAGAACATGACTGTCTGTATCATGGGTGCATTCTTACTGCACTATCAGACGTTCTGTTCGATGTCTATGACGCATCCACCAAGACTGCTAAGGATCTCTGGGAGGAACTGGATAAGAAATACAACACGAAGGATCTAGGTATTGAAAATTACTCGGTATTCAAGTTCCTGAAATTTCGGATGATTGAGGGCAAATCGGTTTCGGAACAGGCTCATGAGTTTTTGTTATTGCTCCATGGGTTAGCCGAGGCAGAAATTAAACTTCCTGAAAAGTTTCAGGTTATGTCGATCATTGAGAAATTTCCCAAGTCCTGGGAAGATTTTGGGATGTCCCTAAAGCATAGGAAAGGGAAATTTTCTCTGGATGATTTAATAGTCTCGATAGCTATTGAAGAGGAGCATAGGAAACAAAAACCTGTGATGCATGTAGACGTGAACCCTAAGGTTAATGTGATAACCTCAAAGGGAAGCAATGCTAAAGGGAAAAATAAGAAACTGGAAGCCAAGGGAAAAATTCAGAAAAAACCAAAGAACAAACCTTGCTGGTAGTGTGGACAGGTTGGACACTGGAAGAAGGATTACCCTTCTCTAAAGACCCAACAGAAATCTACGGATGTCGTTCCTCAGGCTCTTGTGCTAACTGAGGGAGGCGGGCTCGGTGAGGGGTATGTCTCAGTGAACCCTGAACTTTATATTGTAAACGAGCCTAATGAGTGGCTTGTTGATACAGGTGTAAATGTACGCATTTGTACTGACATGACATTCTTTGTGTCTTATCAGGCTTCAACCGGTGGAACAGTAATGATGGGGAACAGATCTGCAGCCAATGTGCTTGGGTCTGGACGAGTCGAGCTGAGATTCTCAACTGGACGAGTTTGAACTTTGGGCAGGGTGCTGCATATTCCTGATATTAAGAAGAATGTCTTGTCTGGTTCTTTATTAGTTAGAGAGGGTTTTCAATTAGACTTCAAATGTAATAAAGTAGTTTTTCTGAGACATGGTGTTTTCTTTGATAAAGAATATTTGGCTGATCATGATCTTTTATTTAGAATAAGATGTGACATTGATAGTTCAGTTAATAATATTTTCTGGTTTTGATTCTTCTACTTATGTTGTTTCAAATATTGAATCTACTGATTTATGGCATGCTAGGCTAGGACATGTGAATTTCAATTCTATGAAAAGAATGATGAAACTTGACATGAATCCTAATCATACTACAGACAAACTCACCAAATGTGAAATGTGTGCTCAAGCTAAGTTGCCTAGAAAGCCTTTTCATTATGTGAATAGGGAAACTGAAATTCTAGACTTAGTGCATTCTGATATTTGTGAGTTTGGTGGCGTGATGACTAGAGATAACAAAAGATATTTTATCACCTTCATAGATGATAGTTGTAGATACTGTTATGTTTATCTGCTTAAAACTAAGGATGAAGCCTTAGAAAAATTTCTTATTTTTAAGAATGAAGCAGAAACACAAGTCGGAAAAGAATTAAACGTCTAAGGTCAGATAGGGGTGGTGAATACACATCTAAGATATTTGATGAACAATGCAATTTATTTGGCATAGTTCATGAGGTCACTGCACCATATTCACCACCGTCCAATGTAATAGCAGAACGAAAGAATAGGATCCTAACTGATATGGTCAATGTACTTTTACAAAGTTCTGGGCTACCATCTTACATGTGGGAGGAAGCTTTGAATATGGCATGCCATATTCTGAATAGAGTTCCCCTGAGGTATAAAGATAAGAGTCCATTTGAACTTTGGAGAAATAGGAAGTCAAGCCTAAAATATCTCAAGGTGTGGGGATGCTTGGCTAAGGTCTTAGTCCCAGAACACAAGAGAAAGAAGCTTGGACCTAAAACAGTTGACGCGGTCTTCTTGGGATATATGGAAAATAGTTATGCCTATCGATTCTTAGTAATTCTGTCTGAGATCACAGGCATAGATACTAATAATATTATTGAACTTCGTGATGCTACATTTTTCGTGGATATATTTCCAATGAAAAAAGGGATTCCTGAAAATCTGACTAGTGATGTAGCCGATGAATCTCCATTTCATCACCTTTATTCTATCATTTTGGCCTTAAAAACCCCAACAAATGCATGTAAATATCATCAATTTGTATATAATAGCATTCATTATTTATTGTATTTATTTTACATAAAATAAGGTTTTTAATGCCAAAATTATAGAATAAAGAGAAGAAAAGAAAAAGGAATAAAATATTGCAAACATTTTATGACCCGAACCCCGAGACCAAGGCCAAAATGGAGTTGGTCAACATGGAATAAAGTAGGGGGAGATAAGGCCAATAATACAATAAATACCTCATTTATTTATTCATTTATTTATGTATTTTTGACACCTATTTTGTTTATATTTATTTATTCATCAAATAGAAATACTTTGTACATAAAAGTTGTAGATAATAATGAGAATAAAAATACAAAATTGAGTTTGTACAAAAATAATATACAGTGTACATTTTATACACAGAATAAAAAGCCAGAATCTCAACTTCACAGACCCATATCTTTCAAATAAAAACTCAAAATCACCCAAAATCACATTTAATTGTATATAACTTTTCAAGAGCTATTTAATAAAATTAGTTTCATAATTTTTGGAGTTCATCTGTGGAAGTTAGGTTTTTGGCCTTTATTATACATAATACCAGATTAAAATATTAAATTTATTCATTATTCATTATCTTTATAAATTGATAATTTTAGAATCTTATAAATAATATATATAATACACATACATATTGAAATTAGAATAAAACTCAAAAAGAATTTGTGAAATAAAATAAATCTATAAAAGACATAGGCAAAATACCTATGTTATATGTGTATATAAATAAAAGGGGATTTCATTATTTTATTCTTTATCCATCTATATTTTTATAATAATGTAAATATTACATATAATTTATTAAAAATACAAATCCAAAATAAAATTCAATAAAATTCATTAAATTCATAAAAGATATATAAAATATAGGTAAAATACCCATTAAAGTACCTACATACCACATACACCTATTTATTTAAATATGTAAATAAACTCATAAAAATTAAATAAAAATATATTTACACTCACAAAAATAAGTTATAATTTTATACAATAAAAAAAGAAAATAAAATAATAAAATAAAATATGCAAAATAAAGTATACAAAATACATGTAAATACACGTATAAATACATAATTAAAATAAACCCATAATAAAACACACCAAAAAATAAATAAAAATAATAAATAAATACTAGATTATTTAATAAACATTTTTTTATTTTATAAGCAAAATTTAATTAAATCATTTATTATGTTTAATAAATAGGTCAATATCTCGCTGACATGGACCAATCAGAGGCCAGGGAGTGTTGACCCCCGGTCAACTCCCCCTGCGCCTCTGACTTCTGTCAGACTTGTCCAATCCCCCTTATTCCTCCATTTTTTCCGCTCGATCTATTACTCCATTGACAACAATCACTTCACGAGATTTATGCCCCGTTCATTGTACATTCACGCCGTCCATTTAGATTGCGTGTACATAACCTAGATTCTTTGATCTGAGTCGATCAAATAAGGGCGCCAACCATGTTTATAAATAACTCCATCTCCCTCCTTCGCCATTTTGGCCATTTCCCTAGCCCTAGAGCTCCAACCCTCGGTCAAGCGTGCATCCAGGTGACAACTGGAGGTCCCTTGAAGGTTGTAGAAGCTCGCGGAGGAAGGAGATGCGCCCATAGCGGAGCTCCGGCATCCGTCCTGCTCCTTGGCCCAACCACCAAGTTTGAGCTGCGCATTTACGTTTCTTAGGTAGGTTTTCATTTCTGCATTTCATTCCCGCATTTTATTTCGCATTTAGATCAGTATCATAGCGTAGATTAGCCAAATCGAAGTTCGTCGGAGCTCAGCTCCGGCGACTCCTCCACCGTGACTCCACTGTTTTCCGACCGCTCCGACCACCCCATTCCATTCCCTTAAATAAAATAACAAGCGTAAATAAAGTTGTAATTTTTGCTGAAGGCACCCTGAACTTTATAGAATTACAAATAGGTCCTTCTGCGCCTCACGTGCAGTCCCACGTGAGGCGCGTGATTTTTGCATGTTAACCCTGGCGGGTTTTGTTAATTGTAAATTAGTTCTAAAAAATTAAAATAAATGTTTATTACAGTAGGTATTTTTGCACAGAGCCACATGTACTTATTTTATTTGCAAAAATGCCCCTGCCAGGCTGTTTAATTTTTATGTCTTTTATCTATTTATTAAAAATACCTATGTAGCTCCTAAAAATCCACAAAAAATAAGTTAGATGCTTCATGTAGTGTACCTTCACGCCGCGTGTCCATTCTGTATTTTTTGCATTTAACCTAATTATTAAAAATGAAAAAGGAGCCCTTTTTGTACTGTTTAAATTATAAAATGCAAAAAAATATAAAATGTTTTGGAAAAATTACAAAAAATTATATATGGTATATTTATATATATATTAAGTCCAAAAAATGAAAAACCCTAAAAATAAGAAAAAGAAAAATATAAAAATCATAAAGCTCTAAAATCCAACAAAAAATAGAAAAACCCTAGAAAATACCAAAAATATATTTTTTCTCTTTTATAATTATCTATATATTATTATTAATGTATTAAAATTAATTTGGGTAATTTTGGGTCTTATTCTATATTTTTAAAACCCAAATTAGTTTCGGCTTATTTAATTAGTCCATATTAGGGACATTTGTGAAATTAAAAATACATAAAAATTAGAAAAATTTCAGAAAAAATAAAAAAAATGTATAAAAATATAAAAAGCTAAAAAAATGTTTATATGTAATATATATTGAGCATTTATGTATACATAGCCATATATTATATTACTTCTCTCCCTCTTCTCTTATATATATATCTATATATATATCTATATTATGTAATTAAAAATATAAAAAAATAGATAAAATATAAAAACAAATAAAAATTAAAAAAACAAAATTAAAAAAAATATAATACAATTAAAAACCTACAAAAACAATAAGAAATGGACTTGATCATTGAATTGAATAATTGCACAACCAATTTTCACCACATCACCATTCGCCTCCCAGTGTTCGACCTCTACTTGTGCTTACACCTATAGACACTTGCATGTAGAGTTATAATAAATTTTAACTCCACATTTTTTATATTCATTGCATATATTTTATTGTGGGTTAATTGTTGATTGATTTGGGAATTTTGGAGTGGTCGATTCAGCAATTAGATTTCTCGCCTTGTGAGACATTTAGACCCTCTGATTGTCCCCTTTCATCAAATGGCGCCGTTACCGGGGAGGCAATGGATTTTGTATGAATTTTGTGTGGTTTTTAATTCAGTTATTTAATTCTTTGCTCATGTCCATTATTCATTTCTTTATTTATCTTTTATTGAGATTATTGATTGATTGTTCTGACCCGTCTCTTTTATTTATCTTTGATGCGAGGAACCGCCAAGCGAAGGAGGACCTCCTAGGAGGACCAGTGCACCCAAGCAAGGCAGAGTTGGCTCTTCGACATCAGCCAACAGGAGAGAGCATCAAAAGCAGATGAAGGAGAATTTTTGGATGGCAATCTCACTTTATACATTTTATTTTATTATGTATATTTAGGTGAGAGAGTGACACTTGAATTAAAATAAAACAGGACTCTCACAGGTACACTCCGATTCCCGAGGTCCAGTGCCCGAGGGATTGTTCCCTTGGGGACCTCGATGGTTTTGACGCTTTTCTTTTTTTTATTTTATTTTTATTATTTTGTGTGAATGAGCCCTTAGCCATAGGAATTGCTTGCTCGTAGAATTAGGTCCAAACACCTTAATATATTTGCATGTACCTATAGTGTGCTCTGGACCTAGATCAAATTCTAAACAATCACTAAACCATCTTCAAGCCTACGTGCCGCAGCCCACCCTGCCAAGCGCTATTCCTGAACTCGATGTGTCAAGAGGAGGAGGGGTGAGCCTAGACCGAACTCTTGGATTGAAGATCAGTGTGCGACTTGAGGTGCTTCACGATAATAGCAGTTACTATCCTAGGGCGGTTTCTTCGGCTTGCATTTGCATATAGCATAGGTTTCAAATTTTGTTATGCATCCCGCATAGAGAGAGCTGGAGGCACTGTAAGTCTTCTTTCTTAGCATGCATCATCGATTTCCAACTTGCATGACTTTTCCGATCTTCTCACTCTGTTTTTTGCCAACCTAGGATGTTTAATGGAAATTGGAACCTCGATAGGCACGTGCATTGAAATACCCAAAAAAGTGATAACCTAAATAAAATTGGGACTGTTAACTCTATTGGACTTAAAAATAAAACATAATGGATTTCCTTGTCTTGGGGAGCGTAACCCCTTCATTGTATGCATTTTAAATTGCTTACGTACACACTAAGGAGTAGAGCCCAAATCCCATCAAGCCTCCTAAGTGTTTGTACAACTTTGTGATTTTCACTTCACTCTAGAACTGAAAAGATAAATGACCATCACCTGATGGTCTTCACTGTGTTGAGTAGGTGAATCGGGGGTTTGCCTTGTGTATTGATTGTGACTCGGAGTTCGTGTGTTTTCATTCATTATTAGAGTAGTCGGTCCCGCCCGTGTGAGTCATGCATTTTTCATCTTTGAGTCTCTCTGCCTTTCTTATACATATCTCCCCTCATCTGCATCGAGTCGTGATATTGGCGCTTGAGCTCAATCATTCTTCGCCAAGTCTTTCGTTCCCCTCTTCTTCACCACCTTCCTTGTATCCACCGTACCATCCTCATCTCCTCAGGTTCGAAGAGAGCATGCTCTTCGGATCACCATTTCGACGGTCTCCCCGCCTTGTGTGGAACACCCAATTTTGTCTATGTCCCGATCTTCTCGCCCGCCCTCCTCGTCCCCTCTGTATCACTCTTCTTTCACCCGTGATATTGGCGCGTAAGCTCAATCAGCTTCTCCACTCTAGTATGTTACCCTTCTTATCCACCTTCCTTGTGTCCCATGTATCACTTTTCGATTACCCGGGAATGTTGTGCACATCGAGGAGGCTCGCATCGAGGATTTTATGATTACCCTGATTATTTGTGTAAGTCGGACCGATGATTGAGGATGCTGAGATGAATATACTACTCTTGGTGGATTTGACTCCAGATACGAGCATATGAGCTTATTGAGGATTTTTTATGATGCATAGAGCATAGGTGTGATGCATTATTGAGGAATTTTAGTTCTCGCACATCGGATTGAGGATGTGGTATGATGCGATGACTTGGTGATAATTTCATGAGTATTAATTGATCTATCTATTTCGAGGTTCCACCCATCTTGATTATGAGGATTGAATGATTATTCTGACTTGGACTTCCTGATAAAGATGTGAGGATCCTCCACGTACCTTCTCATCTTCTTGATTGACCCATCCTTGATCTCCTGACTCTTTGATCCACCCATGGCACTTTGAGGATTTATGATTATCTTTCGTGCCATCTCAGCCAGATCGGATTGACCCGAGGGATGTTTTGTGATTGACCTGATTATTTGCTCCCTCACATGATCTTATGCCCTCCGGATGATTGAATGATTGAACACTTTTGAGGACATGAGATCCCATGCCAGCATTCCCATGACCTACATTGATCTAGCCCGCATTCCTCCCCGAGGACAATCTGCGGGAGAATGCGGCAGTTTCTAGGACTGCGGTTTCATTCACTGCTTAGGTCGCCATTTTGACGGGACCCAGAACCGAGTCAGATGATATGCTTGATTGACCTCCATCCTGATTGCGTACCCGATTTGTCGGTACATGAGTCCAACTGTCTGATTGCTCTCCTTGACGGTCCTCGCAAGGACGAGCCTCGATATTCCTATTGCTCACTGCCTAGTTCATAGCTCTCCGAGGGTTATCTACGAGAGGTATGACACATTTTAGCTCCCTGGTCTCTTCTGCTGGTAGACGGTCTGCCGTCTATCGAGACTAGGTTTCCTGTGGATCCGTCTGATGGATCCGGCTCCTTTGAGCCATTCTCTCTCCTTGACGACCCTCGCAAGGACGAGATGTACTCTGATTATTCACTGTGTAGCTCACATCACTTCACGAGGACTATCTGCGGAAGGATGTGACACTTTCTTTACGATCGGCTTCACTCAATTCTGGTGCCTCCATTTATTGGGACACGTTGCTGATTCGTCTGATATGGGCAGTCAGTTTCCCTCTCTGATTATGCGCCCGATCTGTTGGGGCATGAGACCGACTTGTTCACACTCCTTTGAGTCTGCTCGCCTTGACGGTCCTCGCAAGGTTGAGCTTCTGATATCTGCTATTTCCATGCCTAGCTGGCAGCATATTCCCCGAGGGTTGTCTGCGGGACGATGCCACACTCTTTAGATTCTCCGGTCTCTTCTGCTGGTAGCTGATATGTCGCCTACCGAGACTGTACTTGATGATCCGTCTGATGGATCACTGACGCCTCTGCGTCCGCTCGCCTTGACGACCCTCGCAGGGTTGAGCCATGACTTATGGTATTTGGTGTGTCTCCTGTGATCTTCCTACCTCATGACCACCGAATGCCATGACGTCTATGGTTCCTTACCTTTCCATATCTTATCAAGACTCTGATTGACCAGAGGAATCTGTATTGTTCCTTCTTCCTCCAGTCATCTTATAGTATCGGCTTTATTTCCTCATGCTGACCCTACGAGCCGATTGACTGATTCATGCTACCAGACCCGATATCTGTATTGTCGATCTATTTTACTCCGGTAGCCGACACCCACCTGACTGCTTATCCGAGTGTCTTACACGGTCTGACTGCGTCCTCGTTCTCATAGGGAGACGATGGCGCGAGTACGGTATTCACTTGTCAGATACCGTCCTGTACTCCACCAGTTTTTCACCGCTTGTATATATGTGTGCCTTTTTCATTCTTTCTCCCGGATGTTTTTGTGTGCCCCAGATCTATCGCCATATCTTTGTGTCTACACTTAGGACGTACCTTGTCCTAAGTATAGGGGGTATACACCGCATTGTTCTTTCTTCATTCAGTTTTATCACTCCTGTTGTTGCCTATACTTAGGGATATCTCACCCTAAGTATAGGGGGAGTGATGCGTATATTCCCCACGATCCTTTCGTCTATCTGTATTCCTCCTTTTCTTCTTTTCTTCCTTTTCTATCTTCTATATCTAAATAAAAGGTGTGGCCCCTTTGTGTCAGTTTTCTGTACTTAGGACGTACTTTGTCCTAAGTATAGGGGGTGCACCCCTGATTTGTTGATTCTTTGATCTGTTTATTCCCACCCTTGACCCTCCCTACTTTGTGTACAATCTGCTATCCTTAGGATTATTTGATCCTAAGTATAGGGGGACGGTCAACTTCTCATTCATTTCGTATTCATATATTATTTAGACTTGTCTATACTCAGTACGAGTTATGTCTTCTCTTTCTCTTTTCCGATCTATGAGGACATAGCTCAAGCTAAGTATAGGGGGCCGTATATACTCTGTATATACTTTAGCCATAACTCATACTTTCGTATTTTCTTAATAATTATGGCTAATAATTCTTTAAATTCATCAAAACACCTAATAAAAAGATGTGATTATTCCTCATATTCTTTTTGTATTTACTGATTAATAAATCAGGTGAAAATGTTTTTTGCAAAATGTTTGAAGAATAGTTTGAAAATCATTGTGAAAATCTTTTGAAAACTATTTTGAAAACGTTTTGTTACATGTTTTCAACCTTTGTAAAAATATTTTGGTTTGTAAAGTTTATTTTCTTTGTGTGAAATAAATTGTTTGAAAAATTATTTGCAAACGGTTTGAAAAATGGTTGTAAAAATATGTGAAAAATATATATGTTATTTGGAAAACCTTTGCAAAATGATTTTCAAATGTGTGTACAGGTCTGTAAAATACTTGTAAAAATTATTGTGTACTATAGTTTTTCAAAATTGTTTGTAAAATGGTTTTCAAATAAATTTGAGGAATAAAAGCATCAGTATATATATGTATAAATCAAAAATAAAATACATAAAATTCTTTATCAATTGTATATACACCTAAAATAAATTACTTTGTTAAAACTTGTAAATTCTTAAGTCTTGTAAATAAATCAAGCGGCACGCCCGTGTAAATAGTTGTACATATTTTATATACTTTGAGTGCCAAAATTATTTTATTTGTCAAAAATTCTTTGTGTAAAAAGATTCTTGGTTTTCAAATTCTTTGAAAAATTGCATTATTCTTTGCATATTTGTAAATAGCATTTGCATAGCATTCATATTCTTTCATTGAGCTTGATGATTCAATTAGTCCAATAAAGTCGAAGATTGGTGCTGGGTTGGACCTTACCGCACCTAACTGCACTGGAACCTTATGGGAACTAGGTTTAAGGTACTTCAGGTCTATGCAGACTTAATTCTTTGAGAAATCAGGGCTGGGTTCAAGTCACCTCAACTGACTAACTAGAACTTTTCGAGACACACGCATGACTCTTGTCGACCGTGACCTAACTTGGACACTTGCACCTTTCACTTGGCTCAACTCAGTTGGAGTGGTGAGGGGGTTGGATTTGCCAGTCTGAGACGCACACGGGTGGAAACATTCGTCCTCGTCTAGGGAGGGAAGTGCACCCCAACCTGGTCCAGTAGTCATGAGGTCTAACGACAGGATATTGTGGGTTGCAATAAAGCTTCAAAAGAGGGATAGTCTTCTGGCTCAAGAGGAAAAAGTCCTTATGTAAATGTTGTTGTAAATAGTATGTTGAAAAAAAATCTCCAAAAAAGTGTACAGGCTTGAAGATAAAATAAAGTGCCTGCCGGAGAATGTAAATATGTTGTATAGAAAATAAGCAAGCTTGAGCATCAAAGTTATACCATGTGAGCCTGCAGCTGGATGACTTGACTACACTAGTCTTGCATCCCAGGATAGGTGGCTACACTGGCTACCGTCCATTCTCTTCTCTACCTCCTCCTCTTGAGTTGGATGCCACTTGAACTTAGAAGGGAATACCCCGCTCCTCGAGGAAAGAGCTGTTGGATTGGGGAATCATTGGGATTGTCATTCTGGAGAAGCTAGTCTCTTTGTCATTTCAGCTAGGAAGAGCCACCATCACTTACAATATACAAGTCAACTTCATAGTCATAAGAGTTTGCGTATGACGTAGGCTAGTTCTGACCAGGCTATTGAGGTGGGTTGAACCGAGTTCTGTGACTCTCGAAGGCTGTTGTGTTTTAAAGCTGGTGCCCAACTGGATCCACACACAATTTCACACCAAGGTCTAACCTGAGCTCCAAACTTTGATTTTGTACAGATGAGTTTAATAATCATGATCAATTCAATTTATTCTTTAAATTCTTTATTTTTGCTTTTTCTTTTCTTCTTATTCTTTTTGTACTTATTGCATAAGTGTTTGCTAGGGACTAGCAAAGGCAAGTATAGGGGGTGATGAATCTCCATTTCATCACCTTTATTCTATCATTTTAGCCTTAAAAACCCCAGCAAATGCATGTAAATAGCATCAATTTGTACATAATAGCATTGATTATTTATTGTATTTATTGTACATAAAATAAGGTTTTTAATGCCAAAATTATAGAATAAAGAGAAGAAAAGAAAAAGGAATAAAATATTACAAATATTTTATGACCCTAACCCCGAGACCAAGGCCAGAATGGAGTTGGTCGACAAGGAATAAAGTAGGGGGAGATAAGGACCAATAATACAATAAATACCTCATTTATTTATTCATTTATTTATGCATTTTTACACCTATTTTGTTTATATCTATTTATTCATCAAATAAAAATATTTTGTACATAAAAGTTGTAGATAATAATGAGAATAAAAATACAAAATTGAGTTTGTACAAAAATAATATACAGTGTACATTTTATACACAGAATAAAAAGCCAGAATCTCAACTTCACAGACCCATATCTTGCAAATAAAAACTCAAAATCACTCAAAATCACCTTAATTGTATATAACCTTTCAAGAGCTATTTAATAAAATTAGTTTTATAATTTTTGGAGTTCATCTGTGGAAGTTAGGTTTTTGGCCTTTATTGTACATAATACCCGATTAAATATTAAATTTATTCATTATTCATTATCTTTATAAATTGATAATTTTAGAATCTTGTAAATAATATATACAATACACATACATATTGAAATTAGAATAAAACTCAAAAAGAATTTGTGAAATAAAATAAATCTATAAAAGACATAGGCAAAATACCTATGTTATATGTGTATATAAATAAAAGGGGATTTCATTATTTTATTCTTTATCCATCTATATTTTTATAATAATGTAAATATTACATATAATTTATTAAAAATACAAATCCAAAATAAAATTCAATAAAATTCATTAAATTAATAAAAGATATATAAAATATAGGTAAAATACCTATTAAAGTACCTACATACCACATACACCTATTTATTTAAATATGTAAATAAACTCATAAAAATTAAATAAAAATATATTTACACTCATAAAAATAAGTTATAATTTTATACAATAAAAAAAAGAAAATAAAATAATAAAATAAAATATGCAAAATAAAGTATACAAAATACATGTAAATACATGTATAAATACATAATTAAAATAAACCCATAATAAAACACATCAAAAAAATAAATAAAAATCATAAATAAATACTAGATTATTTAATAAACATTTTTTTATTTTATAAGTAAAATTTAATTAAATCATTTATTATGTTTAATAAATAGGTCAATATCTCGCTGACATGGACCAATCAGAGGCCAGGGAGTGTTGACCCCCGGTCAACTCCCCCTGCGCCTCTGACTTCTGTCAGACTTGTCCAATCCCCCTTATTCCTCCATTTTTCCCGCTCGATCTATTTCTCCATTGACAACAATCATTTCACGAGATTTATGCCCCGTTCATTGTACATTCACGCCGCCCATTTAGATTGCGTGTACATAGCCTAGATTCTTTGATCTGAGCCGATCAAATAAGGGCGCCAACCATGTTTATAAATAACTCCATCTCCCTCCTTCGCCATTTTGGCCATTTCCCTAGCCCTAGAGCTCCAACCCTCGGTCAAGCGTGCATCCAGGTGACAGCTGGAGGTCCCCTGAAGGTTGTAGAAGCTTGCGGAGGAAGGAGATGCGCCCACGGCGGAGCTCCGGCATCCGTCCTGCTCCTTGGCCCAACCGCCAAGTTTGAGCTACGCATTTACGTTTCTTAGGTAGGTTTTCATTTCTGCATTTCATTCCCGCATTTTATTTCACATTTAGATCAGTAGCATAGCGTAGATTAGCCAAATCGAAGTTCACCGGAGCTCAGCTCCGGTGACTCCACCGTGACTCCACTGTTTTCCGACCGCTCCGACCACCCCATTCCATTCCCTTCTAGTTTCTTCACCTCCCAGCCACCTTTGTCCAATCGGATCCTTCTTGGATTCGCGACCCAAAGCTTCAACTCCGCCGCTAGCCGGAAGCTTCGCCACCTCATCCATTTTTATGCTAACAGCTTCAAACCCCTGGCCGAGGAGCTTCGCCTCGAGCCATGCGACCGTCCTGTGCAGGTTAGGTGCGTGTTATAGCGCCAGGAGATGAAATCCAGAGTCGTCGGAGGTACCTGGAGCCGCGTTTCTTCCTCGAGCTCACAGTGGCGCTCCAGCGTACCTCGGCCAGATCCGATACCTCCAGACGATAAAGGACCCTGCCAGGAAGCTTTTGGGATACCTTGGAGCAGCAAAGGCTGGCGGAGAAGCGAGATCTCACCGGAAGAAGCTCGCCCAGGCGAGCGTTCTTCCCAGTTCTTCCAGCACCTCTCCTCGCCGTCAGATGAAGAACAAGATCCTAAGTTGAAGATTCACCGTCCGATGGAACGAGGCCTTCACCGTCAGATCATATGGGATGATCTAATCTCATGCGTTCATCGACGAACCGGTATCAGGCTTTAGGTAGCGACTTTGTCTCCTACCAAATCGACGGTGATCCTCCCACATACAAGGATGCCATGGCTTCTACTGAAGCAAGGCATTGGAAGGATGCCATTAAATCTGAAATGGATTCGATCATTTCATAATGGCACGTGGGAATTGATCGATCTACCTCCTGGGTGTTCCACCATAGGAAGCAAATGGGTATTCAGAAGAAATCTTAGACCGGACGGATCTATAGAATAAATATAAGGCAAGACTTGTAGCCAAAGGTTTCAAACAGAAAGAGGGTATTTATTATTTTGATACCTATTCTCCTGTTACTAGAATGACTATGATTCGGATGCTCATTGCGTTAGCCTCCATACATGATCTCACAATTCATCAAATGGATGTGAAGACTGCCTTTTTATATGGCGATCTTGAGGAGGAAATCTATATGGACCAACCTGAGGGATTCGTAGCATCTGGTAATGAAAGAAATGTCTGTAAGCTTGTAAAATCTCTTTATGGATTAAAACAAGCTCCGAAACAGTGGCATGACAAGTTTGATAAGACTATCCAGTCTTACGGCTTTATCGTTCATGAATCCGATAAATGTGTGTACTCTATGATTAAAGGTGATATGTTTGTTGTCTTATGCCTATATGTAGATGATATTTTGATATTTGGATCAAACATAAGGATAGTGGAAGAAACCAAGAGGTTCTTGAGCAGTAAGTTTGAGATGAAGGACTTAGGAGTTGCAAATGTGATTTTGGGGCTCAAACTGATTAGATCTACTAATGTGATAGTTGTGTCTCAGTCACATTATACTGAGAAAGTTCTGGAAAAATTTGGCTATCAGAGCTGTAAATCTGTATGCACTCCTTATGATTCATCTAAACCCCTCTGCAAGAAAAAGAGTGGAGTACCTGCAGCACAGCTACGATATTCCCATATTATAGGAAGCTTGATGTATCTTGCGAACTGTACTCGACCTGATATTTCATTCACGGTCGCAAAGTTGAGTAGGTATACGAGCTGTCATGACCGTACTCATTGGGAGGCCTTGGATCGAGTGTTGAAGTACCTTAAGGGTACTGCACTTCTTGGACTGCATTATGGTAAATATCCTCCTGTCTTAGAAGGATATAGTGATGCAAGTTGGATAGGTCAAATGGAGGACTCCGAGAGTAACGGTGTGACTGGGTATGTATTTACCCTTGGAGGCGGTGCAGTCTCCTGGAGGTCTGTGAAACAAACCATCTTGGCTCGGTCTACCTTTGAGGCAGAGCTGTGTGCTTTCGATACAACAGGTATAAAGGCTGAATGGCTTAGTGTTGAACCCGGAAATCGCAGAGGTCGTGTCGACTCACAAGGCGAGTCAACAGTCGCTGATTTGACCTCCGACGAAAACCGTGATTCAAACAACAATTAACCCACGACAGATATATCAAGCAATGAATGTAAATGTGCGGAGTTAAAATTTATTATAACTCTACAACAAGATGTGTATAGGTGCAAGTATGTGTAGAGGTCGAACACAGGGAGCAGACAGGTAGAACGGGGCACAAGTGCACAAAAATGTGTGTGTATGTGATCAAGAGTCTATGATGCTATTTTTTTGTGGGTTTTTAATTTTATATTTTTTTATTTAATTTTTAATTTTATAATTTTGTATTTTGATTTTTAATTTACTGATTTTTTTATAATTTATATTTTGTATTTTTTTTTTGTTTCTTTTTCAATATTAGAAAGTAAAGGCAATATAAGACAAGGCAAAGTAAAATATTTCTAAAAATGCACAAAACTGCTCAAAAATTCAGAAACAACATATTTTTAATCTTTTTAGGGTTTTTTACTGTTTTTGTGATTTTTGGGGGTTTTTCAAGATGTTTTTGATATTTTTAATTACTGAAATAGGGTAAAACAGTGGAAATAGGGCTGGCTGGGAATAAAATGAGATCTAAAAATACCAACCAGTAGCCAAAATGTTTCACACTATTTTTCTAATAAAGAGAATAAAATAAGTGACAAACAGAAGCTGAGTTTGTATTTTTTGGATTTTTCTACTATTTTATATATTTTTTTGAAGTTTTTAAGTGTTTTTGAATTTTTAGTGTTTTTCTTTTGAGATTTTTAATGATTTTTGGACTGACACGAAAAGATGACAAAATAGACACTAGGTAATTTTTTTGGGATTTTTAGAGGTGTTTTAATATTTTTTTGGTATTTTCTAAGCTAGACAGTGCACAAAAAGGAAGTTTTTGATTTTTAATAAATATAAAAATAAAATAAAATCAAAAACTAAATAGATGGCGTTAAAGTGCAAGTGTCCAGGTGCTTAATCCTATTTTTGTGGAATTTTTGGGGTTAAAATGATGGTTTAACTAATTAAAACAAACATACAAAAGTTAAACAAGCCTGGTAGGGGCATAAACGTAAATAGGCAAAATCCCAGGGGCCTGATTGCAATTTTTCCACAAAAGTATAGCTGAAATAAATATGTTCTGGACCGAAATCAAATTACAAAACCCGCGACCCTTTCTCCGCAAAATATCCACCCACGCGCGTGCAATGCACGCGCCTGGGGAGGGCACAAATGCAATACGAATGAAATATGAGGGGTTGAATGTAAAAGTGCCAGAACTTCTATACTGCATATAAAAGTTTAGATGTCAAAACGAGATATACAAAAATCCCCGGAATGCTTGTGCAAATTAGCCAAAGTACGTGCGTAATGCACGTGCCCTGGCAGGGGGCTAGAAAGAGTTGTCACAAAATCTGGGGGTCAATACGCAAATTATGCAGAACAATAAAAAGGCCTACGGAAGTTTAAGTACTAATTATCTAATACAAAAATTTGACTGGGTGAGATACGCAAAATACCCAGTCAAGGGGGCGCATCCGACGGCTGATGAGAAATGGCGGGACACGTGTCGACGCCCCCTTGTCCGATACCGGTTCGGCCACGGACGGCCCAGATTAGATCCCCCCTTGGAGATCTGACGGTTGGAGCAGATGGTGATCTAACGGTGCCTGTAGCTCGTGAAGAACACCCCCAGATCGACGGCACGGAGGGGGTTTAGAAGAACAACAGATGAACTCCGCCGGGGCGGACTTCGATCTGCCCTCCTCCTCTCTTGCGTCGTCCCCAGGGGAAAATGGAAGGTGCAAAAAGTCCCTGGGGCTCCTCCGTACACGGCTGAATCCTCAAAAATGCTCCAGGTCCCTCAAGAAGTCGTGGCGGTGGCGTGGAACCTGGAGCAGCGACTCGGGCAGACCACGAAGTGCTGGAGCTTCCCTTGGGTCCTGCAAAGACAAGTAAAGAACAACAGCAAGGGGAGGCGCAAAATCCAGCACTGAAAAGTGCAAAATAGGTGGCGTGGAATGGTGTGGCGTATGGTGCGAAAATGGAGCTCGCCGGAGCAAGCTCCGGCGAGGGATGGATTTGGTGAAGGAGGGGATCTGGATTAAAATGGTATGTGCGAATCCTATCCTAAGGTTACTCTAACTCAGAAAATGCAAGAAAGAATGATGGAAACGGACCTCAAAGGGCTGGGGACCCGAGGTGGAACCTCACGGCGGCTTGCCGCCGGAGATGAATGGGTGGAGCCGCTCCTTAACCTCTCCAAACGCCGCGAGCTCGGCCGGAGGTGCGCCTGTCACGCGCACCAGTCCAGGGCACCAGTAGAAGGGGGGTCGGATTGGTCAAAGAGGGTTCAAAGAGGAATGGGAAGGAATGGGGTCGTTTTTGAAAGTGGTCGACGGGCGAACTTCGAGGTCGTGTCACGGGCGCTGTGATGATCAGAATGCCAAGCCAATGCCTGGGCGTGGTAGCTGGATCATAGGTGGTCAACTCCCGTGAAGAGGCCGAGCTCAAATGGTGAAAGGATAGCCCTCCAAAAAGCCTCGAAATCGAAGAAAAATGCAGTCTGACAACTGCCAGACCTCGGTCAGAGAGTTGACCGAGGTCAACCAAGGAAGAGATCTAGTTGGTCCACGTGGACCAACCAGAAAAAACCTTGGCAAAAATGCTTAGAAATTCAATAAAAAATAGAAAATGATTTATTTAAATTTTGGTTATAAAATAAAAAATGTTTATTTTTTTTATAAATTATTTTATGGTGATTTTTATTTATTTTTATGAGACTTATTTTTACAAGTTTGCATTTATGCCCCTATAGGTATCTATATCTATGTATTTGAGTATTTTATTTTTTATTTAGGTATTTTATTTTTATTATTTTTATTTAGTATTTTATAAAATTATAGAATACTTTTATTTACACAAATATATTTTTATTTTATTTTTCTGATATGTTTTGTATATTTAATAAAATACAAATGTATTTTGTATAGGTATATACATAAGTAATGTACCTATGTATTGAATATATACAAATATTTTTATTTGAGTTTTAATGATGTTTTTATTCTGATTTTAATATACATAATTATTATAAGTATTATTTACAACATTATAAAAATATAAAATTATAAAAATAATAAATAAATAATAAATTGAATATTTTAACATGTACAAGTATACAATGAGGGTCCAAAAGTCAACTTTCAAACCGTAGCTCCGCCAAATGCGAAACCACCACCATTAATTAGATTATTTTCTTCTATATACAATTAAAGGTGAGTTTGCTACATTTGGAGTTTCCGTTTGTGGGATACGGGTCTGGAAAGTTGGCATTCTGGATTTTTATTCAGACCATAACTTTTTATCTGTACATTATTTTTCTTTGAAATCAATTTTGTATTTTTCTTTACTAATTTATCTACAACTTTCATTTACAAAGTTTCTTTATTTGATGAATAAAAAGTGGAACCAAAAATAGGTCCCAAAATGAATAAAAAATGAATAAAATGTATAGGTATTTTATCTATGTTTTGGCCCTTATCTCCCCCTACTTTATTCCTTGTCGACCTATTCATCAAGATGTCTAGGTCTCGGGGTTTTGGGTCATAAAATATTTGCAATATTTTATTCTTTTCTTTTCTTTATTCTATAATTTTGGCACTAAAAACCGCATTTTATACAATATTTACACACAGATGCATGAATGCTAAAATGCATGAATTAATGCTTATTTACACGCATTTACTAGGGTTTTTAAGGCCAAAATGATAGAATAAAGATGATGAAACGTAGATTCATCACTTAGGGAGCGTCTCTTTGAGATGCCCATGGTGGGTAAGCCAATACCGGCTATTTCTTTACATTGTGATAGCATGACTACTATTGTAAAGGTAAAGAGTTCAAAGTACAATCAGAAAACTAGAAGACATATCCAAGTTAGACTTAAGTCTATTAGAGATTTGGTGTCTTCTGGAGTGATTGCTGTGGAATTTGTTGGTACCAAAGATAACACGACAGATCCACTTACAAAGAGACTTGATAGATCTTTAGTCAAAAAATCCAGACTTGGGATGGGGCTGAAATCCACTGAGAGTTTACTCGCAGTAGCAACCCAACCTAAATGAGTGGAGATCCCACAAAAAAAGGTTCAATGGGAAAACAAGCTTTTAGGGGAACTGGTTGGCGCTCAATATGCAATACTTTGCATTTGAGTCCTATCCTTGAAGAGTCGAGTGCCTGAAAACTGCAGGAAAAAGGTTGAGCATTATGCTCTTAATGGATTCAAGCTTTTATAAGCAGGATGTGAGCAGTGCATCCTTGGAGAATGCCACCTATATGAGTATTTCTGTGGGCCGCAGATAAAGGATGAGGGTTTATCCTTAATATACTCATGAAACAGGGTAGGGTGCATGGCCATTAATAGCATCAAAACCAGAAGATTGTCACCATAGACTTCACTCTGTTGTTACCACTCAATACCATTACATCAAAGGATAAAAGTTCAAGACTTAGTTCACTTTATTCCTGTGATGTGAAAGGGGGTAATCAGGTAAAGGTTCAAACCGGAAGGTACCTTTACTGAAAGCAGAGTTAGATCTTTGTGTTTCAACAATGAATTCATGGGGGATTGTTGAAATTAACTGTATTGGGATAGTTTGATGCAATTTGATTGTCAATATCAAGTTGTATTAATGTATCTCAATTCCTGGAATTCAATGTTTCAACCCTGTGGGGTGCTGTTTAGTCCCACATCGTGGAGAGTTAAAACTGGCACTTGGTTTTTATATGGGAAGTCCTGAGACTAGTATGGAAACAGACTAGAGAGGACTTTAGACAACAACACACGCACGCACGTGCACGCACCGCACCGTGCCGGGCAGGGCCGGGCTCGGGCGTGGGCGTGGCTGCGACTGCGGCGTGGTGTGGCGTGGCGTGGCAAAGACCGGTTCGGTTTTGTAACCGCGCGTTTGAATTTCAAGGGATACGTCCCATTATCCTCTCACGAAGCGTAACCGCCTGGACGTCTTTAAGTATCTCTTAAAGTCATGGGCGTAGGTTACGAACATATCCCATCCTCATTCTCAATGCCTCCTCTCTCTCGAGGACGCTCGTCTCCTCTCCTCTCTCGATCTCGGTCTTCGTCTACGGAGGTGACTTTCGAGGACGCTCAAGCACGGTGCGCACCGTCGACGAGCGTGGACCGTCGGACCCTGGGAGCGGCACGTCAAGGCCATGTGTGCCGGTAAAGTGCGGGCGCTGTCTCTCAAAGGGGAGTCCTACGATATGACGCCTCGGTTGTGATTTCTAACTCTCTCTATTTTCTTTGTCACATTGCTTGTCGTGATGTTTGTTTCCGGATTTTCCCTTGCTTTAATATGCATATGTGGTTAAAAAGAATACTTTTGTTATCAATGTTAATATGGATGCATACATACATCGATCTGTTCTGGAAACCTGTTGAAAATCAGATTTATATATGTATGTTGATATCGGTTTTATCAACAGTTATCATATGCAAAGTCTACATAAAATATGATGCCTTTGATGACCTTTCAAAGTAATTGAGCTCAATTATTCAATATTTAAATAATTTTTATTTATAATTATTTGAACAAAAAATTATTATGTTTTCTAAAATTAATATTATGATCATATACTGTATACTCGTGAATTTTAGTCTATCTTGAAATTTTGTTTAAAATAGATGGATATGAATACACTAAATATGAAAAAATGTTTTCTTTATATTTTGCTTTGTAAAAATACATATTACGTTATTCTATGTCCTAATAATATACCCTTTGAAATCAAGTTGATTTCTTAACTTTATAAAAAGTTAAAATTATTATTTTATTTAATAGTTATAAATACTATTTTTACGCATTCGTAACATTTTCTTTTATTCTTTATGAATTGAACTTATGCTTGAAATTGATGGATATTATTATGTAAAATCTAAATAAAATATGCTTTTAAACTTTCAAAGATCTTTCTTTCACTAATATATATACACACATATATACAGGGTCCTTTCAAATGAGGTGGGGGCTTTTCTGGAATTGTAAAGGCCACTGTGAATTTAGTAAAAACTCTGTAACAATTTTGTAAAAGTATAAACTGCACATTGTAAAAAAATGAATTTTGTAAAATATAGCATCCAAATTTAAATTAACATTTCCATCCAATATAATAATATTTTCATAATTTTATTTCACTATACATGTTGTGTTAATATTTATTGTTATATGTATGAAACAAGAAATTGTAAAATATATTGGGAAGATGCCTAAATTGAGGGTGGCTCACCATATATATGGTGAGATCCCGCCTCATTTGAAGTTTCTCCTATATATATATATATATATATATATCAAATTTTCTTATGTTTTCGTTGGATATAGTTTTATTTAAAATTTATTTTATATTAATATTTTATTTCAAATTTAATTTATATTAATACATGAATATGAAGACATTAAGATATTTAGTGTATGAAAGTTTCAAGTATATTTAACTATAAAATCTCGTATGTACGGTAATACAAAAAATTTATTTTAAATGCAACTTTATTCAATTTTTTGGAATATACACAGGGAAAAGGGAGCTTGCACCTGGAGGTGTAGGTAACTACTGATTTAGCGGGATATCGGTGGTCTTAAGTTCCACACAAGGCGGGAACTCAGTCGATGCGTCGACCACGCAGAAATCCTAACTAAAGTCAACAATGAACCCACAATCAAATCAATCAAACAATGAGAAGCAAATGTGGTGTCAAATTTATTTTAACTCTACAAATAGGTGTATAGTGAAAGTATGTAGAGTGTCGAACACAAGGAGCACACAGGATAGATCAAGCAAGTGCAAAAAGTGTGATGTGATTAAGTATCTACAAATAAGCAATTTTTTGTGGGTTTTTATTTTTTTATTTTTTTAATTAATTTGATTTTATAATTTTTGTATTTTGATTTTTAATTTTCTGATTTTATATTTTCTTTTTATATTTTATATTTTTTTATTATTTTTTGATATTGGAATGTATATATAATATAAGAAAAGAGGGGATAAAGTATTTACAAAAATAAGGAAAATAGTCAAAAATTAAGAAATAATATATTTTTGGTCTTTTTATGATTTTATAATGTTTTTGTGATTTTTAGGGGTTTTTCTGAATATTTTTTGGTATTTTTAAAAGTGAAAATACAAGAAAACAGTAAACAAAATGGTTGGCTGCAGTTAAAATGAGGATTAAAAATATTGATCAGTATCCAAAAATCCCCAAATTAATTTTAAATAAAAGAGAATAAATCAAATAAAATTCAGAAACTAAAATGGCATTTTTTTTGATTTTTCTTGAATTTTTAGATTTTTAGGAAGATTTTTAGGGTTTTCTAATTTTTAAGGTTTTTGTTTTGAATTTTTTAGTGATTTTTAGACTGACACTAAAAGACACTGAAATACATAAAATATAATTTTTTTGGAATTTTTCAAAAAGTTTTACTATTTTTTATAGATTTTCTAATGCAAACAGTAGTAAAAATGCATGTTTTTTATTTTTAATAAATATTAAAATGCAATAAAAATGCAATGCAAAAATATGGCATGAAAATATGATGCAACAGGAGCTTAATGCATTTTTATGGATTTTTTTAGTGATTTATAGATGCATGCAATAATTAAAAGAAACAAAAAGAAAACTACATGCAGGCAAGGGACATAACTGTAATTAGACAGAAATCCAGGGGCCTCTGCGCAATTTATCCACAAAATATATACTGCAATCAAACTTTTATGGACTAGAAATAAATCACAAAACCCGCAGGGGTATCGGTACAAAACTCCCAAGTCACGTGCGCAACGCACGTGACCTAGCAAGGACTTCTCTGCAATTAACAAAATTCCCAGGGGTTATTATGCAATAACTCCAAAAAGTATTTAACTGCAGTGAAAAGTTTTGATACTTAAACTAAATAGAAGAAAACGCCGGGGGTCCCTCTGTAAAATCGCCAAGTCACGTGCGGGAAAGCACGTGGCTGGCAGGGGGCAAATGTAATATAAATAAGGGGGGGGCTTATACGCAAATTATACAAAAAGTTAAAACTGCCGAGGAATGTTTAGTTATTAAACTTTAAATACAAAAAAGGCAGGGTATACTTGCAAAAGACCCACGCGGAGGTTGATCCGACGGCTGCAAGGATTCCACTTAAGACACGTGGCAGCTCCCGATCACACGATACCCCTTCGCTCAAACGACCGCGATTAGATCGGCCCTAGAAGATCTGACGGTTGACGCTGAGCCACGATCCAACGGTTGAGAGGAGAACTGGGCGACCTGCTGAATCCGACGGCTGAGAGCTGATGGGGACGAACGCGGACGAACTCCAGCTAGCCGAACTTCGCCGTCCCCGATCCTCCTCCTCCGTGGCATCTGAAGCTCCCAAAATGGGCCGACGAGCTCCTGCGGTCCTTCTCTAGGTGTTGGCCGCTCCAAAAAGGTTCGGCGATGGCCGGAGCTCTCGCATGGAGACGGCGGAGTTTGGGGACTCCAGGTGCTCCGGCGAGTGCTCAAAATGAGCGCCCAAGCTCCTCTTTGACTCCTGACCTGCAAAAAAGGGGTGACACCGTCGAGGGCAAAATGCCTCAACGGTTTGCGAGGCGAATGGAAGCGGGGGACAACGATGTGAAGCTTGGCCGGAGCAAGCTCCGGCGAGGATATCGATTTAGCGAATCGATGGATGGATGACGGAGATGAAAGTGGCTATGGATTCCTATGACTATGCTGAATAAAAGAAGCAAAGAAAAAGAGAGAAATAAGCACCTCAAAGGGGGGTACCCGAGGTAGAAGATACCTCGACGGCGGGGCTCGCAGGAGGTGTGGAACTCGCCTAGATCCACGATGCTTCTCCGCCTTGAAGGGGCCAATCTGGAGTTGTCACCTCCAGGAAGCCAAAGCTAGCTCAAGGGGGAAAAATCAGGACGAAAATGGGGTTCGAAAATCAAGGGGAAGACTGGGGGTGGTTTTGAGGTGTTGACGAATGGGCGTGAAGATTGAGACGTAGCGGTAAAATCATTGATCCACGGCCCGAGGAGATACATGGGTGTGTATCATCGATTGTAGGGCTACAAAAGTCGTGAAGGAATCATCATGGAAGGGTGAAAGGAACGACCTCCAAAAATCCAAGAAGATAGGACAAAAACCACTTCTGACGTGAACAGGAGCTGGCTCAGACAGTTGACCTATGGTCAACGGTCAGAGTGGACCAACCAGGAAAAATTCTGTAAAAAATCTTTAATAATTCATTTAAAAATAGTAAATGAGCTTATTAATTTTTAATTATAAAATAAAAAGTGTTTAATTTTTTATGAAGTATTTTATAGTGATTTGTAATTATTTTTATGAGGTATAATTTTACAAGTTGCCTTTTTAGGCCTATATAGGTATATACATCTATATATTTTAGTAATTTATTTTTGTTTTATGAATTTAATTTTATTTATTTTGTTTATATATTTATAGAATACTTTTATACACTTAATTATATTTTTATTTTTTTCTGATGTATTTTATACACTTAATAAAATATAAGTATGAATACTATAGGTATGTATATAGGTATTATACCTATGTATTGGAATACAAGTATTTTTATTTTGTGTTTTATTTAGGTTTTTATTCTGATTTTAATATACATATTTATTATAAATAATATTTACAAAATTATAAAAATATAAAATCATAAAAATAATTAATAAATAATAAAATAAATATTTTAATCTGTACAAGTGTACAATAGGGGTCCAAAACTCAACTTTCAAACCGTAGCTCCGTCAAATGCGAAACCACTGCCATTAAATAGCTTATTTTAAATTATATATAATTAAAGTGAGTTTGATGCATTTGGAGTTTTTATTTGCAAGATACAGATATGGGAAGTTGGGATTCTGGAATTTTATTCAGATCATAACTTTTTATCTGTACATTATTTTTAGGTGAAATCAATTTTGTATTTTTTATTAAATTATCTACAACTTTCATGTTCAAAGTTTCTTTATTTGATGGATAAAAGGTGGAACCAAAAATAGGTCCCAAAATGAATAAAGAATGAATTAAAAACAAAGGTATTTTTACTCTATTTTGACCCTTATCTCCCCCCACTTTATTCCTTGTCGACCTATTCATCAAGATGCCTAGGTCTCGGGGTTTTGGGTCATAAAATATTTACAATATTTTATTCTTTTTCTTTTCTTTTATTTATTCTATAATTTTGGCTTTAATTACAGTACTTTATACACTATTTACATGCACATTCATGAATGCTAAGATGCTCTAATTAAGGGTATTTACACGCATTTGCTAGGGTTTTTGAGGCCAAAATGATAGAATAAAGATGATGAAATGTGGATTCATCAACTACCTACACGCGGTTCTTTTTATCTATTATTTTTTTGATTTTTTTAAAATGAAACCTTGGATGAATTAGATCACCATATACCGCTATGGTATCATTCCGAATATAACTTAATTTGGGACTTCTATCATCTCCATCAGACTATCAAATTGTAACAGTTTTAGAATTTCTGAAATTGACCACCTATAGATGAATATGTAGGAATGTTTGTTTTACATAAAACTTGAAACACATATTCCTCTAATATATTTAGCAAATCACCCTAAGGTTTCCTTCAAAAAATCCAACAATAATGAAGACAAGGCCGTGTATAGGGATTACATATACCTTGGGTGTAGGCTCCTAGCGACCTATATGTATAATTTTCCTGAGTTTTTAGAGGGTTGAACTTTTTTCTCAAAATCGATGTATGTTAGCATACAAATATTGAAGAAATCACATATGTAAGATATCACACAAAAATCTATTTTAGAATTAATGCTTTAATATTTTTATCATAAAATATAAATCATATTTTTGTATTTTTTAGGAATTAGTTTTTAAATTAGAGTAAATTAGGATTCTCAAATATATGAAAGAGTTGATCATTCTCTCTAAATTGGAGTTAGCACACAAAGATTAAGGGATTCTCATATGAATATTATCTCACAAAAAATTAATCTCAAAACAAAACTTTATTATTTTTATCAGAATATATATATAGGGTTATATGTGGCTGCCCCTTTGCTGCCCCCACCTTATTTTGGCAAATTTTTTATTTTTTTTGAAAAATATCACCATGTATATTCATCCCTATATCCCTCCTATATACCATTCGAATTTCGTCAGAAACAGAGACTCCTACTGCCTCCATCCAGAAGTCATTTTTTAATGGTAACAATATTTTTTAAATCGACACCATCTCGATGGAGGCCGTAGGAGTCTCTGTTTCTGACGAAATTCGAATGGCATATAGGAGGGATATAGGGATGAATATACATGGTGATATTTTTCATAAAAAATATAAAAAATGATGAAAAATGGGACAGGGGCAACCAACAGGGGCAGCCCCATTTTTCCATATATATCATGTTTTCGTGATTTTCTAGTATTTGAAATTTTAGTTAAAGATGATATACGTTAGCACATAAAATATGGATGAACTCTCATATATGTGTGCGTATGTGTGTGTGTGTTAAAAATTTACTTTTTAATGAAACTTTACTATGAATTTATTACAATATATATCATTTTCTATAGTTTCTATGGGTTGATCTTTTTTTTCGAAATTAGTATATGTTAGCACACAGATATTAATAAAATAGCATATTTATGACATTACAAATAACTAATTTTAATATCAATATTTTATTACTTTTATCATAAAAATATATCATATCATTTAAAGTTTTTTAAGAGTAAAATTTTAATTTAAAGTTAGTGCATGTTAAAACATAAATATGGATAAAATCTCATATATATATATATATTAACCAGTTGAAAAATTCCCCAAAATTAATGTATATAAGAAAACTAAAATAATAAATTCTCAGATGAATGTTACTACACATAAAATAATTTTTAAGTTTAGCCTTAATAATTTTATTATAATATATCTATCACACTTTCTTAATTTTTTATATTTGAACTTTTACTTAAAATTGATATATGTCAGCACATCTATTGTAGATGAAATCCCATATGTTTGTTAATACAAAAAAATATTTTTAAATATTTTCATTCCAATATATATATATAACATTTTCTTGATTTTTTTTCTAGAGTTGATCTTTTTTCTCGAAATCAATGTACATGAGAGTACAAATGTTAATAGAATACATCATGGATGTTAACATACAAAAATTTATTTTAAAATTAATATTATTTTATAAAAATAAAAAATAAATATATATTCAGTTAAAATTATAATATGTTAGAACAGAAATCTGGGTAAAATCTCATATATATATATATATATATTAATGAGTTAAATAGTTTTTCAAAAATGGTGTATATTAGCACACAAAGATTAACGAAATTTTAGGTGAATACTAATACACAAAATGTTAATCTTAAAACAAAACATTATAATTTTTATCATAAAAATTCTATCATGCTATCTAAATTTTTTTAGTATTTGAGCTCTTAGTAAAAAGTGATGTATGTTATTACATCAATTATGGATGATATAGCATATGTATGTTAATACAAAAAAATAATTTTAATTTTAATTTTATTATATTTTTGTGATATATAGTATTTTTTTGAGTTTTTTAAGGTTTGGTATTTTTTTCTCAAAATCGGTATAAGTTTGCACACAAATATTGACAAAAGCTAAGATGTAAGATAACATAAAAACATATTTAAACCATATTTTAGTATCATTATAATAAAAAATACATAGATTATTTAAGTTTTTTAGGTATTAAACTTTTATTTTAAATTGAAGTTTGTTAGAACACAAATATGGATAAAATCTCATATGTATTAACATGTTGAATGATCTCTTAAAAATGTTGCATTTTAGCAAATAAAAATTAACGATTGATCATATAATTGTACTAAATATATATATATACATATATATTTATTTATTTATATATTGAAAACAAAAATTTATTATATTTATAAAAATATACCATCACACTTTCTTGATATTTTTAGTATTTGAACTTTTAGTTTAAATTGATATATCTTAGCCCATTAAGATGGTTGATTATGTGAGCCAAAAACTACGAGAGCATGAGAGCAGTGACTTTGGACCATTAGATTCTGCTCATCACAGTTTGGCTCTCACAGGATCAGCCCTCATCTCATTAAATAGGGATGAAATCTCATATGTATATTAGCACATCATATTTTAAATTAAACATCATTGTAATTCTTTGAGTTTTTTAAGGGTTGATACCTTTTCTCAAAATCGGTATATGTTAGCACACAAATATTGATGAATTTATTTTGGATTTTAGCAAAAATGTATTTTAAAATTACAATTGATTTTTTTAATAAAATATATATCATTATTTGAGTTATTTAAACAATTAAAGTTTCAATAAACATTAGAGTTTGTTAGAATACAAAGTTGGACAAGATTTCATATATATTAATGAGTTGAACAATTTCTCAAAATTAGTATATTAGCACAAAATGATGAACGGAATCCCATATGAGTTTTAATACATAAAAAATAAGCTTTTGAATAAAAAATATTATTTTTATCACACTTCGTCTACCATGATTTCTTGACCTTTTGTATTTGAACTTTTAATTAAAAATGATGTTTGCTAGCATGATAAATATGAATAAATTATTATATGTAAGTTAATAGAAAAGAAAAAATTTTCAATGAACTATTTTTATTGCATATATTTTACATAGGTTAACTCACGTAGATTTTTATTGAAATATTTGAATAATTTTATTGCAATATATTTTCAATGAAATATTATTTTTTCTCAAATTTGGTGTACGTTAGCACAATAATATTAACAAAATGTTATACATAGGTTAACTCATAAATTTTATTTTAAAAGTTGTATTTTATTAATTTTATCACAAATTATATATCAAATTATTTGAAAATTTTTTAGGGAATAAACGTTTAGCTAAAAGTAGAGAAGTCAGAACACAAATATGGATAAAATCCCATATATTAATGAGTTAGAAAGTTTCTCAAAATTGGTGTATATTACTACACAGAGATTATAGAAAAATCATATGTATGTTAATAAAAAAACTAATTTCAAAATAAAACTTTATTATTCTTATCATGATATATCTATCGTAATTTCTTGATTTTTTAGTATTTGAACTTTCGTTAAAATTGATCCATTTAGTACATGAAATATGGATGAGATCTCATGCATATATATGTTAAAAGAAAGAAATTTTTAAATGAAAAACTATTATAATTTAAAATGTACTAATTTTTCTTGAATTTTTTATTGGTATATCCTTTTTCTTGTAATCGATGTATGTTAGTACACAAAAATTGTTGAAATCTCTTATGTTAGTTTGTACATAAAATTTAATTTAAAATTAATACTTTATTTTTATCCCAATATATATCATATTCTTTGAGTTTTATAGGAATTAAACTTTTAGATAAAATTAGAGTATGTTAGAACACAAATTATGGATAGATGATCATAAATATTAATGCGTTAAACAATTTCTCAAAAGTGGTGTATATTAGCACAAAAAGATTAACAGAATCTCATATGAATGATAGTACATCAAATATGGATGAAATCACATATTTATGTTTATATAGAAAATTTGTTCTTATTGAAATTTTATTTTTTTATGGCAATATATATATAATTTTCCTAAGTTTTTTTGGTGTTTGTTTTTTCTCTCAAATATGTTGTATGATAGCACATAAATATTGACGAAATCTTATTTTTATGATAGCACATAAAAAATTATTTTAGAATTATGGGGTTTATTATTTTTGTCAAAAAATAGATCACATTCTTTACTTTTTAGAAATTATACTTCTATTTAAAATTAGAGTGTACGCAAAAAATTAATCTTAAAACAAATTTTCGTTATTTTTTCTAATATATCTATCTATCATGCTTTCTAGCTTTTTTAGCATTACAACTTTTAGTTGAAATTGATGTATGTTAGCACATCAAATATGGCTGAAATCTCATACATGTTAATACAAAACTTAATTTTAAATGCAACTTTGTTATAAATTTATTGCAAAATATATAACATATTCTTGAGTTTTTTTAAGGGTTGGTCTTTTTATCAAAATTGATGTATGTTAGCACACATGTTAATGAAATATCAAAATTATGATTGCAGATAAAAAATCATTTTAGAATTAACGTTTATAATTTTATCATATATCATGTTCTTTATGTTTGTTAGGAATTAAGCTTTTATTTTAAATTAGAGCTCACTAGGACACAAAATATGGGTGAAATCTCATATATATTTATATATAAGAGTTCAATAATTTATCAAAATTGGTGTATATTAGCACACAAAAATTAAAAATTCTCATATGAAAGTTACTACACCAAAAATTAATCTTAAAACAAAACTTTATATATTTTTATCGTATATATCTATCACGCTTTCTTGCTTCTTTAGAATTTGAACTTTTAGTTAACATTGATATATGTTAGCACATCAAATATGGATGAAATCTCATATGTATGTTAATATAAAATTTAACATTAAATAAAACTTTTTTGTAATTTTATTACTATATATATAAATCATTTTCTCAAGTTTTTTTGGGGTTGATCTTTTTTCTTAAAATCAATGTATGTTAACACATAAATATCATCAACACCTCTTACGTATATGATGAATCTATGATTCTCATACTTTATTCTTTTATTTTAGATAAATATTTTAGCAAAAACATATGTAAATATGTGTAAATCCAATAATTTATAACTATACTACATTATTTAATATTAGGAAATTAACACCTATTTGTTCAAAATAAAAGAACAAAGAAGAAAAGAAAATGAGAAGAGGGATGTAATTATGTAATAAGCATAGACTGACCCTAACCCCGAGAGAATGTAAACTACTGACCTGATCAACAAGGAATAAAATAGGAGGAGATAGGGTCCTCATATATCTTGTATATTCTTCACCATTTATTTCCTATGCATATCATTCCCTTATTTTTATTAACCAATAAAAATGCCTTAAATTGACTTACATCTTTAATAAAACTTGTACATAAAAATGTTTTATAGATAATAAAAATAATTGCAAAATCAATTGGTGTACATAGTGCAAATAATACGGCTCATAAAAAGCTGCAAAATAGAAGTTAAAAGATCAATTCCGACTCCATATGAACTCAAATTCTTCCAAAATCATCTTTGTTGGACTCCAAATTACATTATCTTTAAAATGTGGGTAGTTTCATCATTTTTGGAGTCACGGTGTAAAAATTGGCTTTTCAGGTGTATTGTATAGCCATAAGGTACATTTACCTATTTATTTATTTTACATAAAATTTGTATATATTGTATTTTTAAATACTTGTATATACTTCCAATAATATTTTAAAATTAAAATAAAAATTACAAAATACAAAATAAATTGAAAATAAAATCAAACTCTCATTGTACAAATGACCATACATGTATATATTACAAAATGCATGTTTATCTAACATTTATATTTATTTTGTTAAAATTAAATAAAAATAATTTTATATTCCTCTAATTATTTTGTAAATAAAAAATATAAAATAAAATGCATTTGTAAATAGTAAAATAAAAATACATGAATATAATATATATGTATATCATACCTACATGTAATACACTATACTGTATATATTATATATATGTATTATTAATAATTAAAAGTCACATAAAAATAGCTTGAAAAATAACAAACATTTTTCATTTTATTAATTTGTATTTTAAAACCATTTACTAATTTTTATTCATTATTTTTTAATTTTGGGATTGGAATTTTCTGATTGGCTGACCCGGGTTTGTTGACTCGGATCAACCTTTCCCCCCAAGACGGGTCAATCTGATTCTTGCTCGCCAGAGCTATTTATCCACATTTCCCTACCCGACTCCGACCACCATTCTCCTTGAAATCCGAACCCATCGATTCCTTGTAAATCCGTGATCCTCGCGGATCCTTAGGTTTCACCGGATCTCCTAGGGTTCCCGTATTCTTCTGATCTTTCTAAACACTCGGAGTGACTATAAAATTACTCATCTACCTCCTTCACTCGCCAGCTCATCCCTCATGCCTCCTTTCATCCTTAGCCACCTTCTGGATAGTGACAGGGTCCCGGAGGGTTCCTTTGGAGTGAGTTTTGGTAGCTTGGTCGCACGCAACTCCTACGTGGCCGGAGACCTCTGCTGCATTGAGCCTCTTCTGCCTTCCGCATCAGAATCAAGGAAAGGACCTAGTCGTTCGCCTATTCATTTCACGCTTTCTAATCCCATCTACTTAGATAATCCATTCCCCCTTCTTTTTTCGATCGATTTCTTCTCTGTCCCGTCGTCCGTCGCTGCAGCTCCGTTCTTAGCAATAGAGCTCCATCGTTTACGTTTATCTGCTCAGATCGATCCTCCATCTCGTCATCCACCCTCCTCACGCGACCCGAACCCCTATATAGTTGCTCATTGGAGCAAGATTAGGCTTAGATCTCCTTACTCCATATCCGTCGGAGGTCGATTACCACCCACCATCGCTTCTCTTCCTTCTGCTGCAAAATAACCCGACTGAAGTCATTCCTCCGAGTATCCTTCCCTTTTCCGGTACCGGTATGGGCGAGGAGACCCGAATCGACACTCTGCTTCGACAGCGGAGCACCTCTAGGTGCTCAATTCCCAGATCCTCATCCAGTCGTCTCGTCATCCATCGGAGAACCCCCCGTATATGCGGAGCACCCGCAGCGGGATGATGAGCTCTTCATCGAGTCGATCCACCCGACGGAGTGCCAGAGACATCCGATCGAATCTCGCCATGTTGCTCCTTCTTCATGTTCTTCTAGAGCCCCTCGCATCCGTCAGATGAAGAAGCCCTCATCCAGATCTGATCTAGACCGCACATCTATGTCCAAATATTAGCGGTTCGATCAGATCATTCGCCCACCCACGCTGTACAATTTAGCCAGCTTTTCAGAATCGTTAGATCGTACTGTAGCGTCAAAATCTGGCTGCACGTCCCCGACATTCTTTTGCGTCGTCAGATCCTTCGCCAAAAACGAACATGCACCACATGTCATGCCAAAGGGTATATTTCCCTTTTCCCTTGTGGTTTTTTCTTCTTTCATTTTAGTCATGTAAATATATGTCGTGTTATAATTTATTTTGGATAATTTGCAGTAAGGACCTTGTACTTTATTTATTTGCACTTTGGCTCAGTTGAGTCTGACTCACGTGCATCAACGCGTATTTTGTGGGATATTTGACTATTTAGACCCACACTTTCAACTAGTTAATGAAATAGAATATGTTTTGATTAATTGCATTTATGCCCCTGTGTGTGGTGAGTCACGTATAGCGTGTGTGTTGTCTGGATAATTTGCATTGGGGCCCTTGAAGTTTTCTTCGTGTTAATCTTTAGGCCTTGGAACTTAAAGTATTTGCAGAAAGATCCTTGTATCATTGTTTTTAATTTGTAGCTTTATTAATCATAATAAATTGCATTGTGGCCCCAAAAATTCCCAAAAGTTAATATTGGCTCCCGCTGATGTGTATTTTAGGTGGTAATTTTTGTTTACCGATTCTTCTTGTTTTTGTATTGTTAAAAATTCAAAAACTCACATAAAAGTCCATGTTAAGCATAAAAAAATCATACAAATTCGAAAAAGGTTTTAAAAATTCCAAAAAATTGTAGTAGTTGTCTTTTGATCTTTATGATTTTCAGACCAAATTTCATTACAGTATTTTTTTATAAAAACCAAAAAAAATGTGAAACACTCAAAAACTTATAAAAATCATATAAAATCAACCAAAAACTCAAAAATTGCATTTTCAGTCTTTGTTTATAGACATTTCATTATAGTTTTTAATAAAATTAGTTCAAATGAATTTTGTACATTATTGGTACCTTTAATTTGCAAAATACTCCCGGTTGTTCACTGTTTGCTTATTACCTTACTTTTTTATTTATTTTAGAAAATCATAAAAACATTTAAAAATTCCCTAAAAATTCTCAAAAATAAAATAAAACATACAAACTCAAAAATATTTTTACTTGATTTTTCTGACTAATGTTGACCTATTTAAAAAATCCAAAAAGAGTTGCTTGTGTACATTTTTACCCTTTGTTCTTATTTACCCTATTTTTAAAAATTAAAAAATTGCAAAATTTAAAACCACTAAAAAGAAAATAAAAATCATTCGAATCACTTGATTTGACTACCTAGGATTAATTGTGCTCCTTGAGTTCGATCGTGGTCATTATACCATGTTAATAAAAGTAGCATTATCACTTGTGCTTGATTTGCTTGATTTTGTAGTGGTTAGATAAAATTTTCTCACTGATCACATATCTGATTTGGGTCACAACGATGCTTAATTAATATCTTAACCCAAGTCGGATTTTGTCCTCGTCAGAATGGCACCGTTACCACGGACCATGGCTAGGTAGATAGGATTTTTTTCTTCATTGCCCTTTATTTTTTTGTATATATTTTCTATAAATGTTTCTGACCCATTTCTGTTTCACTTTTGATGCGAGGAACCGTGGAGCAAGGAAGTTTATTTCATCTTTGGAGAACCGAGCATCTGAGGAGGAGCAGGAGGAGTGATGAGACATTTATATAGAATAGATTCTTTTTAGCAAAAACTTGTAATATTTTGAGACACACATTATTCGGGGACTGTTTCGCCAAGTACCGATGCACTCGGGGGGACCTCATCGGATTTTTCGCATTTTTCATCGCATTTATTTCTATTTGTTTTTCATGGTTTTAGCTCTTAGACTTAAGATCTCTATTTGGTTGAGCTTGGTAACAATTAAGGTCAAAACACTCTAATAGAATATCCGTGCCAATAGAAAGCAAATGAACTTAGTTAAATATCAACGAAATCTCTTATATATGGTAGCACAAAAAATACTTTAAGCAAGATATTTTATTATTTTAATAAAAATGTATATATCATGTTCTTCGAGATTTTAGTAATTAAACTTTTAGCTAAAACAAGAGTTTGTTAGAACACATATATGGGTAACATCTCATATATATTAACGAGTTGAACAATTTTCCAAAAAATGGTGTATATTAGCTCACAAAGATTAAAGAATTTTTGTATGAATTTTAATACACAAAATAATTATCTTAAAACAAAACTTCAAAAATTTTATAATAATATATATGTCATGTTATATTTATATGTTGCAATAAATTTATAATAAATTTTCATTTAAAATTTATTTTATGTATTTATAATAAATTGTCATTTTATAATAATATGTATGTCACGTTATTCCCTCAAAAAAATATATGTCATGTTATATTGATTATTTTATGTATTTAATCTTTTTTGTTAAAATTGATATATTTTAGCACATCAAATGTGGTTGAAATATCATTTATATATGAATACATAAAATAACTTTTAAATGAAAATTTATTATAAATTTATCGCAACATATAAATATAACACTTTCTAGTCATTTTTAAGGGTTGATCCATTTTCTCAAAGTCAATGTATGATATCTCACAAATATTAACAAAATATCATATTTATGATAACACACAAAAAATACTTTAACATTAGTATGTCACTACTTATTTCATAATATATATAATATATTCTTTATGTTTTTTAAAATCAAATTTTAATTTAAAATTAGTATTTTTTTAAAAGACATATATGGGTAGAATCTCATATATATTAACAAGTTGAACAATTTTCTCAAAATTAGTGTGTATAAGCACATAAGCATTGTAGAATTCTCATACGAATGTTATTGCACAAAAATATAATTTAAAAAAATTATTAGTTTTATCATAATATATCCCTCATGCTTTCTTGATTTTTTAGTATTTGAACTTTTAGTTAAAATTGATATATGGTAGCACATCTAATATGGATGAAATCACATATGCATGTCAATATTCTTTTTTCTTTAAAATAATGTATTTTAGCACAAACATATCAACGAAGTATTTTATGTATGGAAGCACATAAAATTTTGTTTTAAGATTGATATTTCATTATTTTTGTTACAAAATATTTATCATGTTATTTGAGAGTTTTAGGAGTTAAACGTTTAACTAAAACATGAGTATGTTAGAGTACATATGTGGGTGAAATATCATTTATATTCATAAGTTTAATAGTTTCCTAAAAATGTGTGTATTAGCATACAAAGATTAACGAAATCTCATATGAATGTTAATACATAAAATATTAGTCTTCAAACAAAAATTTGTTATTTAAGCAAAATATATCTTTCATGCACTATTGATTTTTTTAGTATTTAACTTTTTGATAAAATTGATATATATATATATTATCACGTCAAATATGGATGAAATCTCCAATGCATGTCAATACAAAAAAATTAAGTTTAAATGAAACTTTGTGTAGTTTTATTGCAATGGTATATGATATTTTCTTGAGTTTTTTATAGTTGATCTCTTTCTCGAAAACAAGGTATGTTAGCAAAAAATATTAAGGAAATCTCTCATGTATGGTAGCAAACAAAAAATAATTTTAAAATTAAAGGTGAACAATTTATCAAAAAAAGTGTGTATTAGGAGACAATGATTAATGAATTACAATATGAATGTTTCTACATAAAAAATAACTTTAAAACAAACCTTTTTTTATCATGATACATCTATCATGCTTTCTTGATTTTCTATAGTATTTGAATTTTTCGTTAAAATTGATATATGTTAGCACATCAAATATGGATGAAATCTCATATGTGTGTCAATATAAAAAAATAGTTTAAATAAAAAATTTTGTAATTTTATGCAATATATATGAATTTTTCTTGAGTTTGTTGTGGTTGATCTATTTTTCTTGACAATAATGTAAGTTAACACCCAAATATCAAGGAAATCACATAAGTATGATATCACCCAAAAACTATTTTAAAATCATTATCCCATTTTCTAACAAAGTCTAAACCATGTTCTATGCATTTGTTAAGCAATTAAACTTTTATCTAAAATAAGATAATGCTAGAACACAGATGTAGGTAAAATCTTATATATATTAACGTGTTAAACAATTTCTCAAAATTTGTGTGTATTAGCACACAAAGTTTAACAAAATATCATATGAATGTAAATACACATAATATTAATCTTAAAACAAAACTTTATTATTTTTATTATATATCTATCATGTTATCTTGATTTTTTTGATATTTAAACTTTTTTATAAAATTGACATATGTTAGCACATCAAATACGTATGAAATCTCATATGAATGCGAATAAACATAATAAATTTTAAATGAAACCTTATTATAATTTTATTGCAACATATAAATATAACATTCTCTAGAATTTTTTAAGGGATGGTCCATTTTCTCAAAATAAGTGTATGTTACACACAAATATTGACAAATCATCATATGCATGGTAGCATGCAAAATTTTATTTTAAAAGAAATATTGTATTATTTTTATCATAAAATATGTATCATATCATTTATGCCTTTTTAAATAAAAATTATTTTAAAAGTAATGCATGTTAGACCATATAGATGGGTCAAATCTCATATAAATTAGTGTGCCGAACAAATTGTCAAGATCAGTGTATATTAGCACACGAAGATTAGTGAATTCTTATATGAATGTTATGACACAAAAATATAATTTAAAACAAATCTTCATTAGTTCTATCATAATATATCTGTCATGCTTTCTTGAGTTTTAAATATTTGAACTTCTAGTTAAAATTTATATATGTTAGCACATCAAATATGGTTGAAATTACATATGCATGCCAATACGAAAAATAAGTTTAAATGAAATTTTATTATATGTTTACTGTAATATATATATGACATTTTCTTGAGTTTTTGTTTGGTTGATATTTTTTCAAAAATAGTGTATGTTAGCACATAAATATCAACGAATTTCCTATGTATGTAGCACACAAAATTTTATTTTAAAATTAGTATTTTATTTTTTATCATAAAAATATATATCATTTTCTTTAATTTTTTAAGAATCAAAATTTTAATTTAAAATTAGACTATATTAGAAGACATATATGGGTAGAATCTCATACATATTAATGAGTTGAGCAATTTCTCAAATTTAGTGTATATTAACACGCAAAGATTAGTGAACTCTCACACGAACGCTACTGCAGAAGAATATAATATTAAAATAAAAATTTATTAGTTTTATCATAATATATCTATCATGTTTTCTTAATTTTTTAGTATGTGAAATTTTAGTTAAAATTGATATATGTTAGCAAATCAAGTATGAATAAATCACATATGCACGTCAATACAATAAAATAATTTTATATGAAACTTTATTATATATTTAATGCAATATATATGATATTTTTAAAAAAATTGGGCTGATATTTTTTCTAAAAATTAATGTATGTTAGCACACAATAATCAACAAAATCTCTTATATATGGTAACACGAAAAAATATTTTAAAAGAGATATTTTATTACTTTTATAACAAAGTATTTATCATGTTCTTTGAGAGTTTTAGGAATTAAACTTTTAGCTAAAATAAGAGTTTGTTAGAACAGATATATGAGTAGCATCTCATATATATTAACGAGTTGAACAACTTTCCCAAGAAGGTTGTGTATTAGCACACAAAAATTAAAGAAATCCCATATGAATTTTTATACACAAAATAATTATATTAAAACAAAACTTCATGATTTTTATAATAATATATCTATCAAGCTATATTGATATTTTTATGTATTAATCTGTTTGTTAAAATTGATATATGTTAGCACATCAATTGTGGATGAAAACTCATATATATAATATGTGAATAAGCAAAATAAATTTTAAATGAAACTTTATTATAATATTATTACAATATATAAATATAACATTTTCTAGAACTTTTTAAGGGTTGATCCATTTTGTCAAAATCAGTGTGTGTTATCACACATATATTAATGAAATAGCATATTTATGATAAAAAAATTATTTTAACATTTATTTCACTATTTTTATCATAATATATACTATATTTATGTTTTTTATAATTAAACTTTAATTTAAAATTAATGTATGTTAGAATACATATATGGGTAGAATCTCATATATATTAACGAGTTGAATAATTTTCGTAAAATTAGTGTATATTAGCACACATACATTACCAAATTCTCATATGAATGTTATTGCAAAAAATATAATTTTAATTTTTTTGTTTTATCATAACATATCCATCATGCTTTATTTTTTTTGTTTGAACTTTTAGTTAAAATCGATATGTGTTAGCACATCTAATATGGATGAAATCACATATGCATGTCAATAAAAGAAACTAAGTTAATGAAACTTTATTATATAATATTACAATATATATGACATTTTCTTGAGTTTTGTTGGGGCTATTCTTTTTCTCTAAAATAATGTATGTTAGCACAAAAATATCAACGAAGTCTTCTATGTATGGAAGCACACATAATTTTATTTTAAGATTGATATTTCATTATTTTTATTACAAAATATTTATCATGTTATGTGAAACCCTCTTTCTCTTAGCTCGAGGCTGTCCGTGCACCCACCAGGCACCACTTTCTCAATTGGGCTCTGAAGTCAGAACTAGAAACGGAAGATCGTTGGCTTCCCGTCAAAGTGACATATATTTACTGCTCAATCAAGAGGTACTAGCCCTCCCTTTTTATCCCCCTGATTGCTTGAATCGGGATCATCCCAGGTCTCTAACTTGCCCCCTATAAGCACCTCTAAATTAATTCAAAGTTGGAATCGGATTATGTAGTTTGAAGAAGATTATAATAGCAGTTCGGAAGAGAAATCCGCAAGAAGACGACGTCACCTCAGAGGCAAGGCCATGGCCCGATACTCGGCCTCTGAGCTAAAGAGAAAGGAAAACTATCTAGCCTACTATAGTCCGGTCTCACTCTCTCTCTTTCGGCTCTTATAAAATGTGTCCCTGCGAGCCCCCCGGGGACTCATCTCTTTCGGAAGCTTTTGCTTATATTGACTACCCTAAGATAGTGTGGGTGACCACGGAAAGGTGAAAGATTGGGGTCCAGTCCAGCTCGGTCGAATATATAGTAGTGGTGCTTCCAATTCAGATATTAGAGAGTTCCTATCCTCGAAAGAAAAGGACATCAATATGTTAGAGGCCATATATGTGTAAACTCGTATATATTCTCGATTTGGACAATTTTATGTCTCGTATTTTTCAAAAAAGTGATTCGATTGATGGGATTTGGTATGATACTTACGAGATTGATGAGATTGATATTCAAATGTTTCTTCTTAGAATGTATTGATTTGACTCCACAAGCAGAACCAGCACCCAATACCATGTTGTCGCCAGAAGCAGGACCTCGTATTTCTTCCAGAGAATCTCCTAGTTGTTCTAGAGAAACTAGAAATAGATTCTTTAGCCAGAAATTAAGCTCAAATGTAGGATACCTATCCAGTAGTTTTTACAATAATTCGGTAATTTCGATTTGTTCTCCTAAGTATAATTAGATAAACTCGACTCCATCTTCTACTAAAAAAGATTGAGCCGAACTAAACTAAATAAAGAATAACCAAACATCCATCTTTGGATTTGCTTATATCTCTTTTATTGATTATTGATATGGATATAGCAATAAACTATATCAATAAATATGTATATTTTTTACAAACCCTTTCAAAATTTCACTAATCAACATGTGATGGTCGTAAGAGTTTGGTCGAATTATCTTATCAATTTTTAAATTAGTGAGAATTCAATATTTCAAAACATTACACACAGGGTACGCCTTACGCCCAACGGTGCTCTTGTATACTCTCAATCAATGAGGTGATCTTCCCAGGCTGCCGAGTTCAATATCACATCCCAAAAGAGACATACAGGCATACACGGCCAAATGTGAACATGTTTCTAAGGTCGAAGGCAACCATTTGCAGCCTTGTTTAGCAGTCCTATTTTTTATTTTGGTTATCATTTTAAGACTTAATGTGAGCATATAATAATGAATGCCTAACAATTAGTGCCTTTTCCTTTAATCCTTAGATTATAAATCAAGAATAGGAATCGGAAAGCAAGAATGCAAGCGATAAATAATAATGAATACCCAAATAGAAGACTTACAGTGATTCTCAGCTCTCTACATGTGGCATGCTTAACAGAAATTGTAAAGTCTATTTATATGCATGCGAGGCGAAAAATCGGACCTAAACAGAAGTTCTATTAATGGACCAAAAGTTCAATTAAGTTTGAGCTAAGTAGAATGAATTTATGTGCGTATATAAATGAATCTTAAGATAGTGAATCTTAAAAGATCAAGTGGTGTGTGGCCAAAATTATGAATTGGCACAAGGCCGAATGACCTAATTTTGACTATTTGAATCGCGTGTCTAATCCTAATTACACCACTTAAGTCAAGAACCACTCTCGATACAATCACAAATAAAAGAATAAATAAAACCTTCTTTATAATCCTGAGAACTCAAATGAGAATCGTTCTAAATAGGGCAATTAAATTGCAATTATTACGACAATACAACACAATAAGAAATAATTATCTATTTAAACAAATGATTTTATCTAATTAGTTACTCCTGGACTCAATAGATTGAGCTCCAAGTTTGTCACCTCTACGATATGCCAATCTCTATAAGCTTTGCGGTCCCTACCATAAATAATTAATGATTAGATACTTCAAGGAATATGTAGCTAGATAAAGAATTGAACATGAATAAATAAACACATCAACAATCAATGAAAATAATCACAACAATTACTTAACCTAAATGGCACTAAGAATCACAAAAATAAATATTTAATCCTACAATAAATCAACTAATGTGTCGTGTCCCCTGCAATGGTGCCATCTGATTAATCGATAAACAGCTAAGTTAAGAATCACTCGTTGTAATATGGCCGCTTAACTATTATTCAGAATCAAGTCAGAAGATCTCTGTGAAGAGGACTCAATTTAATTTATCCTAGATAAATCTAGGATCAAACACAAGAACATGAGCAATCAATTGAATTAATTGGGGTGTAAAATATTTAATTAAGCGATCAATAAGTCAACTAGGTCAAGCAGATGCAAACAAGGTGCAATGCATGTTTTTTGTGTATTTTTATTAGCAAATATATTAAGTGAACAATAATGATAATGCAGCACAAAATATAATGTACGAGCACACGCAATCAAGCTCCTAAATGATTTATGAAATAACTTGAACAATTAATCAGAAATCAATGAATGAATAATACAAGTATCAAGTTCAAAATGATCAAGCTAATAAATATGTGATTTTTTTAAACATCTGACATGCTCAACATTAAAATAAATTACTCAAATATGATTTAAATAACCTAATTAGATTTAGAATGAAGTAGTGTAAAGCAAGGTGTTTAATGGACCAGCAAATAATAAGAGGATCAATTTTAAACTTAATATCAAGGCTGACAAGGCAATTTTTATTCTCTGATATTTGATGTGTGAAAAGTATATCATAAAGTAATCAATATCACCATATTAAAGAGAATTAAATTATCTTCAAAACAATATTGATTTCATTAAATTGGGTATGTGGTTCAAAAGTTATTCAAGATACAATGTAGGGGCATAAATGAAAAGAAAATATAATAAAAAATTTCACTTTTATTACAAACAAGTCCCTAATAAGGACTAACATGTAAATATGAAAATTGTATGGGTACTTAATGCAATAAGCTCGTGTAGGGATATAAATGCAATTATTAAGAGTTGGTAGGGCTTACTTTAATTTTCTCAGTCGGCACGTGCAAGCTCTGCAATTAGGGAAAACATGAATCCAAATGCTGCATTTTCCCAGCCATGTGACTCCACTCACATGGGGCTAGGTTTGGGTGTCAGCTAGCTTTGGGACTATGTGGCACACACACCTATGATTTGGCGCTGGTTAGGACACTCCGAAGCTGTGGCTCGAAGTGGTGGTTCGGTGAAGCGACGTGGTCGTGTCTGGACTATTGGATGGAAAGGATCGAGCGATGATTGCTTCTCTAGTTCTTCCCCCTCCTCTTGCGACGGCAGATGGGCGGGGCTCCAACGAACTTCAAAAAAGGATCCACGTGTTCCCCCAAATAAGCTCTGCCTTGACCGAGCAGAGACCTCGAAAGGTAGATCTGAAGGAGAAGCCCCCTGCAAGGTCCTGGCGATGGAGGACCCCTGTCAAAGAAGGTCGAGATCGGAGATATTTGTGCCTCTCCAACCAATGAAATTTAGTATGTACTTGCAGGGGTGAAAAGGATACTCATCAGGGTGAAGGATCAGAGTTGTAGTTGAGTTCTTAGTTCCTTGCAGGAAGAAGAAATGGTCGAAATGGATTAGATCGGGGAGAAGCAAAAAGATCAAAAGGTGACATGCACGTGAATTGGTGATATTCGATAAAGATATGTGTGGGTTCAGATATGCTGAAGATTGAGGAATACAGATGGGATTAAATAGAGAACATACGATGAAGTACAGATGGAAGATCTTATCTGGAGATGGAAAGATCGGGAGAAGAGGATGGAGCATGGGCTGAGGACTTTAGTTCCTCAATCGTTGCTTGATGAACTTGGCTCAAGTTTGAAGCTCGAACAACCACAAACGGTGTCATAGCAAGGCAAAGCTCGCCTTGGATCTCGTCGACGATGATCTCTCCGTTGTAACGCTCAAATAAACTACTAACTATCACTTAAGGGCAAACTTGGATTAGGATATTTCGCACTAGAATGGCGTATGGGGAAAATTTTGGTCAGTGAAGGTCTATTTGACAAGGAGGAACAGCGAAGGTTACACCTTCAGGTGGTAATTTCAACCACCACTAGAGGTTAGGGAGGTTAGGTCTAGGGGAAGTTAGGGTTAGCACGTGCATGAGGGCAGTTAGGCAAAGGAGTTAGTGGTGGAATCATAGGAAGAGGGGCATGAGGATGGATGGAGAAAATGATGAAGATGGGTGGTTGACGACACTCGCAACCTTTGGAGGAGTGGGATTGGAGGTTGACGATACACCTCAACCTTCTGATCATGCATCAGATGGCCACCATTTAGGCATGGCTCGATGGCCCCGATCTCTCTAATCAAATGATTAGACGATCATGAATAAGGTGGGTCTGATGGATGCACAAGATCAAGCGGTGAGAAAAAATAGGTGGGACCCAAAAAAGGGTCGGATTGGATGGAGGGCTAGGATTGGGCCACGTGGCCCAATCAAGAAATTAGAAAATAGAAAAATCAACATTAAATAGAAAAGAAATAAAAAAATAGTTTCAAAATAAAAAGCGTTCAACATGAAAGTTGTAGATCTCCTTGAGATATACAACTTTCATGTAGAACTCAAAGTGAGAGTATATCACATATACATACTAATATTTTATCACATATACATACTAATATTTTTATAAGTATTTTTAAATTTTTTAAAAGCACTTATTTTATTTTATTTTGTTATATTTTTTGTATTTTCAATTTATGTTTAATGTTAAATTAATTATGTACAATATTAAACTAATTTTTAGTTGTTTTTTATTATTTCAAAAACACATAAAATAAAGCACAATAATATATATTTCTATACGCATAATTAGGGTAATTATTTACAAGTTGTTAATTATTAAGTTAAGTTAATTGTTAATTATTAGTAATGAATTACTTAAGCTAGACGGTTAATAAATTCAAATAATGATGATAAATATGAGATTTATCAAGTTAGCGCATAGATACTAATGAAATCTCTTGTGTATGTTAGCCTACAAAAAATATTTTAAGTTTAATGCTTTTTTTATTTGTATCCTAAAATATATATCATATTCTTTGAGTTTTTTTAGGAATTAAATTTTTAGTTAAAATTAGAGTACGTTAGCACACAAATATGGATAAAACTTCATATATATTAAGGAGTTGAACAATTTCTCAAAATTGATGTATATTATCACGCTAAGATTAATAAAATATCATATAAATGTTAATACACAAAAAAATTTTAAAACAACATTTTATTATTTTTATCATAACGTAGCTATCATGCTTTCTTAATTTATTTTAGTATTTGAACTTGAGTTAATATTGATGTTTGTTAGCTCATTAAATATCAGTGAAATCTCATATAATTGTTAATACAAAAAATAATTTTAAATGAAACTTTTTATAATTTTATTTCAATATATATAATATTTTATTGTCTTTTTAATTGGTTGACTTTTTTCTTAAAATCTATGTTTGTTAGTTTTAAGTAAAAGTTCAAGTCCTACCAACAACATCAAGAAAATGTAATACTTACTACGATAAAAATACAACAATGTCATGTGTCGAAAATATGTTTTTATGCTCAAACTTGCACATAAGATTTCAGCCATGCTTTGTGCTACATATAGCAATTTTGAGTAAAACTCAAACAATAAAAATACTCCCAAGAATGAAATATTTATATTATGGTAGAAATATAATAAATTTTTATGTCAAATCATTTTTTATGCAATAAAAGACATGAGATTTCATCCATGTAACAAACATTAATTTTGAGTAAATATTTAAACCCTGAAAAAACTATATAAAATGTGACGTATATATTATAAGAGAAAAATAATTACATTTGATGTTAAAGTAAATTCTTTATGTGCTAACATAAATATGGTTTTCCATCCATATTTATTTGCTAACATAAACTATTTTTAACAGAAGTTTGCAATCATCAAAAAGATTAAAAAAAGATGAAATCTAATGATAAAATTGAAGTAAAGTTTTTTAGCATTAATTTTTATGTGCTAGAATACATGAGATTTTAGACATATTTATATAAAAATATAAACTAGTTTTGAGTAAAAATTCAATGCTAAAAAAACTCAAACACAATTTTACCATGAATATATAATAAAATTCCATGATTGAGCTAATTATTTTGGTATTAACATACGTATGAGCTTTCATCCATATTTGTGTGCTAATATACGCCAACCTTCAATGTATAGACCCAAATCTTCTTGGAAAAATCATCAAAAAAATATAACAAAATAAAGTGCATTGCCAAAAGAACTTACTTTTAATGGACCAAAAACATATGTGTGAACAAGCTCCAACGCATGCATCTTCCTTAGAGGCAGATGTCTCTTGAAGGAGACTCTTGTTTTCTTCTCAGCCAAATAATGTGTACGTCTCTCTAACTTGTTATCTTCACGTCTGCTAGAAGGTTCTTCTTACTGAGCACTGCAACCCATTTTTCACTCATGTGACCCAATCTTCGATGTCATAACTCAATAGATTTTGCATCTTCAATCACATGTGCCACATCTCTAGGAACTGATGCATAATGATGTAAAAATTGTTGCATCACTATTTGCCTCGAGCAATAACATAGTATCCTCGGGTAAGCTTCAGTTGTCTGCCACGAAAGGTGCTTTGTATCATGTATCATCGAGTTTCTCTGAATAAATAAGGTTCGAATGCATATATGGTTCATGTCTCACATCAGTGAGCATCAACAATGCTCCCTCTTGAGTTGGAAACAATGCATCTTAATATGACAATTCTTCTTCCAGCAGTGGTACTCCATGTTTTTGTATTTAGACCTTGTCTTGCTTCTGTTATTGTCTCTCCCGGTCTTATTCTTAGCCCCTCTCCTACCCTTTATTCTATGTAACACGAATATTTGAATGTCAAGAGTTACCTTTGGATTTTCTTCACACCTCCTCATTGAGAACGCTAGACTTAACAGTCTTCAATAAAATGATCACATTTGTTGTCAAGTTGGCAGATTACACTTTAACAGACTTACAAGAATCAGAAAAAGTAGCAAGCAACAACAATCCCAAAATCTTGTCTTCCAACTTGATGCTCATCCTCGTCAACTAACTTGTAGTTCCTTGAAAATCATTCAGAAAATCTAATACAGATCTCCTCTCCTTGAACTTCAAGTTCATTAATCTCTTGAGAAGAAATAATTTGTTACTTCCAATCTTACAAGCTTATAGATTTTCCCACTTTGTTCATAGGCTTCGAGCATTATTTTCATCATGAATATGGTCGCAAATATTTTCATCAACAAGTTGTCTTATGAAACCACATACTTGCTTGTGTTCAGACTCCATTTCCTTATCCAACTTGGTGCCAGTCTTTTGAATGGAGAAAAGTGGTAGGTGCATAACCTTCACATACAAGAGATCTTTATCTTGTTCTTCCACGACTTGTAATTAGCCTCTTTGAGACTACTCACTTGGCTAGTGTCAAAATCTATCTTGTTATCTACCATGGATGCCACTCTATTGGAAAAAATGAGAGTCCCACTTGTAGTGGCCAACTACCAGAAAGCTCGAATACCACTCTGTTGGGAACAAACAAATGACGTACACGAAATGCAAAAGCATGGAATAATTCTCATACGGATAACGAAGGTGAACGACTCTCACAAACAAATGAGAAAGCAAATCATATCTGAATCAAAACTACAAATCACAAAGAGATTTTAATGTGGAAACCCACCAAAATTGACAGGATAAACCACATGACTAATACAAACCAAAATCACTTCACTATAAATGGTGATAAAGTTTTTCTCCACAAAAGGGTACAAAGGACAAATCCTTCTTGTCAGTGTATAAAGTAAAGAAATACCACCAAACAAGATAAAACATGGGCATAGAAAGAAATCACAAAAATAGAGAACCATGTCTGCTTCTTTCCTCTAAAAGGAACCCTGATGAACCCTGTAGCATCGTATATGCTCTTGCAAGAGCAAAGAACCACTGGAGAAAAAGGAAAGGATCGAAGGGCTTCTTCGCAACCGCACATGAACAAGATGAGTGTAGGACACACAAAGGTTGCAACCCTAACTTTCTCGGTTGTGTTCTCCCTCAAAATGTGTTGGGTCTTGCTCTTTAGATAGCAGAAAAATAGGGTGGAGTGATCCGAAGACATATATGGGACCCTCCCACCTGCTATCAAGAGCTTAAATGGACAGCAGGTCTCTTATAGGTGCTAGAAATTGAATCAGCACTTCATGTCCACCACATACTATCGGCCTGAACCAAGGTTTTAAAAACCAAACCGAACCGGATGGTTCAACTTGTTAAACCAAGAACCAGAAGAAAAATGGTCCAACCACCCAGTTTTTTTTCAAAAAATAAAACCAATCAAAATCGGCCAAAATCCGGTTGGACCGCTTAAACCGTATTGAACTAATTGAACCAAACCACTTATTCAACCATTCATTTTTTGATAAAAAAATTAGTTTTAAATAATTTAATAAATGCAAACTTTTAAAACTATATGTAATCTAGTCTCATTCTAGCTCATATTATAGTACTCCTTTGTCTCTTCTCCATCCATATGTGCATGGGCATTACCTTTCTCTTCATACATTGTGCATCATGGGCTTATCTACTTCCAAGTTTCCAACAACAACAAATCAAGAAAATCTTGTCATAGTCATGTTATGGGAAGCAGTAAATTAACAACACTTGTCACTAATTAGGGTTAAATAGTTTTCACATTGTTGATTTTATACATCCCATTTATATATTTATATGAATACTACAAAATATGTTTATTATGCCTTTTTGAGTTTGTCTATTAACATTTATATGCTTAAATTTTTGGCAATTTCACGTGTGCTCCTATATTATTAAAAAAATCACAATATTATCGTTATGTTGGTAAATTAGGTCACAAATGTACTAATAAAAAGTCATTAATATATGTTTTGTAAAAATATAGGTGCACACATGCAATTGTAAAAAAAAAGGGTATATGTGTTGTTGAAAAATTACCTGCATGCAATGAGATGCTGGAGGTTAGGAGACATGCATTAGCGACTAAAGGTTTTCGTATAAGTCGAGCTAAGACTAAATATATGGAGTGCAGACATTTGATGGAAACAATGGTGAAGGACTCGAGTGAAGATTGGAGGTAATTACATTCAAAACAAAGATTCTTTTAGATGCTTGGGATCTATTTTACAAAAGGCTGGGAAAATTGATGGAGATGTTGCTCATAGAATAAATCTATCTTGGCTAAAATGGAGAGGAGTCTCTATTTTTCTTTGTGATAAGAATATCCCTTTGAAAGTCAAAGGAAAGTATTGCAAAGCAGTCGTGAGACTTGCAATGCTATGTGGATCAGAGTATTGGCATGTGAACCATAGACATGTGCAGAGAATGACAATAGAATAAATGAAAAAATTAAGGTAGATGTGTGGTCATACATGAAACGATCATATTCAGAATGATATGATAAGAAGGAAAATTGGTGTAGCTCCAATAGAGGATGAGATGAGAGAAAATCGTTTCACATGGTTTGGCCATTTGCAAAGGAGACCAGTTGATGCATCAGTTAGAAGATGTGAGATTTGCGATGTTGAGTTGGTTAAGAGAGGGTGAGGAAGGCCCAAAAAGTGTCGGAATGAGACTATTCGAAGGAATCTTAATTATTTGGATTTAAGCCCAAAAACGACCTAAAATACATCTGAATGGAGGCAAAAAAAATCCATGTAGTCGACCCTACTTAATTGTGGGAAAAGGCTTTATTCTTGGTGGTGGTATTATTGTTATTGTTTTTGTTGTATACATGTTATTGGAAAAACTTGGAAGGACACGTGTACAAACCTTCAAAAGATATGGTGTAGCATTTTCCATTTTTATCTGTATGATATACAGGTCTAACTCGATTCAACCATGTTGAATCATGTGAACTAAATCAATAATACAATGGTTCAGTCTTTTCCAATTTTTATGAACTATTGACATCATCAGCGGTTCGATCGATCAGTCACATTGGTCCGACCAAAAAATCTAAAAAATGACACATGTACGGTTTAATGTTCCATTCGATTTTTAAAACCTTGGCTTGAACGCCATAGCATGTCACATGAGCTTCACATGCTATCAATGCCAACGCCTGCCACAGCATCCATAGACGGATTGGACACTATGACAGGTGTCCTTTATGTAGGGATGAAAACGAATATGAATATATTTGTATCCGATCCGTTATCGTATTCGTTTTATACATATTTTGACATTCGTATTCGTATTCATTTTAAAATGGATGCATATATGGATATCACTTTGACATTGTTAATATTCATATTCGTATATCCATTTTCGTACATAAGTGTAGTAATATATTTATTTATAACCATATGTAACAATATTTGATGATTGCATTCACAATTGTTGATATAATTGTTATGAAAATAATATGTCTGATATATCTATTTTATGTGTAAACCATCCTAAACATGTATATTTTTGTTAATCTATCAAAATATTTCTGTTATTATTTGTATCCGATTCACACGCTTTACATTCGTATTCATTTTTAAGAATATGGTAATACATTTTTCATATCCATCAATATTCATATCCGCATTCGTATTCGTATTTTAAAATGGATAAGGATATGATTATACCTACATTCGCATCCGTATCCGACCGTTTTCATCCTTACCCTTATGGGTGCTACCTGCTACCAACACCATTCCCATGACCACGGATATTGTTAGAGCTTCTTACCAAAGGAGTGGATCTATCAAAATATTTCTGTTATTATTTGTATCCGATTCACTCGCTTTACATTCGTATTCATTTTTAAGAATATGGTAATACATTTTTCATATCCATCAATATTCATATCCGCATTCGTATTCGTATTTTAAAATGGATAAGGATATGATTATACCTACATTCGCATCCGTATCCGACCGTTTTCATCCTTACCCTTATGGGTGCTACCTGCTACCAACACCATTCCCATGACCACGGATATTGTTAGAGCTTCTTACCAAAGGAGTGGGGGACTACGATTGAATTGCAAAAAAAACAAGCACTCGTCTTAATCTAAAAATAAAACTAAAGCTTATTAACTAAATTCTATTTTTTTCCTCTTGGCATTTAATAGGATTATGTGTCTAATTTAGTTACTTGCACAAACGGTCTATCCAAATGGAACCTACTCTAAATTTCTTAGAGCTTACTTTTCCAATAAATGCATCAAAACTATTTCTTTCTCTGTGATTATATCAGATTTGGTCAATACATTACCTGTGTATTTGTAGATATCAAAGTGATATTGATACATGACGATCATAGGAACCTTGAATCCCGACTGGTCAGCGAGAAACGAGATCGTCTACGGCAGCCGGATCAAGACATGATAGAACTCGTACTCCGACTAGTAGTCATGGAGATCGAGCTCTAAAAATGACTTGCTGCGAATACATTGAATCTCCAGCAGTGAAAGTCGGTTACCAATCGATGCCCAGCTCTCGATCTGCATAAAGTTCTTCTACATACCGAATTACACGAAGCGAAGCCTCCGCGTATTTTTGCATATGAAGTTTAGCTGAAGTCTCTGTCACACAACGGAAAGAAGCCTATCGATCAGTATCACTTCCGGTGGCAGAAGATTTAAAAACAACAATAAACATGTTGAAGAAGAATATGGATAGAACATTCACCATCTTCGTTTAGCTTCTGTAGGAGTTGTGATTTGGTTGGTAGGGCATACATGCCAGCTGCAACTGCTTTCCTGATTGCCCATCCATGATGCGGAGCGAAAACTTGTTCGTAAGCAAATGATGCAGATTGTTTGAGGGAATTGCCCCTGCGAACACGGTATTTTGTGAAACAAATGGAAAATATGTCGACTTACTTTTGCTGCAAAAGTAACAGAAAGAAGACCGTGCACGATAGAACTCTATAAAAAAATCAACTTTTCCCGAACATCTTGCAAGAACACGCAGACAAGTGATGTATCATTTCTGTATGTCCATGGAAAATGTTATAGTAAACTACAAGAAAAACATGAAATTGAGAGCGAAACTCAATCACTCCTCATGGTTATGGCATCCCAGATTAATTCATTGATTTATAGTTTTTCACAAAATAATCTCATCGTGACTTTTTTGCGGCCATGAGTACTTAAGACTAGGGGCCGTACCAAGTTATACTATGTTACATAGGAAAGCAAGATACGAGGACGACAACTGCATAGATTCAAGGCAAAATATCTCGCTGTTATGGAGAAGAGAACAACCGCATAGATGCAAGGCAAAATCTCTCCCCAGTAAATATAGTACAATTCCTTGTCCTAACTTTCTTTCTCTCAACCACGAAGGCATCGATCCTTGGTGACAACCAACTAGTATCGAAGCCAAACTTCTTTCTCTCAGACATTGCACATAGAATTACTAGTCAATTAATGTCATTACTCATCACTTGCTTTATCACTTCCCTTTTGCAACATATGTCAATTGGAAATGTTCCATATTAGTATGCAGAAATCCGTAGTCGGTACTCATGATATTAATCAATATACAACATGTCTCTTTAATATAACATTAAGCATATTAGAATAAGTTTGTTTTTTAAAAATGCAAAACAACAACAACAACAACAAAGCCTTTTCCCACAATTAAGTAGGGTCGGCTACATGGATTCTTCGCCTCCATTCAGATCTATCTCGGGTCAATCTCGGACTTATATCCAAAAAACTAAGATCCCTTCGTATAGTCTCTTTCCAACACTTCTTGGGCCGTCCTCGCCCTCTCTTAGCTGGCTCAACATCCCAACACTCGCATCTCCTAACCGGTGCATCAGTTGACCTTCTTTGCAAATGACCAAACCATCTTAAGCGGTTTTCTCGCATCTTATCCTCGATCGGAGCTACACCAACTTTCTTTCTGATTGCATCATTCCGAATCCGATCTTTACGTGTATGTCCACACATACATCTTAGCATTTTCATTTCTGCTACAGCCATTCTCTGCACATGTCTATAGTTCACAGGTCAACATTCAGAACCATAAAGCATAGCAGGTCTCACGGCTGCTTTGTAAAACTTTCCTTTAATTTAAAAGTTGGTCGAGTAGTCAGGTTGACTAACTAGGCTTAGTCGAGTCGGCACCCCCCCCCCCCCCCCCGACTCGACTAGTCAGCCGACTTTTACAAAAGTATGTGGTAGTCACCACCGAATGTATGGATCTCTTGGTTTGCATGCTCTCGCCGATCACCACTATATTGGAGTATACACCTTGCAAAGTTGGAGAGTAGCGGAGGTTGGGTGAGGTTTCACGTGATTATGTAGTTGGTGTGTTGTGTAACGGATGGAGGATTTTGGAGGATAATTGTGAATGCAAAGAAGGGTATCTTTGATGCGATTGTGGAGCAATCCATGACTTAGGTCTAGATTTGTTAACATAGCATCATTAGACTTATCACCATCATCATCTTGATTTTCAAAAACAACATTATCTTTTTGGGTTTCTGCATGTTAACTCGCATCTTGTTTTCAAGCCCTTTATACAAGATTTTCTTCAGGTTTGATGCATAGGACGGGTGAGGCCTCTCTCCATTTTAACTTGCTAATTGTAATCAAATGTCTAGCACCTTCTTCAGTTCCTCTGCATCTTGTTGAAAAACTTGCAGCAAGTAATTTGAAACCTCTTAGAGAAATGGGCATTCTTATAAGATGGTTCTGTTTGCAAGAACTTTTAAATATTTAAATGCACAGGTAGCTGCCATTCTCAAGCGAATAGCAGTTTCCATTCTAAATCAAAGCAACATCTACTTCAGATATGGGGTATTACATCAAAGCAAACACCAAAATATCTTGAATGAAGCCTTTATTTAAAGTTTAGTGTTTTTATTTGTAATGCGATCAATATAATCCTTTCCAAATGTAAGGATTTCTTCTCCAGAATATACCACGAAAGTGTTGGAAGGAGATAGGTTTAACTTATGATGGGTTGCTTAACGTTTGAAGGCCCTAGAGGATCAAGACCTTTCTTCTTTACTAGCACATGTTTTATTATTAAACAGAGGTACTTCAAAATGTTTATGTAGTGCAGTAGAAATGTGAATACAGGAAAGAATTCAATTTACTAAAAAAATCTCTTTTCCCTTCATATAGGGACATGTTCAAGAAAAAAACATTGCAAGAAAAGATTTGATAAATAAAAAAGGGTTTTGAAACGTACTCTTGAACTATAATATTTTCAAAGAGTAGCCGAACCATATCAAGTCCGCGCTTCACTCTGAGAAGATTTCTAGTATGACTACCAGCCTTTCTAACTGAACCTTGTTGAATGTCTAGCTCAAGTATAGAAGGTAAAGAGGTAATCTCCTTCGATGCGTTAACCAGGTCCTCAACCTGCAATTGTAAATAGTTAAATTCAAGCTGGATGTCAATGACTCCAATATGAAGGTACTGCTAATGAGATTGTGAATTTGATAGGGGAAAAAAGAAATTTATTTTTTAATAGAAAAAACCAAGTTAATATCTAAATATTATGGATCCTGCATTCTCAAAAAATTATGGATACTGTATTATTATCAATTAACATGCTTCAAAGAAATTTAAACTAACTCAAATCATCGAAATGCTTTTTCAGGAAAGAATGATCCACACAAGATTGGTGATCGTCCATCTGTAAAGACTGTAATTACATCAAAACAAGGAATGCAACCTAGCAGTACACCCCTAAAAAAAGACCGGCTATTCTAAACAAAAAGAAGCTTTGGTTGTGACACCATCAAAAATGACAGGAATGTTGTGATAGATCACAGCATGAAGAGGAACATAAACAGGATATTCATAACAAGGATCGGACAACCCATTGCCTAGTCAATGGAGAAGAAAAGAGGGCAGCCCCATACATAAAAACTTTGACTAGAGCGAATAGGAAAGAACCCCCATCCAGCTGGTAGAAGTTTCTTTCAGTGCATTATGAATCCCATCAATATCGTGATCATCCCATGGTATTCTCCATTTTCCTACTCCCGGTAGAAGGCATTGAGGTACACAGCACACCATTTGCTCAAAACTTAGAAATGGGTGCACATTGATTCATTTTCTTGGTAACATGTTTTCTGTTATCACAGGCTTCCCAATGTTGTCCTTATCCTGGCACCATAGCTGGCTACATGGTATCATAAAACACAACATGGCAGTTAGCTAACAATCGTGTTAATAAACAGCACTACTTAGCCAAGTTAACACAGAGCTTTTCAAGAAACAAACTCAGAAACTACATGTTCTTCATCCAAAGAGCCATGATAATCATGTTACTAGATATAATCTAAAGCTTCACGTAAACCTCGAGTATAGAGCTGGACACAAATTCGTTCAGGAAATGAACCTGGCGAGCAATTTGAATCAGCATTGAAACTGAAATTTACCCTTTCAGAATCCCAAACGCACACTAAGGGAAGAGAATGTCGTTCCAATAACACACCATAAAGCTTGTCAATTACAAGCTACTGCATCCGATGTGGCGGTAGTAGATGAGAATTATGTAACCAAAGTCTTTAGACTCGGATATCTCAGGAATGCTTAACCGATCTAGATTTAAGAGCAACAAGAATCTACCACCCTATATTTGTCTATGATGTCATAAAAAGCTTCCAAATTGGTAGAGATAAAGTGGTTAATCTTCCAGTTCAGCTTCCCGTTACCATGTCCACTTGCAGCAACACGCAAGAAGAACCTCTTAAATTTGAAAAAGTAACATCGCTACTGAAGAATAAGAATTGACATATTTGACTATCTTCATCTACTTCAGCTGTTGCAGTTCGTAAAATCACAACTACCTCACTCTGACAGCAGTTAGCAAACATCGTCAAAATATGCCCCAGAGCATACAGAATCACCATCAAAATCGCAATTTGCAACTGAGATAACAAAGGAAGTCACCCACAACGCCCAAAAATCGGCATCAAAATCGCAACTTTCGAGAGAAATCTAATGGATATCACCCAAACACCCAAATTTGCTCGAAATCGTCATCAAAATTGCAACTTTAAGCCAATAATCGCGCCAGAAATGGAACAGAGAAGTGAAGCAATCAACCTTCGCGACGTAGTCCATTTCGGCGAACTTGAAGGCGATCCCGAGGCTCCCGAAGAGAGGGGAGATGAGGGAGCAAGCACGTGAGAATGCGGCGGCCTCCAGATCGAGGGGATTGGAGCTCACGGCCGCCGCGAGGCCCTCGAACGCCTCCGAGATCCCACGAAGGATCCGATCTCCCCCATCCCCCATCGCCTGATCGATCTGTCGGCGATCTCGGTGCGAGTGCGACTCGATTTAAGCCCTAAGATTTGGAGAAAGGAAAGGAGAAGGAGAATCTGATTCCAATCTCGATTTGTTGTAGTAAAGTTCTCTTCAGTTGCTGAAGATCAGATTCCGCAATGAAATGGAATACTTTTTTTGCTTTTAAAATTCTAATGTGTATGTATATATATATGGTTTGATGGGGCTTCCCGTGCCATTTACCCTTAAAAAATTTCTATTTTTTTTACAAAATAAAATTGTGTATATTCATCTATATATACATCCAATATACCATTCGAATTTCATCAAAAATAGATGCTCTTATGACTTCCATCTAGAACATGTGGATTACGACAATGTTTAGACCGTTAAAATTATATGTTCTAAATGAGGGACATAGTAGTCTTTGTTGCTGACAAAATTCGAATGGCATATTGGATTGATATATAGATGAATATATATGATTTTATTTTGAAAAAAAAAATAAAAAATGCAGAAAAATGGTACGAGGGCAACCCCATTTTTCCATACATACACATATAGAGAGAGGGGGCCCTTCCAATGAGGTGCACCTTTCATGGATGCGTGGAAAAACCCATCATCTCATCCGTTTGATCTCAATCTAATGGTTCTTTATCCAAAAGAATATTTTAGTCCATGTATTTTCGTTCTGAATTTGAATTTCAATTTCATTTAATCCTTTCATTTTACCGTTTTTAGCCCGTCTGATTTGGAAATTTTTTGTTACACTTTTTAACCCGTCTTATTTGGCAATTTTTTTGGCAATTTTTAGGCCTTTTGCATTTCGTGCTATGCAGAATGGCAGACCTCTTGAAAACACGCATTGACATTGTAAAATTGAAATCCTGCTTTGTAAAATAAAATCAGAGTTAGTAATACATTTATTGTAATAATTGTAATTTATCCAATGCCTATGTAAAACTGTGTGCTTGTTTTGTAATATAGGTATGGAGATCTACAAAAAAATAGATAGTTAGTAATTTATCAATTATCAATCAGAAAAAGAAAATGTAAAAAAATTAGGGTTTATAATACTCACGCTACCTTTGTAATATTTCATGATTGATTGTAAAATTTATATTGTGTTATGTAACAAAACGTGGATGGTTTGTAATTGTAAGAAACGATATGAAATTGGACGTCAGATATAATCTGAAATTGTAAGAAACAATATGAGATTTGTAAAAAAAATGATTGAGATTGTAAAAAATGATCTGAGATTGTAAAAAAGGATCTGAATTGTGAAAAAAAATGATCTATGATTGTAAAAACCGGTCGTGTCCTTCTTCTCCTGCATCCCTCCTCCACCTGCACATCCTCCGCCCTTCTCATCCACGACCCACCTCCTCCATACATGTCCTCCTCCGCCCACACACCTCCTCCATCTGCACTCTCCTTCAACTTTCTCCTCCACGATCCACCTCCTTCAGGCGCAGCCGCCGCCTCCACGCGATGTCGCCTCCATTACCTGCAAGAAAACAACCATAGAGACCCATATTTTTCCCTCCTGATCTGAAGGTCAAAGAAACACCCTACCGCCACCGCCATAGAACAGCACGACATCGCCGACCACCATAGAGCAACACGTTGCATCCACGTCCAACGTTCTCCTTCCATGGTTGTTGCACGCCATCAACGACGAGCAACAACCTTCTCCCCACATGCCGCCATTGAGAGAGAGAGGGAGGGAGGGAGAGAGGAGATTATTGTGGAGATATTTGTTGCATTCTAAAATTTGAATATGCTAAAATGACCATAATGGGTTTTTTAACATTAAAAATATATAAATAACGGATCATTAATGATAACCATCGGATTTATTATGGATGGATATGCATCTAAGAAAGGTGCACCTTATACACACACATACTATGCGTGCGCGCGTGCGTGGGTGCGCGTGCGTGCGTGGGTGCGTGCGTGTGTGTGGGTGCGCGTGCACATGCGTGTGAGTGAGTCTGAGTGTGTGTAAAAATGGGGATGGTCTCACGCCATTTTTCTGCAATTTTTTTATTTTTTTTGAAAAATATCACTATGTATATTCATCTATGTATGTGTGTGTGCGCACGCGTGTGCGTGTGTGTGCGTGTGCGTGTGAGTGCGTGTGCGTATGAGTGTACGTGTGTGTGGAAAAATAGAACTTCCCTCGCGCCACTTTTCTGCAAAACTTTTTTATTTTTTGAAAAATATCACCATGTATATTCATCTATATATCCCTCCAATATGTCAATTGAATTTCATCAAAAACAGAGACTCTTATGTCCTTCATCTAAAACAGATCGATTATAACAATGTTTAGACTTTAAAATTACCCGTTCTAGATGGAGGGCATATGAGTCTCAATTTCTGATGAAATTCGAATGACATATTTGAGAGAGATATAGATGAATATACATGGTAATATTTTTTCAAAAAAAATATAAAAATGCAGAAAAATGGCGCGGGAGCAATCCGTTAGAGGGCATCCTCATCAAACCCTACGTGTGTGCATGTGTGATGAAATTCGAATGGTATATTGGAGGGATATATAGATGAATATACAAGGTGATATTTTTCAAAAAAAATGCGCGTGGGTGTGGCTGTGTGCGTGCGTGCGTGGGGGGGGTGCGTGGGTGCGCGTGCGCATGAGCGTGAACGTGCGTGTGTTTGTATATTTATTTGGTAACTTGTATCACTCTTATTTGAAACATTTGTTGGAAATTAACTGCAAAAAATAAACTAATGCACCATTTATAAAATGAAACTTAAATTTCAAATTCAATGTAATCCTTCAGTTTGATTGCACGGTATTCAAATTTTTGTAATTGATAGATGGAATTTTCAACTTTCATTTGATTATGTTGTCTTTCTTTTTTTACATTTGTTCATATTATCGATTTTTAAGCCATTATTAACCTATCGAGGGCTAGTGTACTATACAATACAAACATGAGAGAGTAAACTTGGGGGAGAAAAAGTTAGTTAGAATCTGATCCAATCAGTAATCCGACGGATTGGATCGGATTTGAAAAATAAAAATCTGTTAAGATTGGAATAGACATGGATTAAACTAAAATCCAATCCGATCGGCGTGCACCCTTAGATTCGCTACTCCCACACGCAAAGGTGAGATAGGGCTTTTCAAACATAACATACCATATATATTTGGCATTGTGTTTGCAAAAATATTATATATGTACGTTGTGCATATACTATAATAGTTATATGCAGGATTGTGTATTTATTAACGCTTAAATGTATATTCATATAGATACTTGCATATGTTATGTATCTACATCTATTTATTTTGTTCAAAGTACGCGTATATTTTTGTCTATGTGCTTGTGTATCTTTACATGTAACTGATAATGTTTATACACGTAGATAAACATGTTTACTGAGATAGATATGCATGTTTAAATCTAAGATGTTTTTACTCTCCAAAGGTTCAATGTTATCGTTGATTTTTGCTTTTTGACAATCATTTGTATCATTGAACCTTTTGTGGCTATCCCTAGTGCATCTAAAATGCATCTACCTATAGGTTTAGAAGACTTTTTGTGGGCCTTTAGACTAACTCGTATTGTACCTTATGAACGGAGACGAAGAAGAGAAGAGAGGTGAGTATAGTCGAGGATAGGGTTTCTTTAGTATGTCTTTCTTTTTTCTTTATAGGTACTTGTGCACAGTCGATTCGTCCCAAATCCTAACTGTGTGTTCTCGTTTTCCATTAACAACTCAATGTTATTGTATGTCCTACCAAGTCGTATGGCTACTCGATCATACTCGATTTTTGTATCTAACGCCCCCCCCCCCCCAAGCCCCTTCCCCAAAGTCCTAAACCTTCTCCAGGGAATACATAGTGAAGCAAAGGGTTTCAGAAAGGTTCGACAGGAGATTTGATCCTGTAAAGAGTATGTTTTCCTATTCATCACGACTTTGTTTGATCGAAATACCTTGAAAATAATAATGTAGGATTTCAATGTATTTCTTTTTAAAACTATTTATCCCGCTCTTAATCAATTATATTGTAACTTGGTTATTATAATATATTTGTTTGGTCTTTTGACTAATTCAAATACTAAGTTCCCAACGAAAATGCCACGTCCAAACAACATGAGTGGTAGACACGCTACATGCAATGTATTGAGATTCTCACGTATGTCTAGATACACGACCTTGTTTCTTGCATCCCCAAGAAACAGTCGAACAACCAAACATGAAAACTAACCAGATGTGGATTTTCCGTCATCAATATCTTCTTCAAGATCTGCATCAAGTATACCTTTATCTCAAGATATTTTGCTTGGTAGGCTAGCTTTGGTTATACAGTATCTTTCGGATATCGAAGAATCTGCCTGATGGCTTGCCAATGTGCTTGACTAGGATTACTTTGAAATGAACTTGCTGCAATCCAACCAACCATATTACCTAATGAGACCCTGGAATAAATTGATAGGATCGAGGTTGAACGCATGTCACCTTTGACCCTTGAGAATGTGGTTTTGCATATGTGCATGCATGTGCGCATAAATATATCTATATAGGGGAAGCTTCTAATGAGCCGAGTCTTTCTTGAAATTTAAAAAGTCACTACCAAATTTGTAAATTGTGTGACAATTTACAAAATATAAACTATACATTGTAAAATAATGATGATCATACTGTTTTGTAAAATATAGCATCCATACTGTAACTAATATTATATATATGGGTAAAATGGGGTTGTCCAGTTATATCCCCCATGTTTCCATTTTCCCCATATTTTTTTATTTTTTGTGAAAAATGAACCCGTGAAAATTCATCACTATATCCCTATATTATGCCATTCAATCTTCGTGAGAAAATAGAGACTCCTATGGCCTCGCCATGTATCTTATAGCTGACCTTACTTATAGTGGGAGAAGGCTTCGTCATTTTGTTAATCAACTTCTAATCATTTTTCCAAACTTCAATACAATCGCATCACAACAAACTCCTTCAGTAAGTAAACCCTCTATCTAAAAACTAAAACACAAAAACAGATTATCAACCAGATAACTCACTTTTGCGGTGGCTTACCCTCTGCTAGGAAGCCTCCGAACCAAACCACCCTAGTAAAATGCAATGATAATATCCTTTCCAGGATGACTCCTGTGTTTGGTTAATTACCTATTATCATTCCATCTTCCTTGTAAAATTAAAAAAAATTAATTAAAAACGATAAAGATACTTACTTTGGCACTCCTCACATTCACAATGAACAATATTCCTATATGTCAAGTCGGATTTATTTGCGATATATCTGTGTTCAAAGGCTTGGTGGGCGAGGCTAGGATTACAAGGTGAAATCAAACCTGATAACAAGTGGGACAAGCAATGGATTGGACTGAGCTTGGGCCTTAAATCCCATTAGACCAGGTAGGCTTTTGTATCAGATAACGGTATGGCATAGTTATACTGCATCGGTTGAGGATTGATCCTGTGAGATGGGATTTTGTGAGATGGTGAGATGAGAAATTATGTACCACTAGTTTCAATCAGGAGAGAGGAGACAAAATCTAGTGGTCCAAAATTTCCCATCTCACCATCCCACAAACAAGATCAGCACTCGCATCGGTTAAACAGTATTTGGATTGTCAGACTGCAAAAACAGTCGCAGTGTTGGTGGTCACGGTTTGAATGATAGTTCATACTTGCAATAAGTAATATGTTGTTGCAAGGAGTTGATCACTCCATATCACAGAAACAACATTTGTATTTCAGAGAATGAAACAAACAGATGAACTAATAGAGAAACTAAGATATAAAAAAATGATCTATTATTTTCTTCAATGAACTTCGCAGACGAGCTCGCAGCCATCAAATTGTGCATCTTTGGTGGAAAACCCTATCCCATAACTGCAGGGTATATTTGCAGCGCATTGCTAAGTCAGTTTCAGGTCTTGTTAGAGACGTTTTATTTGATGTGCTCAAGCGTGCAGGTATTGCTGCTAAGAAAGAGGCGTCAGTGAACTTTTTAACTGACCCACAAGAGGGAAGATCTACACTTAGACATGCTGATATTTTGATCTTTGGGTGGATAGGAGGAAAACATGCATGTATAGATTTGACAGGAGTTTCACCGTTGGTGGGGTTGAAGAGCGGGACCTTCACAGCAGGGCAAGCTGCACTTAAAGCCTCTTTAGCTAAAGTGGTGAAGGCACGAGAAAGCTTGTACGGAGAATCAACATGCCTTCATCCCATTTGGTTTTGACACCTTTGCCTTCTTAGCACCAGAAGCTATTGAGCTTTTAAAGAGGATCCAAAAAGTGATGAACAACAATGTGATGGACCATAGATCTATGGATATAGTGTTTAAAAGAAATTGGCTTTGCAATTCAAAAAGGTCTAGCAGCGCAGCTTGTTGCCCGCTTGCCTTCGGTTTCAATATAAACTTACTATTTCTTTAATAATTTCAATATTATAACTTTCAGGTCTGGAGATAACGGTGTGAATTCGCCATGGACTATATCCAATGAAAATTACATCAGATAGCTAAAGGAGATTTTTCTTCTTATATAGAATGAGAATTCAAACCAAAGGTAAGAAAGTAGTAAAAGGACTTCATGTCATGAAACAAAATTTGCATTTCAGACAGTAATAAAGAGTTAAACAACTGAACTAAACAGGTAAAGAAAATGTTTAGTAAAAGCTTTAAAAATCTTCTTCTGTGTTTTTCCCAATCACATTAGAAGCCAGGTCACTGATGAACTCCATGGACTTCGTTACGAGTGGATTGGCAACCATGGAATTGTACATCTCGAAAGCAACATGTATCAGCTAAGATCTATTCATATAGGCGCTTTCGAGCTTGGTGATCGTGGCGTGAGCGATAAGTTGATAACCCATACTTAGAATGGATTCCTTTGTGCCAGAGTTAGCCATATGTAGATGCAAAGAGTAAAACGCATTTGCATTACTAATAGGGTTATAAAGAGAAGATATGAAAGAATAATATGAAAGATAGAGAGAAAATGAGAGACTTTACAAGCTACTTCTCCTTTCTTCCAATCATATTGGAAGCAAGATCTCTGATGAACTTCACGGACTTCGTCACTGGCGAGTTCGCCGCCATCGAATTGTACAATATGTTCTCGACTTCGCCGACAGCAGGCCTCTTCTTGAACTGGGTGACAACCCTCATCTCCCCCTGATTCTCCTCATCCTCCACCAACACAACCCACCCCTCCCCACCGAAGACACCATCCCTCACACTCCTCATCACCACACCCTTCCTCTTGCTCATAATGCCCCTCACCTCCAACCCCATGAAGGAGTATACCACCTCGAAGGACCCCGCAAAGCACCCCCAACCCATCTCCAAACCCGTCTTCCTCCTCAAACCCCCAGTTGGGATTGAACAGAACCACCGGTCTCGGGTACAATTCATAGCTCATCAGCCTAATTCTATCCATGGAAGGCCGTATCGATATCGATATCGTTTCGGTCCGCCCGTAAATGGATATATCGGGATATATCGACGATATATCGACGATATCGGTGGAAATGTCGAAAATGGCGCAAAAAGGTCAATTTTTTGGTATTTTTTCATAAATTAAGGTCATCCAAGATATTAAAACAACAAACAACATACAAATACACACTTATATCACACATATCGGTCCATTTATAGACCATATATCACACATATCGGTCCATTTATAGACCATATATCACACATATCGGTCATATCGAACATATCGATATTAGTATTGATTCTTGACTTATAAATATTGGAAATGGATTTCACTCAAGTTCTTATAACATGAAATAATACAAATATACACCTAGAAAATACATATAAATCATTTATGAGGACTATGATCCTTATAGTGCACATATCGAACATATCGCTGATATTGTTAGTTGTTGACATACTATATATATTGAAAATGGAGTTCATCCAAGTACTTTGATCTCTAAATAATTTACAAATGTACTCTTACTCCCTTAGATAACACTTATCGATCATTTATGAACCTTATATCGCATATATCGATACGGTTGTACTGTTAGTTGTTGACATATATATATATATTGAAAATGGAGTTTATCCAAGTTCTTAGATCACTAAATAACTTATAAATATACTCTTAGATCACACATATCGATCATCTATAAAGCTTATATTGCATATATCGATAATTTCGAACATATCGATATTAATGTTGATTCGTGACTTATAAATTTTTTTGAAGAATTGACTTATAGATATTGGAAATTGATTTCATTCAAGTTTTACAACATGAAATAACTTGTAAATATACACCAAGTTGAAGAACCATTGTATGCACCCCCCTGTCGCACCATACCCTACCAGTACAGGGGTCTCGCTACCCGATCAGCGAGCCTGGGGGGGCTAGGGGAGGCCCAGGTTGACCTCCTCATACTCGGAATAAAGTATATAAATCATAGATTGTTTTAATACTAGGTGTAGCTAGATAGGTAGTGGAATCAAGCTTGCATGAATAATAACATTCATATATAGGGATATCGACAAAATATCGGCGATATCAATCGATATCTTGTATTTTTGTACTGAATCCATTCATTTCTGACCGATATAAACCGATACGGCGATATATCGACGATATATCGCCGATATCCCTGTAAAAAGATATACATTCCGATTTCAATACCCCCAACCTCTCGATACCGATATATCGGTGATATATCATCGATATATCGCTGATACGACCTTCCATGATTCTATCCAAATCTGACGTCTCCAGTGCCGCAAACACGACCACATCAACGGAGATCCAATTCGCAGACTCTACAGAAGCTAAAGCACAATTTGAAACTCTGTTGGACATTTTTTTTTTTTTGAATGACTCTGTTGGACATTTTCATGAACATCTTGCGTGAGTTTTCCGTAGTAGCCGGATCAGACCACAGTATCAGAATCCCAACAATTGAGACTTTTCTTTTGATGGGTAACTCGGCAAAAACATCGTAGGCAAGCTGCGCAAGCGATCGCAGGGAGTCGTCGACGACGGGTATCTCGACGCAGAACCTGGGCTGCTTCTGCTTCCTGAGCTTCTGCCTGGGGAGTAGGATTGGGTTGCTGAGAGGCTTCTGGAGGGTGGGGGAGAGGGAGGTCTTTCCCTGGAGGATAGCCTCTTCTCTGGAGGAAGGGGTCTTGTGGAGGGCATATTGGTGCTGGAGAAAGATGAGATTTTCGAAGCGTGGGAGGGATTGTGAGATGCGATGGAGAGATGGGTTCTTGGATTTGGGAGGAAAGAGTGTGATGGTGGTGAGATCTTGGGGTTTGGGATTGGGGGAGGAGGTGGGCTTCTGTTCTTGAGAGGGAAGTGGAGGGAGAAGGGAGGGAAGGAGTGTGAGGTAAGGTTTTAAAAATTGAACCGTACAACAAATTGGGTAAATATCGATTTTTGATTTTTATGGTCGGACTAATGGAATCGATCGGTCGAACCGATGATGGCGTCATCCGTTCATAAAAATCGGAAAAGACCGAACCGTTATACTGTTGGTTTGGTTCATATGATTTAACTGGGTTGAACCGAGTTAGACCGGTAATATCATACAAATAAATATGAAAAATGTTACATCATATCTTTAGAGGATATATATACTTGTGCCCTTCGAAGTTTTTTCAATAACACTTATACTCCCTTTTTTACAATTGTGGATCTCCTATATTTTTACAAAATGGATAGTAGTGGCATCTTATTAGTATATGTGTGCTCTTATATTATACCAACATAAGGATAATATTGTGGGTTTTTTTAAGAATATAGGAGCGCAAAAGATATTGCTAAATGTTAGGGGTATAAATGTTATTAAAAAACTCAAAAGAGCACTCTTTTGTAAAATTCATATGTGTGTGATGTAGATAATTAATAATTTTAAAACTATTTAAATTGTAATTAATAACAAGTGTTTTTAATGTATTACTTCTCGTAGTATAATTATGACAACGTATTCTTCCTTTGTTGTTGGAAGTAGACAAACTAATGTAATATGTGAGAAGAGAGGCAAAGTTTATATGGAAGGAAGGAAGAAGTGATAATGGATCGTTGACACATGTGGAAGGAGAAGAGATAAATGAGTATTATATTCTGTGTTAGAATGAGAGGAGATTATGAATAGTTTTTAAAAGTTTTCATTTTATCGATTATCAAAAATATATATGTTTGTCAAAAATGAATGGTTGAACCAGTGGTTTGGTTCAATTGGTTCAATCGGTTTTAAGTGGTCCAACCGGGATTTGATCGGTTTTGACTACTTTTTATTTTTTATATAAAAATCGGGTGGTTGGACCGTTTTTCTTCCGGTTCTTGGTTTAACCGGTTGAACCGGCCGGTTTGGTTCGATTTTTAAAACCTTGATGTGAGGAAGCCATGGGGGCTTTGGGAGAATGGAAGGGAGAATCTAAGATGTAGATAAAGGATCTTGTTCGAATAGATTATAGATATGTAAAGATGTAATTGGACACATATATAATATTTATTTAAAATTCATTAGTTTGATTATGACCTTTTTTTGATGTATTTGAGCAATTTTGGATCTTCTACGTCCTTTAGGTCTTGTTGGTTTGGAGAATAAGCATTGGAATAATGGATCAGTTCCTCGCCCAGTGTGATTCCCGATAGTACGGTTATTCTCATCCGCATCCCACTATTTCATCTTGTTCCATCATTATTGGTATCTTTGTTCCACCTTACTTGTCCCTATTCCACCTTATTCTCCTTATTGCTGTCTTTCCAGCCGAACAAAGAATAGACACTTATTCTCCTTATTCCTCATCCTTATTCTTGCGAACGCCCCCTTCGTGACATGGTGAAGCAACTTCGAACTCTCGTTGATTGCCAACGAACAAGATCCTAACTCAACCTAACGTAACCGAGCAATCTCAAGTTTCATGCCGGTTGTCTAGATCCTAAAATGAGCAGACGTGGCTAAGTAGGTCCAGACTCCTCCCTTGTTGACTTGTTTTCATTTGCTAACCTCGTCTCTAACCCGTATCTCATTATCAACAATTTTTGCGGACAATTCCCTTGCTCTCACCTGTTAACTGTTGGGGATGTGAATGGGTATTTATTGTCAGTTGAACTCTGGAATGATCCATCGTTTATTTGATCTGATCAGATGTGGGTAGGGTCACTTAGCTCCTTGTGTTTAGAATGAAGCTTCTGACTTATTTGGTGTAGAATGTTCAATTCGGATTTGGTTCAAAAAACAAACCAAGCATGAACAAAAGTTTAGACTCGATTAAATAAACGAATCGAATATAAAAATTGTAGCTCGGTTTTTAGTACATATACAACTTTTTTGTTTCAAAGGTCCTCTGATAATTATATAATCAAATAGCTAATCTCTCTAGCAAAGCATGATTTGTAATTAATAATCACACAATGATTCAAGCATTCAACAACCAAGTCATCGATCACCAAACATTATATTCGGTGAGTAAATCTTCTTCGTGATCAATACGTTGACGATCGGCCTCACTTGCTGCCATCCGCCATGCCAACATGTCCTTCCTCAGTCGCCTTTGTCGCGCCCCCTTCATCGGCCTTGACTGTGTCGTAAGACGCATGTAGCCCAAATCTGTGAAGAGAAGGTTTGCAAGAGGACGGACACACTGCAGATCGAGAGGAGGTTTGCGAGGATGCCCAAATATGTGAAGAACGCCATGATGGCGGTCTTTACTAGCATGCCCACCATGTCATTCACCGGCATGCTTGTCCTTTGTGCATGTTGGCATTGATCGAGGAGTTGTAATTCACTGGTTATTCCGGATGCTTCTTGTCGAATCTAGAGAGGAAAATGTGAAGGTTGCTTGTACTCCTAGAATACTCGCCAACATCATCATTCAATATGTCTTGATCTTTCTTTATATGGGAGAAATTCTCAGTGCTACCTGAGAAGCGAGTCTTCTTCCTGTGAGAGGACTTCCTCGCTTGATTTATCCTTTTTGTTTTATTGAATCAGATGTTATAAAAATGAATAGAGAAATAAGATATTATTGTACTTGTGTCCTTCCGAGTTTTTCCAGTAAAACTTATCCTTCTATCCTTTTAATGATTACAGTTGTTCACTCTTATATTTTTACAAAATCCGAATGTAAAGATGTTGCCATGCCTAGCTTCGATAATTATACTTATATAACAAACCAGCCCCTCTCCTCGAGGCAACCGAGGCAGAAATATAATTTAGGGGAGTATGAAGGTGTAGAAAGATAAATCGATTTGTGAAGTAAACCAGAGAGTCAATAGAGAGGTAGTCATAGAGTATGTTGATAACAACGAAAGATGTCATTAGTGGATCATGAAAGCAACTTAGAGAGGCTTTTTTGAGCCAGGGAGTCTATTGAGTAATCAGATAGACTTTTTAAGTAACTAAAAAGAAATCAAAGTCAGCTGATGACTGGTATGATACCACCCACAATCGATGCAGTCAAGATGGCAAGAGCACTAGCCAAAAGAACCACTCGACGAGCAAGTCTAGAATACAAGTCAAACACATGAGGTTTGGGCAATGCTTCGTGTCGACTCGATTAACTCATGCACTTCCTTCTATCCAAGTGCACCAATATAGGGGTTCAGGTCCAATACCTGTATTTGGTTGTAACTGAGAATCGTGGGTTGTGATGAGGAACAAGAAATGATGAATCTCGAGGCTAGGTACAACCCGATGCTAGGGAGCTCGAGTTGTGTGCATAAGATTAGTGTAGGACACAAAGACATGTGTGTGATCATAGACGATCATTGCCATGAATTTTGTATGCTCGTAAGGGTACAAAAGTTGCAGGTATAAGTATAAAAATCCCAAAATATAATTAATGTAAGTTGTTTTGAAAAAAATATTGTTTAAATGATATTTACTTGATGCTTCCATATGTCCTTTTCCTATCTATTTTCAAGTGGATATTTTATTAAGATCGAGATTTGACATCAGGTTGGGTTAAGCCAGCCCATTTTACATCTTTGCCCACAAGACTTAGAATCCAACCCATTTATGATCAAATCGGGCTTGATCTACACACTATCAACCAAGGTTTAAGTTTGGGTGAGCGGATCCAGTGCTGTTACACCGAGTGCTGCAAGGCAAAGGAGCCACTCGATTACCCTCGAGATGCGTACCAACCATCCTTGATCCCTTTCGAGGGATGTCTGATGGTGATCAAGCGGCTTCCCTGCGCTACAACACCTATAATGGCAATGGATCCATCTCATTAGTTCGGAAGCATGAGCTTTGACACATATTTTAACCCCTACATTTGCATTCATATTCTTATGTCTCCTAAACAATAATTTATAACAAATAAATCAGGAATGACATGCAGAAACTATGTTAATTATGTAAAAGATATTGTGTACAATTATAGTACCAAATAAATCTTTATTCACCATGAAGATGATGTAATTATTAGAAATGCCTTTTTTGGAATATAATTGAGAAATATATACAGATTTAAAAATCTAAAATTCCGTAAATATTGTATTACCATAAACGGATCCGGAAGAACAAAACAAGAACCCTAGATCTTGGGAGAGATCTTTCTCTCCCGGCTGCTCTTGAATGGATTGCCCGCCACCCCAACAAGGTTACCCGCTTGCGGCTTGGTCCCCTGCTCGCAATTGTCATATGGCGCATTTGGTTTGAAAGGAACAGGAGATGGACTGGGATGCTTTCCTCTCCACCTTCCTCCATCATTCACTTCGTTATCCAGACGTTTAAAATCTTGCTGGAGTAATTCTCGTGCGTGCTTTAGCACTGCCGCTGGTCACTCCCCTTCGGGTTTTGACCTTGCAAATTCCGGTTACTGGTGATGTCAATTTTCTGTGAGTGTTTTGATGTTTTGATGTTTTGTCTTTAATGTGGCTATCACCCAAACGTGTATACCATTTTTGATTGAAATATATACAAATACTTACTTACCAAAAAAAAAAAACCCTAGATCTCCCAGCAAACCCTAATTCCCGATTCCCTATAAAAACCCCACCCCTCCCCGCTCTCCAAAACCACCACTGTCAATCTCCCGCCGCAAAATCCTAAACCTATGTCCCAAATCCGTCCTCCTCAATTCGTCTCCATGGAGATCGTGATGATCAATATTGTCGCCCCAGTCTTAAGGCGTCGCCGGATCCGTCCGACGGCCAGTGGTGATCGACATTAGCATCTGATTCTCTCCGAAAAATTTCTCCTTTTTAAAAAACTATGTTTTATTGTTTCGATCGATTCCTTGGAGCAGCGATTCTATATCTGAGATGTGATGATGACTCTATCCATAGATTCATATCTGAATCTCACGTTGATGAGCACTTCATTAACATGCACTACCATCTGATCTCGATTCCTTCGTTTCTCTTCAATTTTTTTATTTTTTTACAAGTGCGTGCAATCAGTGATGATTTATCTACCTATTTGCTGATGTAAAATGTGATTATCACACTATTATCACCATCTTTCGGCTGAGATTGCACTGAAACTCTTTTTTTGGTCAATTTCAACAGTCTAATCACCACGAATTTAAACCTATTTCTTTGTCGTATAAACTCGTATTAATGCAATCCATGATGAACAGAGTTCCCAAATGCTGAATCTCTGTGATTAGTAGAACAAATCAATCACCATCTTTCGGCTGAGATTGCATTTGGTAACTTAAATAACATGTTATTACTGTTCTTATTTGCCATTGGTATCTGATGCTGTGCCTATATTTGGTGACATGGTATCTCGTAAACATGGCATACATAGATCTGGAACATGTTTTGCGACGCTGGTTGCTTTGCCTTCATAAGCTTCCCGTTACTTCTGTACTGTCCACATCTTGTCATTAAAGATTTTCCTGTGTTTTCTTTAAATTAGCATTTTTATACGTTTGCTCTTGAAATTAAAATAACCGAAAGTTTCCTCATGTTCTTGAGATTGCTTTCGTGAAGCATATATCATATATTTTGTGCAGCAGGCAAATTCTCAATTGCAATTGATGCGTGTTGTTTATTGGAAGAGCGCAATTCTTTCAAGCTCGTCATCAACTCTAGTTACGTTCCCTGTCCCCTGGGGAGACGGCTGTTTATGTTGATTTCAGATAAACTGTACATTTTGATAACCTGAAGGGATTTTTATCCGGCAGACCTTATAATCTCTGCCAATTGCCTTCATGATCTTTGAAATAATCTAATTTTTCTCGCAACCTTTTAATCCATCGTCTTATCCAATTAACCTTTTCATTAAATTGGCACATCTTGAGCTGAGTTAACTTGCTTGAGTTAAAACTGAGATGATCAAATCTCATGAAATCTAATGGCAGATATGATTGGTTTTTATGAAATCAATTAGTCATAGTCATAGATATGAATGATTTTCTCTAGTCCACTAATGAGTGAAATCCTGGCTATTTTGGTGAATTTATTTGCTCCTCCAGTCAAATATTCTATGGCAAGTACGCCACAGATATCAACAGAAAGGCATTTTTAAGGGGTTGTAAATCTTGAATCCTACACTCATCAATCTACCAGTTTTCACCATAAACCATTCTTGGTGTTGATTTGCTCCAACGAGGTTCTACAGATGAGGGGAATCCACTTGTCATTCTACCAAAAAGAACTGTTTTGCCTCACTGAATGATGCAAAATATTAACCAAGACATGCTTGCAAAGATTGTCATGCTGGTAATTGTTTTCTAATCAGTTTCTCTAAGAATCTCTTTCTTGTTGATGCAAATTGGAGTATTCAAGGGGGGAAAATCTATAGGTTACTCGTGAGTATGCTTGTTGCACATTGTCATGCATGTTTTCTCAGTTTATACCATAAACCATTCTTGGTGTGGATTGTTGCCTCGGAAACAAGTTCTACTGAATCAGGTGATCCTTTTAATTGTCGAACTTCTCAAGGAGCATTGCCAGCACGATGATGGATTCCATGAGAGCGAATTGATCGCCCAAGCACCTCCTAGGACCACCATCTAAAGGTAAGAATGCAAAGTTCGAAATGGTCTTGCAAAACAAGGGCTTTACTGTGAGCTGTACTCATGTTTGGGATTCACGATGAGAGAACTACTTATTTGTTTATTACGATAGACAATCTTATTAGGATACAGTGCATCGGGGCTTTTAGCAAGATTGAAACCTGCCCACCCTTCAATGTCTTCGTTCATCCTTGGAATTAAAAACCTCTCTGCCTAACGATCCCCTACGAGCACCGCCCCAAGTGCGACTTCCTCAGGCATTGCAGGGGCGATAAGGCCCTCCGCCAACAAGTGCCCCAACAACATGTGCTGCGATGATGATCAGGCTTCTCCAACAAGCACAATGGTGGTAATTTCAAAAGAAGAGAAAATGATGGGTTTCGTTATCCTTATTCTTATCCGAAGAAGAAAGGGTGTAACGTCTCTGGCTTAAGTTCTCTTCGTTCATTATTGAGGAAAATTGGTTCTAACAACTTTTTGAGTACGAGTCTTGATGTATTTGTTGACAATTATCTAAAATGTTTAAGCTCAAGTTGTTAAGTAGTAATCTTCACCACTTATAAACCACATCCACATCTCGTGAGTTTTAGATGTGGTCATTACTTAGTACTTATTTCTAATGACAGTTGTGGGTGCACACTTCGGGTAGTTATTTTCTCCTATTTTCATGTAGGGTTGTATCCACTCTTGGGTAGTCCTTTCCTCTATCAGAGGGAATTTGCTTTGATACTGTTTATCCAATAAGTTGTTAGAGTTAGTTTTCTTCAATAACGAACCGGTGACTTAAGCTCAGGAGGGAGCAATGGGAGGGGTGGATGTGGACGGGGGCAAAGGAACATGGGAGGGAGGAGGCGAAGAAGAGGTGCATCATGCCAATTTTGTAAATTTATGAAATAAAAATGTCAATTCACATCTCTTTTTAACGGAATCTAGTTATATCTATCGGGTTGGACAGGGTTGGATTATCAAAAAGTATATGTTGAACGTGTTATTTTCAACCTGGCATTGATGATCGGGAAGTTGTGTTCTTATATATTACCATCTCTGGTGGTTTTCTAACATATTTCCACTCAGTGTGATCTTTGTTTGTGATTTATTGCTTTGCTTGGTTAGATTGTTAGTGACTTTTGAAATGATCTAATACTGGTCAAGACGATATCTTACTAATCGAAAGCCTTGGAATAAGCTCTGGAATAAAGGGTCAATTCTCCTCTTGACACGATTCCCAGTGGTACGACTATTCCCCACTATTCCATCTTATTTCACTCTTATTCCTATCTTTATCTCACCTTACCTACCTTTATTTCACCTTATTCTTATTATTTTTATCTCCAGCCGAATAAAGAATAGACCTTTATTCTTCTTATTCTCCATCCTTATTCATACTTGTTCCTGAATCGAACAGGCCCTTAGTCCGTAGATTTAATCCAGCTGCTGTGTTGCAGGATACATAAAGAATGAGGTTTCCAGTACATCCAGCTATAAGAATACTTATCTTTCACAACCACTAAATGCACTGGAGTTTGCGTCTTCTCAAGGCGGAGCTCTACAGTTCTTGAGCTTCCTTGGGCAATCGTAACCATGCCCATCACCGGAAACGTAGTATTTTGGTCCAGGAGGCGATAGCATCAAGCGGTGGTGCGGTGGTGGCGAGGTCGTCGGGGTAGGAGGCGATGAGTTCTGCAGGTCTCCCGGGGCCGGTGTGGAAACGGCCGATGGGGATGATGCAGAGATGATGAAGATGAAGAAGACGACTGTGGACATGAGTTGATATTGGGCAAGCATGATTGGATCACTGTGTTGAGTAGATGAAACCGTTGGTTTTGTTCGTTCTTTGGATTTGTTTGTGGGGGGTTTTAAATCGCGGTAAAGACGTGTTATTTTCCCTTAGGGTTCGTTTGGTTGCAGGGTTGGACAGGGTTGGATTGGGCTGGGTGAATAGTAAACTGTGAGGAGGGAGTACCCCTGTGAATAGTATCTAATCCAACCCAACCCTGCAACCAAACGAACCCTTAAGACTATCACTTGGTGTGAAATACCTGAATTTGTGTGAAATACTCTTACGACCTCCCTCTAATTATGGTCATTTTCAAAAAAGATGCGGGTGGGAGAGTATTTTTTCTATTGAAATAATACTATATCAAAGTATATTTACACCAATAATTCTGAGTAATTTCATAATTACACCAGGAACCCTGTGTAGTTGTGAATTATACTCTGAACTCTGAATAATGCGTAACCCTTACATAACCTTGCATTGGATGGAGGGGATGGAAGGGTGGCTGCAGAGGGGGGTGGGGGCGGAGGGGATGCATGAGGGGTTGGAAGTGGGGAGGAGGGGTATGGAAGGGGAGCGGTAGTGGGGGTGGAACGGGCCGGTGTGGGGGTGGAGGTCGTTGGAGGTAGAGGGGATGGATGAAGGGGTTGAAAGGGATGATGGATGGGGTGGGGGAGGGTGCGCGGTGGAAGCCCCAGGCCCCCATCTCACCGCCAGCCCCTCTCTCGCCTGCAAGCTCCAAGCCAGGCCCCTCGCTCGCCTACAAGCCTCAGGTCCTCCCGTGCGCCTCTGCTTGCAAGCTCCTCCTTACGCGCACCTTTGCCTTCCTACCCCTGTTGCTACTTGCCACCCTTCATCATTGCGAAAGATCCCACCGCATGTTTCGAGCTCTAGGGTCGAACCCACCACCCCTCTTTTTTATTAATCTTAATCGTTAGATAACGAATTGGTTAGATTAACTCAGCTATCTGGTTTAGCTAATGAACTAAACTAACGAAAGGTCATGAGTATACAACGTAACGGTTTTTCAGGGCTTTAGGTGTAATTCACGATTATCGAGAGTTCTTACAGTAATTATGAAATTACTCTAGGTTATGAATGTAAATATCTCTTATATTAATTTAAAACACACTATTAAATTAGACCATACTATTCCCATTTGTGACTACAACAAATATTGGGCTTTTGGACATGTTCTCTCACGAATAACAAAGGAAATGTTTTCTTTGAAGGAATTACGGAAGCTGGAAGGAATATGAATAGTTTTCGACAACTTTGTAATTGTTATTTAACAAACGATCCAATAACTATATTGTGAACCGGTAGTAAAAAATGGTCTATTCGATCAACTTCGTTAACACGCGCTATCGACTGAACTCGACTTTATCATTAACACACAATTCGTTAAAAGACTTTCTTGTCAGAAAATTCTCAAATTTGACAATGTTTGGTTCATTAAAAGTTTGATATTCGGTTTGAAAATAAATGAACCGAACTTATAGTTTAGGGTTTATTTGTTAGCGGGTCAAGTTCGTGGCAGGTATCCGTAAAGGTTTGATATCGGGTTTGAAAATAAACAAACTGAACTTTATTTCTTGTGCTTCACCACTTTTGCTATAGAAGTTTTAAGGGATGTATATTTGGTTGTAAAGGTCCTCTCTTTAACTCAACCAACAGAGAAACTCCTTTCAGATCTACACAAGCATGTTTCTCTTCGACCCATCCAAAAATCAAAATATCAGCAGTGAGATTCATGGAACTATTCATGACTTTACACGCACGTTCGGATATATAGGTCGACTGCTGAGCCTACTCTGGCTTAGCCACGCTAGCCGAGGTGCGATCCCCTCGAGAAGTAAGCTATTACAACGAGCGACTGGAGCAGTAGGGAGCTGAGGAGCAAAGCAGTATATAAGATAGAAGAAGGAGCCAGGCTCCCGGTGGAGCGGAGGAGATGGTTAGGATAACGAACTTGAAACGCGAAGCTCGAGCGACTGACGAGCGAGGGGTTAGTGGCAAATAGCGCTCGGGGATGGAATTCCTCTCTGCGACTGGCACTCTAGGAACCACAGAGCACAGTTCTAAGTGCAGATCTTCCCTCTTGTGGATCCGTTAAAAAAATTCACAAGCACCTCTTTCTTATCAGCAACACTTGCACGTTTTAGTACATCGAATCAATGAATATTCAACGAACTTTTTGAGATGCAAGTTGTTTATGGTCTGAATACATTCCATTGATGATTTGTGGGTGATCTGAATGGATTTTTAGTCACATGTATATTTGTTTTTTACGGTGAGATTCGGTGATAGGAAAGACATTGGTGAGGTTTTTCCAAGTAAAACGTGGGATCTGTGTGGTGATTTCATTTAATTTGGAGTTTTGTGAGATAGAAGTATGCATATGAGGTTTACAATAAATCGAGCTATTTACAATAAATCGAGCTAGCTTTCGCGAGAATGCTCTAAGCATTTTGTCGAGATTGCGATCTTGCGAACACAACCGCAACATCACCACAACAATCACCGGAGGTCGTCGTCTTCTCAAGGCGGAGCTCCACACTTCTTCAAATTATTCGGACATGGATAACCCCAACCATTGCCCGGATAGTGCCCTCCTTTCTGCGGCGTTCGTGGAGTATACAACTGTGGCCGAATGCGGGGCAGGGGAGGAGGCGGTGCATACAACGAGTCACCGGGAGACGGTGGAGGGGAGGCCGCAGCAGATGCGGAGACGATGAGCAGGAGGTAGAAGAGGACTGCCGGCATGAGTTGATGACGAGCAGCCATATCTTTCATCTCAAGTGTGTGGACTTGAGGGAAGGGAAGAAGACGGGTTCCCTTCTATATACACTTTGGATCGGTGGGTGGAAGTTTGAAATTGCGAGGGAAACGCGTTGATTACTTCTCCTTTGGTTGGTAGGTCCGGTCTCCAGTCTCCCACCCCACCTACCACTAACAGCCTTAGACCGGGTCCCAAAAAGGCTCTCCGGTTGTTGTCATCTTGCCGAATCAAATCAAGTTTACGGCGATGATTTTGAAACCGAATCGTAATTTTTTCGGAATGGTCGGATCGGATTGAACTATGTATAATCAAATTGGTTCAACGGGATGATGACATTATCATTATTTAAAACTGAATTAAACAGTACCGGTGAGGAAAAAAGTGGTTGATTCCGCTACAAACCGGAAATGAAACAGGATGTATATAAAATATACACTTAAATATATTTGAAATAAAAATATAATACACAGACAATGTATATATTTTAGGGATATTTACACCCATAACCCTGAGTAATATGGTAATTACCCCAGGAACCCTGCGTAATAGCGAATTACGCTAAAACCCCCGAGTAATGATTAACGATTACGTGCGTAACCCTCCGTTACGCTGGGACGTTAGGGGTAACCACGGTTGGGTTACCACCTACCACCACCGAGTTTCGAGGTGGAGATCAAGTGGTTGGGATTTGTTGCCGCCACGTGTATGGTGTAGATGGAAGGGGAAGTCTAATCGATGAATAGTGCCGAAGTGACGAGGTATATGTTTTTGCCCTCGTCCCGCCCGCCCTCGACATCCTCAACAATCGTTCCCGCCTTCGATCATCGTCTTCGTCATCTTCTCCAACTCGCGGAAGAAGAAGAGCCCCCCACCGATCACCGACGACACGCTTCCTCCTACACCAAGCTACCAGAAGCAACTCGAAAGGCAAAGGTAAGTCCTCTCCCATCGTCTTCGCCTCTAAAAATCTTCGTGAAATCTAACTGAGTAGATGAGAAAGAAAGCTGCATGTACCTTAGGGCATGGGTTGGTTCGAAGGCCGCGATAGGGCATTCTACCTTCTGATTTTGTTGTTGATAGCTCAAGCACCAGTGACGATGACCTCAGCGGTCTTGAGTCTGAGAATAGCTACCACTATCTCGTAGATTCAGATTTAGAGGATGTTGAGGACTTCGAAGGTAGAATATCCACCAACGACATGGAGATTCCTGACATTGCAGTTGGAACCGAGTTCGATGGACACGATGAATTTAAACATGCATTAAGCACTTATTGTCTGAGGAATGAATTTGATGTGAGATTTATAAAGAGTGAGGCAGTACGGGTGACAGCCATATGCAGGGGAGAAGATTGTAAATGGCGAATCCATGCTTCTAGACTCCAAGATAGCATGCGATTCCGAGTCAGGACTCTTCATGACGAGCACAATTGTTCCTCTGTCAGTAAGATTGGCAATTCATTGGCTTCACAAGAGTGGATTGCCAAGTACATTGATCCATGGATCAAGGACAACCCAGAAATGACTGTCAACGCCATATCTCGACGACTAGCCGAGCAATTCCAAGTCCGGTTACCTTACATGAGGATATATAGGGGAAGAAGGATTGCCCTAGATAAGATCCGAGGAAAAGTTGAGGAGTCATATGAGAGACTTCCATCTCTCATTTATGAATTGAAGAATCGTAATCCTTCAAGTGTAATTCACTATGAAACTGAGAAAGACGATTCATTTCTACGTGTTTTCATATCGTTGAAAGCACAAAGGGAAGGTTTTATTCAAGGATGTAGACCTTTCATAGGTCTGGATGGGTGCCACCTGAAGGGGAAATACCTAGGAACACTACTCTCAGCGACAACTTTAGATGGATGCAATGCATTATTCCCTGTGGCTTTCGCAGTTGTAGAAAGCGAGTCGAATGTCATGTGGAATTGGTTCATGACTCATTTGAACCATGCTATCGAGTTTGGCAATGGTGCTGGGTTGACTTTCATATCAGATGCACAGAAGGGTCTCGAGTTGGCGGTGAAGATCCTATTCCCCCAAGCAGAGCACAGGACATGTATGCGACACTTGTATAAAAACTTCAAGAAAAAATTCCCAGGCGAAGAATTAGAGATCATGGTTTGGTCTGCTGCAAGGGCGTTTGATAACAAGCACTATACTCACTGGATATCTGAGATTCAAAAACATAGCATGGGTGCATACCACTGGTTGGCAAATGTAGGGGAGAAGTGGAGCCGTCATCAATTTGGTGACTCGGCGAAGTGCCATTATGTCACAAATAATTTGAGTGAATCATTCAACGCTTGGATATCACCAGCGCGAAATATGTCCATTTGTGAGCTTATTGATTGGATTAGGCAAAAGTTGATGACAACGATGGATGAGAGACTTTGACGGTCGAAGAATTGGAAAGAAAAAGTTGTGCCATCAGCCTTGTCTTATGTGAGAGGCATCACAAGGGACTTGAAGGGCTTCATTGTTAGAAGAGCTGATGACAGCAATGCGGAAGTAGAAACTCCTTCCGGGAGGTATGTTTTAAACCTTCTAGCCCTCGAATGCTCGTGTCGAAGATGGCAACTGTGTGGGCTTCCATGCACACATGCAGCAGCCGCGTTGGGAACCATCAGAGGAGTGCGGTGGGAGAACTACGTCGCTGATTACTACAAGGTTGATCGTTATAGGAAAGCCTACACTTGTGCATGCATAGCACCAATGCCCGACAAGTCGCAGTGGTTAATGGTCAATCTGCCATTCAAGGTGCAACCGCCTCACACCACAAGGCCACCAGGACGTCCACGAAAGAATCGCATTTGGCCAAGGGACGAGAATGATGGCAAATCAAGGCATAGATGCAGCAGGTGTAGCAAGTTCGGGCACCAAGCCCGCACCTGCAAAGAACCACTCAATGCACCATCGCCTCTCGTACGAGCTAACCAAGAGGTACCACTATGCCCCTCAACGCAAGCTTCAACAAGCAATCAAAATTTATTGGCCAACAAAACGTATTAATTTCGATTGTCTTGCATTTTATCTACATTAGATCTTTATTTGTGAAACATCGTAAAACCTAAAACATCTGTATTTCCCTAGTGGAATTGGGTGCAGGTCAAGAGGTTCTTGGACAAGAGGAAGAAGGGGCGAAGGCCTACAAAGAAGGGGGCGTGGACGAAAAAGATCAAGGAATTTTGAAGCATTTCCAGATGGACCTCCACCTTCGATGGATCCATAGGTACATCACTTCTCATCATCATTAAATCTTTCTTGTGACAATGTTCAATGTAATCGTTATTTCTCATTGCATGGAATGTGCAGAAAGGGGAAATGCAAATGGAAGTTTTTTTGGAGACCGTTTGAGCTCATGGATCTACTGCATGGACAAGAGAAGCTCAGCTAATACAGACTTTGGGATGTGAACTTCTGGATGGGTGTTTTTTTTGGATGCACAACAAACTTCTAATATGTATATTTTTTGAATAGGACAATCCTTTAAGTATTATGTGGTAGATTGTCCGGATGTCGGTTTTTGTATATTTAGACGAACAATCCTTACATGTGCTATGTAATTGCTTTTGGATACTTGCATGAGCAATCGCCATTTCGTCATGATACATGAGATTTCTTTTTTGTTGCGAAATATCCCAATATTATTTCAAAGCAATGTATGTCATTAACAGGGATATGAATAGCAAACATATCAATATTGCTTTCAGCCATATCAAAATTGTTGAAAGCTTGTTCAATACTAGCTTAACATTCGCATCTATTGATGGAGGCTTCTTCATAGTGCCGAAAGATTGTGGTTCTTTGCTGTATGGTTCATCCATCCAACGAAAGAAATCGCAAGTCTTCAAGGCGCATGTGTAGAATCGTCCTCCTTTGCTCCATGGTTTGGTGGAGGTCTTCAAAACAGCCTCGACGCCGCAAACGCAACGCATACTAGATGATGATTGAAAAGAACGTGACCGCATTTTCTGCAATTAACGTAGACATCTTCAAACAATAACTTGTAGTCACAAAAAAATCGACTTCTTGCAACATAACGAAAAAAAATATACGCACCTTCTCTTGTGGATTTACCAACAACCTTCCTCAAAAATAATATTTTGGGGCCTCTACAGGTCATTTAATAGGTTTTTGCATGGGAGGGGAGACACCCAACGGATCTATTTCTAGCCGTTGGAGCCCCTCAAACCTGAGGGCATTTTCGTCCATAAACTAACAGTCGTCTAGCAAAAAGCAACGTCCACTAACACAGGGTTATGCTATGCAAGAGTTAAGCATTACTCGGGGGTTTTAGCGTAATTCGCTATTACGCAGGGTTCCTGGGGTAATTACCATATTACTTAGGGTTATGGGTGTAAATATCCCTATATTTTATAGCATACAAAAATTATTTTTTTGTGTACAACATAAAATGCCATATATATATTATTTAGACTAGATGCTATATAGAATAATAATAGTTTAAATATATTTTAAATCCATTACATGCAAAAAAGTTGTGTTAGGCTAGTTGGTTAGATAGGATATATAAGAAAATGTAGTTTCGATTGAACCTAGTTAAATCGGATTAAAAATAATAGGTTGAACCGGTGAGTATTAAATTTTGAACTTTCGAACCAATTAACAATAGCCGATTAGCCGGAGTGGTCCATGCCTGCTACTAGTCGAATCAATCAGTGCCTCGGTCTGGTCCGGTTTTCAAAATTATGGTTTATAGACCTTCCAAAATTTTGCAGTTACATGTCCCGTCTTTTTTCTTGTAATAGCACTTGTTCCCTTGTATTTTTGTGAAATTTACAGTATTACCCTTCCATTATTATATGTATGCATATATTGCATTAATGGAAGGGAAATACTATGGGTACATGTACAAGGTGAGATGGGAGAGAATGGTCCTAAAACCAGAAGACGCGACGCTGAACTCACTCAATGGTCTAGTAGTAGTACAATGAGTCTACCACACAAAGGACTATAGTTCAAATCCCAAGGACGTCCAAGACGAAGATTTAACCTACACCAGAAGATGGGCTCTATGAAGGACGAATCAACACAAAATGGAGCACAACTATGGACGAACATGGAGAAAAATTTCAGGCTGGCACATATGTGGTATTGAAGGCCGTGTTGGCAAGGTGTCGAAAAGGCCACGTGGACCACGTGGTTCTTGTAGAGGTTATGTCTCATAAGTGCGATATTATAATATATTTCTTTGATTAATGAAAGGGAGTATCCGAACCTCTGAAATTACCCTATTACTGTTATGAAAAGATCATAAGGTGACATAAGGTGACAAATATTAGATTGTCGACGTGTTCTCTCGTAGGTTAAAAAATCAAGTAACAATGGGAAGACTTACATTAGAGGAAACACGAAAGAGGAAGGCATTCAGAGGTACCATACTAGGAGTCTCAATGGACTATAAGGGTACATTACAAAAAAGAGCCTCAACCATGCTTCACTTCTCAATTAAGGACCTCATTTTTCAAATGTAACAATGACGTACATGATCTTTTTTTGTCAAATGTAACAATGAGGGACATGATCTCTTTTTTGTCTCAAATACAAGCCTTTGTAAGCTTTTGCAACCCTCTTATGTTGATGTTAAACTATGAAGTTGAAAGTTCAGATCTTTGTTACATTTGAAAATTGAGACTCTCGAACTGACACCTAGTTGAAGTGTTTTTTTATTTTTCCAAAATATAAATAATTTTTAAGAATCCATAATTTATATAATAATTAGCTTTTTAAAAAGAATATATGAACACATGTGAGCCAATTAAATTTTGAACCATTAACAAAAAATGGTTGCTTCAATCATTTTTCCTCTCCTTTCTTTAATCAAGTATCCGATTCGTTTTTAAAGCATTTTTCTTATTATTAATAGCAGCTAGAAAATTCATAATATTGAGGTTGTGTCCTCCTCCCGCCTTCTTGTATTACACTAAGAAATATATAGAGATGAATCCTCGGATCTATTTGAATGAAAAAATTGTGAAGTCATGTCGCATGCGTAACCAAATAACTTCCCTTGTAGCTGCAAACATAGTCAAGTATTCTACCTCTGCACTGGATTTGGTGACAGTGCCCTGCTTTTTGCTCTTCCAAGAAAAAGGAGAATATATCAAAGGGAGACTCAAACTCCAATGGTTGAGCGGGGTAACCTGCCTTCAGATGTAGGGGATGTCTTTAGCTAGTCTAATATCTAGCACAAATAAAATGTGAGAGTGGGTTACAATTAGCAGAGACTAATACTGAACAACTTGAGCTTAAGTATTTTACGCAGTGATCAACGAACTTGCTTGGGTCCAAGCCCAACAAGTTGTAAAGGTCAGTTATCCTCCGTAACAACTCGGACTAGGGTCTACAACGGCATACTATGTCCCTTTCCAACTCTACCACCAAAGTCCCCTCCTCCTTCCTTCTTCAAGTCTACCCTTGTCCTCAAAACTCACAAACAACTAATATAGGAATTGAGCTACACAAGTCTCGTTAACGGATTCATGAACAAAACTCTACGAGTTATGTTCAAGTCAGTCATCCCAAGCTCAAACTTTTTAAAGTTCGAGAATATACATTCTTCAACTCGATAGTTTGATCTTCCAAATATCGGTGTCGGAAACTACAGAGATCTTTACCATCGAACACCATGGGAATAATCATATTGGCGAGAATAAAGGAATGCATATACAAAGACTGTACAACACAACCAGATCTGCCCTCTCACGTCCGTCGCAGATCCTGGTCGCAATCAATAGGAAACAAACCAGAAGGCCATCGGCGAAAACAAGAACGCATCCCCCAGATAACCAAATCCGATGCCTACAAAATTGGCGGATGTTACATTCACGTCAGGTAACTACAAATCAAGGTGTGTACCTCGTGCTTCCATATCATCTGAAATTGCAGCACTGAGCCCGTCCTCGTGCGAGCTTGTCCCAGAGGCATATCATTTGCCTGGGCGACTGGTAATGCGCGGTAAAATAATTTTCCATGCAACCGTACTGGCAGAACTTCCAGTTGTGGGAGTATTGAACAGGGTCGGTGGTGTTGAAATCTTCCACCCACATGCCCATGCTCACGTCCTCCATCTTGAACAGCTGCAATTATGCGCCAGAACATGAGTTCGCAAATCACCTCATAAGAGCAATAATATTTTTTGCATCGATGTTATTACAACAAGCACACTGATATAGGTGAGGAGACCCACTTTTAGGCTGTGATTGGCATGCTGGGAAATGACAAATCGCGCAATATCGATCGAAATGACATATCCTGGCCCATTCGCGTAAGGCGGATAAATATCCTCCGGCCATTCCTGTTGAATGTGGAAATAAGCATCAGTAAACACACTGAATAACAATAAATAACCCAAGTAACGTGGTGATTGAATCAAGGACAAGTGATTGAAAAGCAAAATAAAAAAGTGTATAATCCCTGAGACCTTATTCAACCACTTTCAATTAGGCCGCGTTCGGATGAAGGAATACGTGAGATAAGGAAGCATGTCGGGGAAACATACAAGACATAATGTGGTTTCTGCAGACATTCAGATCTTGGAAATGATCACACGGGGGGGCAGGTCAGGACAGTAACTTGATCTCATAATTTTCAAAATGTCTATACTGTCGGGTTTTTTTGTTAACGAATAAGTCTAATACTAGTTCTGTGATTCAAAATGTTGTTAATGAAGTAAAGAATAATTTTCTGCTACTATAAAGTACATGCGTTCAGATAATACCTTCGAATTCTGTATTAGTTGATGGTCTCATTTTTTCAAATCACGTGATATTATCCATCAGACCCCATGCACATATACATCCCAGTAGAACGATGTTGCCAAATGCAAACATCTTAATCTTCTTGACATGACAAGGACTCTTCTTATTCAATAGTCAATCTCCACATTCCTTCCGAGGTGATGCGGTCTTGACAACATGTTACCTTGTCAACTGTGTGCCATCCTCAGTTTAGGGAGAGAATGTCCTTTTTTCGATAGCGTTTCCCAAAAAGGTTCTTTTCTCCCTTGTGCCATATATCTTTAGTTGTGTGGCATTTGCTCATCTTCTGAATCTTGTATGTGACAAACTCTCTCCTAGATCTGTCAAATGTGTATTTGTAAGCTATTCTTGTACCCAAAAGGGGTATCGTTTTAATTCTATTAGACGAAGTACTGCATTAGTGTCGCTGTCACCCTTTTTTAGTTTATTATGTACTTCACTCCTACATGCGATAGGATGGTCTCATCGGAATATGGGTAGGAGGTTCATCTTCCATATCCACATGTCCCACCTTCATCTGCATCACATTTTTTTCCACATAAATATACTCGCAGGTCTCAGACAACCCCCTGCTCCATCGCCTTTCCCATCATCCAACACACCCTAAGTAAATATTGAACACTTGATTTCTATTAATGGCATCGATGGTTTGAATGATCAGCAGGACACTATGTAAGTTGAGCAGGAGACACACCAGGAGGATATTGTTCATGATAGTGATTTGGATCAACCCATTACTCTCCGAAAAGAGATAGGCCGATGTGCTAAATACATGATTGCAAGATATGACTCGTTGGGATGGTTATCGGAAGATTTCAAGAGATTCGTAGTGGGATTTATCAGCTCTTGATATTCCAAGCACGTACAAGGATGTCATAAGGGGGACAGACATGCATCTTGATATTGAAGAGGAAATGTATGCTTTACAATCTTGAGGTACGTGGACCTTAGTTATTGCTCCATAAGGTGCATCTGTGGTCAGTTGCAAGTGGGTATTCATAGTGAAGCACAAGGCTAGTGGTACTATAGAATGGTACAGGCATGTCTTGTAGCGAGAGGATTTACTCAGACGTATGGAATCGACTATCTGGGCACCTTTTCTCCAATAGCTCGACCTTCTACACTTTGGATCCTACTGTCATTTGCATGGCACGTGACTGGTCTCTCTCCCAACTTGATTAAGAATGTCTTTTTTGTATGGTGATCTATAAGAAGACGTGTACATGCAACAACCACCGGGGTTTGCTTGTTGAGTGGGAGTTTCACAGAGTATGCATACTTCATAAGGATATTTATGGCATTAAACAGGATCTAAGAGCTTAGTTCCATAAACTCTCATATTTGATAAACAGAAGGGATTTGTACGATCATTGCAGATCATTCACTCTTTGTTCAGAGGACTCAGTGGGATAGTATTGTCATTTTAATTTATGCTGATGATATTATCATTGCTGGAGATGATAGTCAGCGTATAGGTGCTGCCAAGAATTTTTTGAGACAACAATTTATCACCAAGGACCTGGGCGAGTTGCTCTATTTCTAGGTCTTGAATTTGCCTGAAACCAACATGATCTTGTGATGGCCCAAAGGAAATATTGTTACATACCTTCTTTCAAAAGCATTAAGGACAAATCATAGGCTGACCCTACTCCCATGGATCCCGAACGAAGCTACACGATGATGACACAGAAGAAGTAGACAAAAGGAGGTACATGGAACTAGTAGGGAAGTTTCAGTATGTTAAGATCACCAGGTCAGATATCTCCTTTGATGTAAGTAAGGTTAGTCAATTTATGGAGCAATCACAATAGATGCATATGGATGCAGTGTATATGATTTTGAGGTACCTGAAGTCTTCTCATGGCATGTGTTTACTATTTAGTAGAGGGACTTCTCTAGCTATCACAGGTTGCACAGAAGCATATTATGTTTTTTCCTTAAGGACAAAAAGTCTAATTCAAGCTTCGTCATATTTTTTTTGGAAAATCTTTAGTATCATAGAAGAGCAGGAAACATACAATGGTAGCTAGATCTACTGTTGAACCTGAATACAAAGCCATGGTGCAGAGTATTAATGAGATGATGTGGGTCAAATCAGTTCTAACTGACCTAGGTGTTGAGGTCATGGAAGGAAATATCGTGATATATGGGCGATATATCGATATCGAGATGAGACCGATATCGGTATCGATATGGCGATATATCCTCCTTTTTAGGCATTTCCTTCACAAAAGTGTGTCGATATGGACGATATTTTGGGTGATATATCGCTGAAATATCGCATCGACACGATATCGAAATGATATCGATATCGATACGGCCTTCCATGATTGAGGTACATCTCCCTGTGCAGTTACAGTGTGAACAACCACGCAACACTATTTATTGCCAACAATTCCCACCTTCCATGAGAGAACTAAGCATATTGAAGTAGATTGCCACTATTCGTAAAATATGATCTAGAAGAGCTTCATCTCAACTTCTCATGTTAGTTCCGGGGAACATACAACAGACGTATTCCCTATTCACGAAGACCCTAGCTAGAAGGTCGTTCCAGATATGTTGTTCCAAGCTAAGCATGATAGATATCTATGCTCAATCTTAAGATGGGTGTCAAGAGGAGTACATGTTTTCTTATATTATTTATTTTTTATGTCCTTACGTGATTTTCCCTTTTGCCCTCTAGAGTTTTCTTCTCTCTATATTAAGAGAACCCTATGGCCAAGATAAATAATAAATCGTCTTTTTCTCTCCACACATACTCAACAATAACAGCCAGTGCATCAGCTTCGGAACAAAAAGAAAACACTAGAGGGCATCCCTACATAACTTCCTTTGAGGCCGGCAAAAATACCTCCCAGTTGTACATTCCCCATCATCAATTTGAAGTTAGCATCCACACAACTCTTTCTCCACACAGTTTCAAATTTCCTAAAAAACCCCTCATGTGAATAAGCCTACAAAGACAGCTACAATCAATAATATCATAGGCTTTGGAAAAGTGAACCTTCCAAAGCAACACAGGGATATGCCTCCTCTAAAGCAACACCATAAAAATGCCATACAACATCAACATGTGAGGCACGCATGCCAACTGTTGCACACTAATGAGGCCAGCAAGGATAAGACACATCCTATTAGCTAGAAGTTTTGCCATTATCAAACAAATAACTTTAGAAAGCATTATAAAATTGAATCCTCAATTGAGCCTAAAAAAAAAATGAATCCTCAACCCCCAAAAGCAACGTCATTTTTAAAAAGGAGAGATCAAGCCATGTTCAACCAATTAAAATCAGCAACTTTCATCCCAGAACTCATCAACTAACTCCATAACATTAACATCCATATGAACCACTTCAAGAATTCTTTGAAAAACAAGGCAAGGAAACCATCAACGTTTAGTTTTGCCAATCACATCACATCCTAATTCAAAGATCTATGACCTCTTGAATTTGAAGTATGAAAAAGGGTATCACCTTCCTAGACTCCTGGTTAGTGGCATGTGAACAGACAAAGGTCTGGTTGAACCCCTCCCAGGACAACTGATAATGTGACATCTCCGTGGAAAGACGAAACATGTCAAGATGAAACATGTCAAGATATGACATCTCTGTGGTAAGACGAAACATGTCAAGATATGATCGCGCATTAGAACTTCTTTAAGTGTACTTGCAATAAAAGACATCAAGTATATCCAACTACAACTCCCCAGTCAACATATATAACTCGAATGAACCTGTGCTTGACCTCCCTTAGCTCCAACATAACTCCCCCTTTACGATCTCATCAATCGGCACATAACTCACTGTCACTAGAAAACGAAATCCATCCGACCTCCTGAGATGCAATGCCAACATTCTGCTACCCCTATGAGAATCCTCGAAGTAGAGAAATCAAAAACCAAACAAGCATTATAACCCCAGATATAGCCCGTGAGAATACCAAATGCGACCATTAAGTCAACTTTCAGCACAATGTCCCCTCTTATCAGAGTCACTCATGCTCACACATCATGGCCTCAAATTTCAGCGAAATTTGATTGAATTTCCGTCGAATATCGATATCCTGTCGAAATCGAAATTAGACCGAAATGACCGAAATATGGGGGCCCTAGTACAAAAAATGACCGAAATGACCGAAATCTCGGTCGAATTTTGACCGAAATTCCACCGAAATTCCGTTTCAGTTGGTCACCGAAATGCTGACCGAAACCGATATTTATGGCCTTGTCACACATTCCAATTAGGGTCTTTGATGCAGCACGAAGTCAAACAAATAGGGCCTCATTTTCCTATTTTTATCCGTTAATTACAGTCTAATTTAATTTACGTTTAATCGAGTCAATGCAATTTTTATTAAATAATCGAGATCGCGTTTGATCTCAAATTAGTTAGTCGGTTTTAAATTTGAATTTTGAATTCGAATTGGAGTCAAATTAGGATAAGGTAGATTTGAATTTTGATTCAAATCAATTAGAGTCAATTTGAATTTTATTTCTATCTTTGTAACCCCATCCCTCCTATATAAAGGGATGGTAGTCTATTGTTTTACACATGTCAGAATATATGAAAACTTGAGATTTTTATCTCTATCTCTCTCTCTCGCCTCTCTCTCTTCTCCTCAACGCGGTCTTCGCGATTCTCTTCTCCAAAAATCCCTCGCTCTCCGACGAGTTATTCTCCTCTCAACCCCTCCATCTTCTCCACCAAAAATCCACAAATAAAATTATTTTTCCCTCGTCGCGTATTCTCATCTGCATCAATTGGTATCAGAGCATGGCATCTAGATCGTCCTCACGATCTGGCGATCCCTCCCGTCGTTCACGCGAAACGTCCAAAGGATCTCACTCCAGCGACCGTGCATGGCGTGCTGAGGTTAGACAAGCACTATCTAATATGCTCCAAGTTTGTGCCGATATGCAAGCCTCGGCGTCACAGATACGAGAGCCGCGGAATATCGAGGCATTGGCGCGCCAACTAGAAGAAAATACCGCCAAAAGGGCCCGGTGAAACTTTCCGTACAAGATCCCGATGAAGAAAGCCAAGAAAAGATCGTCGTCTTCAGCAGTCCAGGACGCTTCAGATCAGCCACCATCGACGACATCGTCTCCGACAACGGTCTCAGCCCCGCTGCAGCCCCGCCTCGCCTTCCCCACACCTCTGGTGAGCCACCCAACCCCTCTCTCGCTACCCACCCCCTTCCGCCCCCTACCACCCGAAACCATAACCAGTTTCCCACCATCACCGCCGCTACTACCCCCACGTGCCACCCCCATACCCCTGACCCCTCCCTGAACGTCGCACCCGCACCGCCGAATTCCCATGCCCTCTCGCGGACCCCCTCTACCACCCTCGCACCTCTAGCATCTTCTTTGATCGCTACACCCTCACCCCCAGGCCCTCCTGATGCAGCATGAACTGGAGAAATAGCGCCGCATTTTTATCTACTTTTTGTCCGTTAATTTATTTACGTTTATTTTGAGTCATCGTAATTTTAATTTAAATAAGAGATCGTGTATGATCTCTAAAGTAGTTAGTTTCAATTTGAATTTCAAATTAGTCAGTAGTCAGTTAGAGTCCATTTAGGATAATTAGTTTGAATTTCTATTTTTGTAATCTCATCCCTCCTGTATAAAGGGATGATAGACTAGTTATGAGTGCAGTTCAGTTATTATAAAATTTAAGTTTTATCTCTCGCCTCTTCTCTCTCTCCCGCGTGGCCTTCACGTTCTTCCTCCCCCAAATCCCTCGTGTTCCCGACGAGTTCTCTTCTTAACCCCTCCATCTTCTCCACCGAAAATTCCACCATTCAAATAATTTTATTTTTTTCCGTCGCCAAATTCCGATCTGCATCAATTGGTATCAGAGCATGGCCTACAGATCGTCCTCACGATCTGACGATCCGTCCAAACATTCGCGCCGACATGCGACGAAACACCATCATTCGTCGGAGCGGAAACGACGAGCCGAAGAGGCTTACAACAAGGAGATGATGGGCATACTTGATGCTCTGCTTGATTTCCAGTCCAAGTGTCGAGATTGGATGGTTGACTTCAAGACCCTATGCGCAGTCGAATCACAATCTCCCGCTATCGAAGCCGCTGTCCAGATTGTTGACGAAGAAGAACTCACCGCCGATGATGATTTACTCACTGTCCGGGCCATTTCAGGAGGTAAAATTATGACATGCTTGCTGCCCAAGCATATTCGGATTCACAAAACCCTTCGGAATCGACCTATGCCCCACCCGCTGCACCCGTACACCTTGTTACGACACCCGCGAACCCAGTCACAGCCCCACCAACGCCGCAAACCACTCCCAACCCCGTCACCTTTGCGGCACCATCGCCAGCCTCCGTGCTCTTCCCGACGAGCCCCTCTGCCCACCACCACCACCGTTTTCCCTCCTCGCCACCAATGCACCCCCCGCACCAGAAACCCCAACGCCCCCTCCCGCCCTCCATGCTCCATCACCGATACCCCCTGCCCCGTGTCCCCTCCCGCAAATCCCACTCGCCCCGTCATTCCTCCCGCCTCAGCCACTGCACCCCCATCGGCCCCTCCCCCAAACTCCAGCGACCCCCTTGCCCCACCCTCATCGCCGCTACCAAGCCCCACGTGTCGCCCCTGAGCCTCCGTCGCTGCCCACCCCCGCAAACCCCCTCTTCCCTCTCTCCAGCACCCTTCGGCCACCCCGCAACCCTCCCCTCACCCCTCCGATATCGCCTCCTCAACCACCCATCGTCGTCGACATATCTCCCTACCCCCTTCCCACCAACCACGACAAGCTGACCACAAAACCCCGACAAGACTACCCTCTTGTCATTATGCACCACCACCATCGGGACTACACGCGCGGCCGCCCTCGTGGGATGGTGCGCAGCCATGCGATCACGAAGCGCAACCCTAGTCGACGAACACGGCGCGACCCCTGGAATCAGAGTCTCTGCCGCCGCCAAGGGAAGGAAGAGGAAGCCCTAGGCGCCCGTTCAAAAGGAGTCTAATCCCATAAAATTAGGGATAAGGGGTTAATTTGGGACATTTACAGGGAGACCCCTGCTCCCGAAAGTTCTTATCAAAAAAGTTATTGGGAGGATAGATTATGCTATGAATTCAATTTAATTGAAGGGGTACGAAAATTGCAACTCACCCCCCAGCTGCAGAAATATTTAAAAGGGAGTGCTGAAAGAAGAAAAATTTGGGAGGTTTCCTTATCCTATTAGGATTAGGACCATGGATTTCACCTATTTAAAGGCCCCATAGCTTCATTCATTGGACACATCTCCCCTCTACTCTCCTTGTGCTATTGCTTTGTTATGGATTCTCCAAAGGCCAAGTCGTTCGTCATGAAGATGCCCCATCAGTTCTTCGAGCACCACGTCAACGGGATGAATCCGAATGGACGCCCGCATGTGCGCCGCACCTGCTCTTCCGTCACGACGCCAGCATCGCCAACAATCACGTCACGCTCGCATGGATCCCGCCATTTGCTCCATACCAGTTCTTCCATGGGATGATCGAGAACGCGGATTTGAATTTATCAACCTCCAAGCCTGCAGATCCAGCAATTCGTCGGGAGCCGAATTTTTTAAGCGGAGGAGAGTTGATGCAGCGTGAACTGGAGAAATAGGGCCGCATTTTTATCTACTTTTTGTCCGTTAATTTTATTTACGTTTATTTTGAATCATCGTAATTTTATTTTAAATAAGAGATCGTGTGTGATCTCTAAAGTAGTTAGTTTCACAATTTGAATTTCAAATTAGTCAGTAGTCGGTTAGAGTCTATTTAGGATAATTAGTTTGAATTCTATTTTTGTAAATATCATCCCTCCTATATAAAGGGATGATAGACTAGTTATGATTTCAGTTCAGTTATTATAAAATTTGAGTTTTATCGCTCGCCTCTCTCGTCTCTTCCCTCTCTCCCACGTGGCCTTCACGTTCTTCCTCCCCCAAAATCCCTCGTGTTCCCGACGAGTTCTCTTCTCACCCCTCCATCTTCTCCACCGAAAATTCTACCATGCAAATAATTTTATTTTCCCCGTCGCCAAATTCCGATCTACATCACCTCCTCACGATGCGCCCGTGATGCGGATTGAAATTCGACGACGGCGGAAATAAAAATAAATTGAACGGTAGATTTTTGTGGGGAAAATAGAGAGGTTGAGAAGAAGAAACTCGTCGGAAGCACGAGGGATTAGAGAGGAAGAACGTGAATATCACGCGTGTGGAGAGAGAGACGAGAGAGGGATAGAGAATATTTCTCAATTTTGATAAATACTAACTCCCTAAAACAATGGACCATCATCCTTTATATAGGAGGGATGAGATTACAAAAATAGGAATTAAATTCAAATTGACAACTAATTATCCTAAATAGACTCTAACTAATTAACCGACTAACTTCCTAATTTGAAATTCATAATAAAGCTAATTGAGATCACACGCGATCTCTTTATTTAAATTAAAAAAAACGCGACGACAAGAAAATTGCGACGACATAATTAATAAATGCAGCCCTATATTTTAATTCCACGCTGCATCAACTCTCCTCCGCTTTAAAAATTCGTCTCCCGACGAATTGCTGGATCTGCAGGCTTGGAGGTTGAATCCGCATTCTCAATCATCCCCTGGAAGAATTGGTGTGGAGCAAATGGCGGTATCCACACGCGCGCGACACGGATGTTGGTGATGTGGCCTTCGTAGTGGAAGAACATATGTGGTGCAAATGGCGGCGTCTTCATGAATCTTGTCTCCTTATTGTGATGATTGAAAAATTGGTGGGGCGTGAACAACATGACTTTCGGAGGATCCATGGCAAAGCAATAGCACAATGAAAGGAGAGGAGGAGATGTGACCAATGAAGGAAGCCATGGGGTCTTTATATAGATGAAACCCAAGGTCCTAGTCCTAATAGGATAAGGAAGTCTCCCCAATTGCCTTCTATTAGCACTTCTTTTAAAATATTTTCGCAGCAGGGGGTTTGGTTGCAATTTTCGTACCCCTTCACTTAAGTTGATGTCATGGCATAATTCCTCCAAATAAACCTTTTGATAAAAACTTATGGGGGAAGGGTGTTGTTTGTAAATGATCCAAAATAACTCTCCATCCCTAATTTTATGGGATAGATTGTGCGGTGGAGAGAATTCAGGAGACCTTTCCCTCCCGATTCCAACCCTCGAACGCTAGATCTAGGGTTCCCGCAGTGCAGGCGTCGAGGGATCACTCCAGGGCGGCAACGGTCTGGGTAGGGAGGCTTCATGCGGCACCGAGATAGGGGCTGGGAAGACCACAGCTCTCGCGTGTGGTGGTGGTTGCTGGGTGTTCGTCGGGGAACACGGAGGGTGCGGAGAGGTTGGCGATGGGGTGTGAAGGGTTGGCGATGGGGTGCGGGAGGCTGTGACGGCAGGGTGGGAAGGAGAGAGTCGAAGGCTGCGGGCGCGCGAGGTGGCGCGGTAGGGCGTTGGGAGTAACGATGGGGGGGGAGGGTGGCGGGTAGGGAAGAAGGGTGGGAAGGCAGCGGCGCAGGGGTTGTCGCGCAGGAGGGCCACGGCTTGTTGGGGAGCGGTGGGCAGGGAAGAGGGCCGAAGGTGGCGCGGAGGGGCGTTCGCGGCTGGGTGGTGCGGGAGTTGCGGTGGGAGGGGCAGGGGCGTGGGAGGGTAGCGGGGGAGGGGAATGCGGTGGCGTGCAGGGGGGGTGCGGGTCTGTGGGAAGGGGCGGCGGTGATGTGGATGGGGCTGGGTTGGGTGTTGGGGCAGCGGAAGGCGTCGGCGGTATTGGGGGCATGGTCGGGGCCGTAGGTGCGACGAGGATGGTGGGTGGGGTCCCCGCAAGGGTGGTGGATGGGGTGTGGGTTGATTTCGGGGGGTTTTGCGAATCTGAAGTTACCTGAACAGCACTCGGATCGGCTTTTTTTCCTCCGAAATGGCCTGGACAGCGGAGAGTTCGCCGTTGATGGTGAGATTTTCGTCTTCAAATTCAATTTCGGTGATTGGTGTCGCTGGAGCCTTCGATTTGGCAGCGAGTAGGGTCTCGAAATTGGCCATAATATCTCGACATTTGGACTGAAAGTCTTGACATTTGGACTGGAGATCATGCAGCTCGTCCATCATCTCCTTGTTGTAGGCGTCGTTGGCTCGTCGTTTTCGTTCCGATGAATGATAGTCCTTCGATACATGCCGGTGCGAACGTCTGGACTGACCGTCAGATCGTGAGGACGATCTGTAAACCATGCTCTAATACCAATTGATGCAGATTGAAAATTCGGCGACGGCGGAAATAAAAATAAATTGAACGGTAGATTTTGTGGGGAAAATAGAGGGGTTGAGAAGAAGAAACTCGTCGGGAGCACGAGGGATTAGGGAGGAAGAACGTGAAGATCGTGCGTGGGGAGAGAGAGACGAGAGAGGGATAGAGAATAATTCTCAATTTTGATAAATACTGAACTCCCTAAAACAATGGACCCTCATCCCTTTATATAGGAGGGATGAGATTACAAAAATAGGAATTAAATTCAAATTGACAACTAATTATCCTAAATAGACTCTAACTAATTAACCGACTAACTTCCTAATTTGAAATTCATAATAAAGCTAATTAAGATCACACGCGATCTCTTTATTTAAATTTAAAAAAAACGCGACGACAAGAAAAATGCGACGACATAATTAATAAATGCAGCCCTATATTTTGATTCCACGCTGCATCAGCCCGTCACGCCAACATCCCCTCTCCTCACCCTCTCCCTCCCGATGGCTCTAGCCCACCCTCCCAGAACCTCGATTTCCATCCCCACACCCCCAGCACCCCTCCCCACCACTCGCACCACCACTCGTCCCCTCCTACCCCGCGACCCTTTCCCACGCCTTCCGCCACCCGTCAGTCCTCCATTTATCGCCGCCTCGTCCCTCCATATGGCCGCAAGCGTGCCACCAGCATCTTCCCGACGATGTTCTCTGTCCCGAAGGTTGTGCTGGTTCAAGAGTCCTCGCCGCCGTTGGGATGCCATTGGTTGCCGCTCGCCAACAGCTATCACGCGCCGCTGCCCCGTGCTCGCATCATGCGGCCGCCTCCAATTTAAGAAGAGCCAAACCCTAACAAAAATTGAGGGTTTTTACTCCATCGGGTCCCTTGACAATAGGAGTAAAGGGATATTTTGGGGATATTTCAAGGGGGGGCCCTCCTCCAATGCTATTTTACCCAACGGGCCAAGTGAAAATGTTAACTTATGAGTTTTTAAGTGAAGGGGTAGAATATTTGCAGTCGTACCCCTCAACGGAAAAAAAGTATAAACGTAACATGGAAAAGGAACAAAATTGGGAGATCCAATCAATCAATCTGTATGGAATTCTCCACCGATAGACCGAAGATCAAGCAATTCATCGGGAGATGAATTTTTCAAGCGGAGGAGAACTGATGCAGCACGAAGTCAACAAATAGGGCCTCATTTTCCTATTTTATCCGTTAATTAGAGTCTAATTTAATTTACGTTTCATCGAGTCAATGCAATTTTTATTTAAATAATCGAGATCGTGTGTGATCTCAAATTAGTTAGTCGGTTTTAAATTTGAATTTTAAATTCCAATTAGAGTCAAATTAGGATAAGGTAGATTTGAATTTTGATTCAAATCAATTAGAGTCAATTTAAATTTTATTTCTATCTTTGTAACCACATCCCTCCTATCTAAAGGGATGGTAGTCTATTGTTTTAAACAGGTCAGAATATATGAAAACTTGAGATTTTTATCTCTATCTCTCTCTCGCCTCTCTCTCTTCTCCTCAACGTGGTCTTCGCGATTCTCTTCTCCAAAAATTCCCTCGTTCTCCGACGAGTTATTCTCCTCTCAACCCCTCCATCTTCTCCACCAAAAATCCACAAACAAAATTATTTTTCCCTCGTCGCGAATTCTCGTCTGCATCAGTCTTCAATTGCTAATCCAATTTGAAACTCGGCCAAATGTACTCATGTCTTCTTTACAATCTCCTTATGGAGAGAAACCTCGTCTAACTCCTCCTCCATCATTTCATTGAACCCAATAGCAACATTGTTCTCTTCACAACCTCCCTGCCTTTCTCCTCTACAACAGCGAGATCATCCGATGCCAGCTCTCGCATCTTGACAATTAATCGTCAAGAAACAATAGGTCACACCTTCTCCATTTCATGTTGAATATTGTGAAACCAAACTCTCCCACAACATACTTAGCAGCAACCTTATGCAACAGAGTGCCCCGCCCATGAGGTATGCATGAATAGGAACCTCGAGAGAAGGCGAGCGAATGTATTCCACACTTTTCCCGAATGGCATGCCATCCAGGAGCAGCCCTGACAACGAAATCCCTGCCACTAAGACAGCTAAAGAACCCTCTAGAAGTCTAATCATGGTCCAACTTAGCAGAGGGGTTCATGGGACCGGAATAAGAAGGCCCCACTGATGCAGAATAGAATTCGGCGCGGCGCGGGAAATAGATTTGACGGTGGATTTTTCGATGGTAGAAGAAAATAGAGGGGTGAGAAGAAGAAACTGGAAGGGTTGAGAAGAGAAGACACGCCGGATGCGCGGGGTTAGAGAAGAAGAAACGTGTAGACCGCGAGGGGAAGAGAGAAGAGACTCGTCGGGAATACGAGGGGTTTGGGAGAAGAAGAACACGTGTAGATCACGCGGGGAGAAGGAGAGAGAGGGGAGAGGAGAGAGAGATAAATCTCTATTTTATCACATCTTGAACTGACTAAAACATTGGACCCTCATCCCTTTATATAGGAGGGATGACATTACAAGAATAGAAAATAATTTAAACCGACAACCAATTATCCTAAACTGACTCTAACTAATTAACCGACTAACTACCAAATTTGAAATTCAAATTAAGACTAATTGAGATCACACGCGATCTCTTTATTTAAAATTGCGACAACTTAAAAAACGTAAATAAAATTAACGGCCACAATTTAAATAATTAGACAGCCCTACATGTCGAGTCCACGCTGCATCAACTCTCCTCCGCTTTTAAAAAATTTGTCTCCCGACGAATTGCTTGAACCTTGAGGCTTGGCATAAGGCGCTTCATGAACTTGTGTCGACGTGCGCGTGAACGCGAATCATGAGATATGCAACTCAAATCATATTGCATCTTCCAATGCGCGACGGGATCGTCGAATCGTAGGGACGATTCGGTTGCCATGCTCTGATACCATTTGATGCAGAATAGAATTCGGCGCGGCGCGGGAAATAGATTTGACGGTGGATTTTTCGATGGTAAAAGAAAATAGAGGGGTGAGAAGAAGAAACTGGAAGGGTTGAGAAGAGAAGACACGCCGGGTGCGCGGGGTTAGAGAAGAAGAAACGCGTAGACCGCGAGGGGAAGAGAGAAGAGACTCGTCGGGAATACGAGGGGTTTGGGAGAAGAAGAACACGTGTAGATCACGCGGGGAGAAGGAGAGAGAGGGGAGAGGAGAGAGAGATAAATCTCTATTTTATCACATCTTGAACTGACTAAAACATTGGACCCTCATCCCTTTATATAGGAGGGATGACATTACAAGAATAGAAAATAATTTAAACCGACAACCAATTATCCTAAACTGACTCTAACTAATTAACCAACTAACTACCAAATTTGAAATTCAAATTAAGACTAATTGAGATCACACGCAATCTCTTTATTTAAAATTGCGACAACTTAAAAAACGTAAATAAAATTAACGGCCACAATTTAAATAATTAGACAGCCCTACATGTCGAGTCCACGCTGCATCAACTTCACCATCGAAGAGATCAGAAAGCCGAGATATACCTTGACCTTCCAAATACATCTGTAATGGAAGTCTCGCAGAGGGCATGTGAGTGTCCTTGTTGAAGAGTGGATGACACGTAAACAATGGAACCGAAGAACTTTTCCCCAATTTAAAACCAGCAATAACACATGCCATGCACTCAAGGAAATGCAATGCGAGTATGCATTGAATCAAGCACTATGAAAATTCTGAGCCAAAAGTTGGAGCCCAAACACCTTGGTCATCACCAAAAGGTGAGAAATCTGCCACTACAGCGGGGGCAAATTAAGCCTCCATATATCATGTAAGAAAATAAAACCATGATCTGCCTGACTCTCGTCCAATCATGAAGCATGATAGAAAATTGGCATACGCCCCCCAAACTCCAAAGTAATCTTCAATACCCATTCATAAAAGAGTATGTGTTATTGAAAAGTTGTGTTTCGACGACAAAACCCATGGAAGCACATCCTTAATAATCAGCATCACCACTCACAAGATGTATTCTAATGGGATCTTGTGTTTAGGCAGACCCTAGCTAATTTAACTCTAAGCCTATATGTATGATCCAAATTAGATTGTTTAAGGCAACAAATATATGTATACAACAAAACCCAATTAATGCGGGGAAAAGCATGTTTCTTGTTAATGTTGGCAAGATTCAAGCAATGAAAATATATATCCATGAAGAAAAATAACAAAACTGTGTAGATAAGCTATAAACATACTTCATAAGTTACCGCCCATTTTCCATTTCTAAGAGGTCTGTGCAAGAGGTTGAGGTTTCCCATATAAAGAGACTTTTCACTGGAGATGCTCCGGATTTCTTTCAACACGGTGTCTACCCTAACAAAAGTATCATCATCACATTTCATTATATATGCTGCAGTCAAATTTTGAACCTGCAAAGTAGAACGATGCAAAATGTAATAAAACTAAAGGGACTTTCTTTTGTACATATGTTGCTCAAAAATATTGCATTTTTTGCCCTTTAAAAATTATTTCAGCAAAGAAAAAGTTTGCCGGAAAGTAAAAATGATGATAAAACAACATATTCAGAAGGGAAGCTTGCTCACCCCATATTCACATATGGCAATTGTCTTAAGAACCACAAGCTCATACCGATCCATAAAGGGCAAGATCACCGTATCACCGAAATAATCTGCTTCTTTCTTCAGCATAGCATTGACCTCTTTCCTGGGATTCTGCACGTTTGCCAAAAGAATAAAAAAAATTCATGTGCACAAGCATATAATTTAAAATTATGAAATTTGTGTGTGTTTTCACTGTGAGAGTAGCAGACAAAAATGGTGCGGCACGAAGATGATAAAATGAGAGCAAGTCAGCTAATGTAGTTTGGTCATGTGCAAAGAAGGCCAAGTAGTGCTCCGATTCAAAGGTATGAGAAGCTACAAGAAGAGACTTATAAGAAAGGCCGTGGAAGGCCAAAAGAAATGTTAGAAAAAGATTGTTAAAAGGATATAGTTTTATCTAAGTTAGAGGTCTGATCTAAATCGAATATATTTGGGAAAAAAGAAACTATGTAGACAGCCCCACTTAAAGGCATCATCATCACTCAATTCCATATCATTTACCAAGCTATTTTTAATATTAAAAAATCAATCTTAACATGTAATGCAACATTTAGTCCCTGCTTATATAGTCATATTCCACAGAAGGTTGTATTCCTTGCTTATCTACCAGGTCGAAAAATGATCACTTAAATACACCTATGTAGCTTTTTTCAGCTATATCAGGTGTATATATCAGTGGCTACTCCACATTGCATTACAAACATAATGTGGTTTGTGTTTTAGAAGAAAAAGGATAGTTGCTTGATGATAGTGGATTTTGTTGTTTTCCCCATTCAGACTCATTTTTCGGGCAACACTTAATTTATTTCACTAAAAATACAACTTAATGCGCCAATCCTACGGATTTAGGATACTACCAGATGGATACTAACTATTACTTTGCATATTCCTACTGAAGGATAGAAATTTTGTCACAAGTCCACAGTTTTCAAATACAATGATCAGGTTCAAAAGGCCAAGTAAATGTTAACTATACATGAAAAAAAAGAATTTTTAAGCTCAACTTTTGGAGAGGTGAACATGCATCGGGAGGCTTCTAACATTTATTTTTGTGATCATGAGTCCAAAAATCGGCATATTATGAGTTCAAACGGCAAGAAACAATGAAAAACGCAGTGAGCATGCAAAGATTCTGTTATTAATATTAACAAATTTAGGGAGAGTTGAACCACCTACGAATCCATCACACTTTACCTTGCATGTTGGAATTCAATTAAATATTGATTAAAAACTTGTCCTTGAACGACCTTAAAATATTTGGTAATCATCATCATATAGTCAATACACCAAGATATAAGTTTGAAGATGTATCGCTTCGAAATGTATTTAACTTTTTTTGGCAAACAAATAACATAATCCATATTTTATTAATGCTATTAGCTCGTACTGAGGTTATACAAGCAAGGTTGTTGGATCTTGTAAAAAGTTACGAAATGCAATAGTTACTTGAAATTGTTCTTACTCACCAGTGCGACAAAGAAACGAACAACGACTCTCGAAGATTTGATGGCATCAGATTTCATCCAAGTTTTCCTGATAGCCATCCTCTCTGCAAAATGGTTTGTAGCAGAAAGGATTCCAATGAAAACATCAATATGACTGTCAGGAAGTGGACTTGACTTCCATTCTTCTGACATTTCCAGGACTCTTTCAACAGAAAAACTGGGATGGGAGCTGGGAAGAGAAGTAGCATACACAGAATGCACATCAATATCTCCCTTAACTGAAAGCCCGGTTGCATCTTCCAGTGTGAAGCCCTGGTTCAAAAGGACAGATACTGTTCATAACAAACTTCTATTTGTAGTGGTACAAACTACAAAGTACTGAATATTTCAGAAAAAAGATGACAGATGCATTAGGTATGCACTAATAAGCAGAGGTAACAGGAATTAAACTTACCGTACGATAAGGAAATGATGTTATGTGCCTCCCTCCAACATTAATGTGATATCCTTCCACCCCAGCTCTTATAGTTAGCACAAACAATCTACCTTCGGTGAAAGGAAAAGGCCACGTCATGGCAGGCTTCTTTGCACGTCCTATGAACCTCCTAAGCCAAGAGGTCGTCTTGGATTCCTTGGAGTCTGCAATGTCATCCCGTATCCATTTCTCACATCTCCCGAATCCATCAACTGTTACATAAGGCATATATCACCATTATTTCCCAACTCAAAGATATAATATCCTAATCGTACCCCCGAAAAAATGTCAAATTAAGAAATTCACACTCGTCATAATCTCTCATAGATCTAACAACCCTAAAATGTTCTTAATTATAGGTGCAAAAGTCAATGACCTACTGATTGACACGGTTGAATTCACTGCAATGTCATAAATATGAACTGTTCGATAAGATGTCGTCATTAAATTCTTTCCTAATGTAGTATATTGGATTATCATAACCCTACGGTCCAAAACAATCATCAGGTAGTTGAAAAAAAAGGAACCTGCACATTTGTCATAATCACTCCTAGACCTACGCATTTGTCACAATCGCTCGTAGACCTGACCACCCTAGAATGCTCTTCATTAGAGGTGCGAAAATGGAATCTTCAACGGCCTATTGATTGAAACTGTCGAATTCGCTGCAATGTCATAAATTTGAACTGATCCATAAGTCAGTGGTCATCATCAAACTTGTCATAAATTTGAACTGTTCCATAAGTCAATGACTCAATGGTCATCATCAAACTCTTTCATAATGTAGTACATTGAATTATCCTAACCCTACCAAAGAAATCATGAAGTAGTTGAAAAAAATGAACCTACACATAATCATTCCTAGACCTACACATTTGCCATAATCACTCTTAGATCTGACCACCCTCGAGTGCTCTCAACTAGAGACACAAAAACGGAATATTCACAACCTATCAATTACACTGCCGAATTTGCTAAAATGTACTACATATCAACAGTAACCTAAGGCACTGGTCACCATAAATTTCTTTCATAATCCCCAATTTGTAAAGACGCCATGCAAGAAAAATCATGCTACAAAGCCAATCTCACTTAGCATAAAGCACAAGTTCATTTCATTCGGAGACATAGGATTCAAGTAGCCAATCTCACTTAACATGCAAAATGATCTGCATTGATTTCCTTTGCGAATTTTAACTTGTCGAGAATATCGGGACCCATCTTTTTAGCTATTTGCATTTACTGATCAATTATTTCCTACAAGGCTGCAAAAAACGGTATGCGGTATACAGTCGGTAGGGTCACTGATTACTGTTTAAACGGTATGCGGGAGTTTAAACGGAAATTAAACGGTCTATGCGGTTTTACATTTTTAAATTAATAAAAAATATTACATATATATATATTTAATAAAAAAGTATAAATGAACTTTAAAAATATAATCACATATCCACAATTCTGATCAGATATTGTCAATTTCAATGACTTCTTCATCCAAATGTGACATGTCAAAGTAGATAGCATAATCAACATAGGGTTTATGTAACCTTAATGCAAAACACGGCCGCTTAAACGGCGTGTAAACGGCCGATTACACCCGTTTAAACGGTCTGACCGTTTACATAGCCGATTAAAGGTTATACAATCGGTCGAGGACCGAATGAGTTTAAACGGCCTTTTAAACGGCCGCCTGAACCGATTTTTGCATCCTTGATTTCCTACAGCTCAAGGTTAGTTATTTGGATGCTGCAACAACAACCGACTAAGGCCCTGTTTGGTTGGAGAATAAGCCCTGGAATAAGGGGTCAATTCTCCTCTTGACACGGTTCCCAGTGGTATGACTATTCCCCATTATTCCATCTTATTTCACTCTTATTCATATCTTTATTCCACCTTACCTACTTTTATTTCACCTTATTCTCCTTATTCCTATCCTCCAGCCAAACAAAGAATAGACCCTTATTCTCCTTATTCCCTGTCCTTATTCATGCTTATTCCCGAACCAAACAGACCCTAAGAGAATAGAACATCAGCTGCAAATCTGCATGCTGAAATGCCCATATAACTCAAACAAGCAGTCAAATAATTATATAAATAATCGGGGAATCCTCCTCGTTGCCAGCAGTGAATACACAACAGAAGAAGAAGCAAAAAAGAAAACTTCTGACAGACCTGTGTCCTCATCATCCCGCGACGGCACCCCATCGCACCGCTGGGCGACGCCCCACTGCATCCTATAGCACGTGTTGTGCTCGATCACGGGCACCTTGCTCCAATCCCCCCTCACCCGGGGGTTCAGGTGCAGAATCCTCGGTGGATCCTCACCGTCAGCAGCCTTCAAACCCTGCAGCTCCACCATGAACTGCGACACCATCACCCTCCCGTCGCCCCCGGCGACCCGCGCGAGCTGCGGCACGTACTCCACGTGCGCCTCCCGTGGCGTTCCGATCACGGTGATCGACGACCCAGCGGCGAGCCCGCACGGCAGGAACATGAGCCGCTCGGCTCCGCCGAGCTCCTCGTGGCTCATCGACGCGGAGAGCGGGCAGGGTGTCGTACTTCCGCTCCCGACGGCGAGGTCATCCGTGGTGTGGTTCAGGCCGGCGGTACCAAGGGCCTCAAGCTCCTCCCAGGCGGTGGCGCCGAGGGTCCAGGCCTCGGCGGCGGCACGCTCGAGCTCGGAGAGGTCGCCGTCGGCGCGGCGGCGGAGGAGGAGGTGGGAGGGGAGGCGACCGTAGCGAGAGCGGAGGGGACGGAGGTCGAGGCGGCGGTGGAGGGGGTCGCGGGGGAGGAGGGCGGAGCGGCGGAGGTCTTCAGACGGGTCATCGGCGGAGGGGAGGATGGCGGCGATGCGGAGGAGGCGGGGGAGCTTGAGGGAGAGGAAGAGGAGGTAGAGGGCGGCGAGGAGGAGGAGGAGGTGTCCGGGGCGCCGCCAGCGACGGGAGGAGAGGTCGGCGGAGCTGCGGGGGCGCTTCATCTGAATCCTAACCCTAAAATTGTCGGCCGGAGAGGAGGTGGAAAGGGGAGGGAGGGTGTTGCTCCGGTGGTGGGGGGAAGGTGGGAATATGTGGGCAACGTGGGTGGTGGGAGCACAGTGTGGGACCCACTGATGGTTGTAAGTGTGGATCTTAGTTTATTCATTATTTTCATGCAGGGTATCAAAGCTCGACTTGTGGGGATGTTTCTAATTTTATTGGATGACTACACTTCCAATCTCAAAAAAATCATTAATATTTATATAAGGGTTAAATGGGGTTGCTCCCTCAGGGAGCTAACTTGGCTCTTCTCACCTTATTTCACTCGTTTTTTTAATTTTTTTTTTGAAAATTTCTTCCGTGAAATTTCATCGCTATATCACTGTATTATGTCATTAAATTTTATGCGAAACAGAAACTCATGCGGCCTCCATCCATACATGTATTTTTTAACGGTAACAGAATTGCTAAAAATGATCCGTCAAGATGGAGGCCGTAGGAGTCTCTGTTTCGCACGAAATTTTAATGACATAATATAGGGATATATTAATGAAAATCCGCGGAAGAAAATTTCAAAAAAAAATCGGGCCAAATGGGGGCGGGTGGAGCTAAATTAGCTCCCCCCATGGGGGCAGCCCCATTTTACCCTTTATATAAAGCACAATTGTTGACATATCATTTAGGACATGTTGGTTGTCATTAGGGATGGGCATTGGGTCGGGGCTAGACCGAAGCCCAACCCAAAAGGTCCGGCCTGGCCTTAGCCCAAACGAATATTGGGTCGGGGTTGGGCCCAACATTTAGGCCCAACATTTTTTTGGGTCGGGCTCCAGCTTGGCTCAGCCCAGCCCGACCCGGTCCAATGGCCCAATCCGAAGAGGGGCTGAACCATTCCCATATCCTACACACCTGGAAACTCTCACCGGTTGCATGCACACTGTGTTCATATATCATGTCTTCATACAATGTTTATAAATCAAGAAAGTATGGTATGTGACATATGAGTTGATGATCATAGTATTTCAATTCGGAATTAAATTTTCTTGATTAGTCTATAGTTTAGATTTTGGCGGTTATTCTTGAATTTGTTAGTGTTTTTTTTCCATCAGAATATTTTATATTATTGAACCTTTACCCAATATGGGCATTATGCCCATTTTTTAACATGTAGTGCCTGGTGCACATGTTGTTAAATGTGTAAGTTTGATTCACTCTTTCAATTTCTGTAATGAGAGACGTTTATGGTATCTAACATTGAGTGCACTTGTATAAAATGAGAAATCATCTCCTATAGAATTGAGTTTTAGTTGTTTTACAATTATTATGGCATATTTGTTAAACAATTTTGGCTCGTCTAACTTGAATTGAGATTGACTTTAAACAAAAACTCAAAGTTAATAATATATAATGGGTGGAGATGGGTCGGCCCAGCCCAAGCTCGGCCCATAGGAATTGGACCGGGCTTGAGCTTGGGCCGAACCAAAAAAAGTTTTACGGGCCTAGGCCTGGTCCGAGGCCTGAAATTTTAAAATGGACTTGGGCCTGGGCCTTTCAAGGCCCGACCCAGCTCGGCCCATGCTCATCCCTAGTTGTCATGGTATTTCGGGGTATCTTGATATACTCCCAGCTCTATCACAACATTTCTGGGTTGGGACTATTTACATGGACCCTACAATTTCTTTGTTATAATATTTTTTAACCATGTTCAAATAAACTTACTAACATAGAAAACATATTATAATCATTAAAAATTAATATAATACATAATCAATATTACGTCACATCACAGTTATCATCCCAACCCTCCAAACAGCTACTATTCACATGAGGATGCCCAAATCCAGCCCAACCCAGTAACCAAACAGATCCTTCGGGTCTGTTTGGTAATTGAGTTGGGTTGGGTATCCACATGTGAACAATAGATGTTTGGAGGGTTGGAATGATAACTGTGGTGTGATGTGGCATTAATTATGTGTAATATCAATTTTTTTAATGATTATAATATGTTTTTATGTTAATAATTTTATTTGAACATAGTTAAAAAACATTGAACCAAAGAAATCGTATGGTCAATAAAAGTAATCCCAATCCAGGTTGGGAGGATTGGAGTCAGGGGTATGTTGGTGTACCCCGGTGTACATCAGCCCTATGGATGGCACTACAATCATCGCTAACAAAAATATTTGCATGTAACAGTTTAAGAATTGCATTGCAACGAAATAAGCTTCTTGCAATGTATAATTTTACCATTCAGTGTATGATTCTATAAATTTACAATGCATTCATGTTTGATGTTATATTTGCTCATACAGATAACATAACAACAATTATCTATTGATCAGGGAGGTTCCACATAGCTCAATATATATATATATATATATATATATATATATATATATCAGTTAACTACAACTAAATGATACGATTACTTACTAAAATATACTTCTAGTGGATGACTAATCTTAATAATTTTTAAATATTTTTTTCGATAAAGTAAAATCTTAACATTATTATTAAAATCTGGAATACAAAGAGTAACTACACTCTGCAAGATATCATTATTAGGAATGTTAAGGGCCACGTTACGAATACATGTATAGGTGTTATCATATCTTTATCGGATTTAGTAATTGAATATTGATGCAAATACAGATATGGATATATAAGAATATTATGTTATAATATCTTTAAAAGCGCATATGTAGATAAAAAAGATACATATCCGATACAAATAATAGTAGAAATCATTTAAATATTAATTTAGATATATTTGGTTCGAATGGCTTATCATGATATAAATATACTAATCAAATATAGAAGGGCATAAAATTTTTTTTCATACAGTTACAAATAAATCAATAATTATATATTAAAGCATACATATATATGGACATAGATATATGTGGATATTAGAATGACACCTCTATCGATATTCATTTATAATTGATGTAGATTTAAATGTTCAAAAATATAATATAGATTTGGTGAGGAACTAAAGAAGATGAGTATATTCACATCCATTTGTTTCTCTGCACAAAGTAATATGTATTATTACTTATGTTAGATTTGATATTTTTGAAGAATGTAATGTATGTAAGAATATTTACGTAAAATTGCAAGCTTATAGAGTATTTTTGTAAAAAAATGTAAATATTAATTGCAAATATTTTGGAACCATTTCCCCATCCAACTCAAAATATAACTAATATGATAAATGATGAAAAAATAAATTAGACAAATAATATATCAGTCACCCCTTCCCCAGAAAAAATTTCTGAGTACGTATGTGCGGTTGATTTCTTATTCTTATTGTTAGAGAATATTCTTTGTGGCCATTTATTATGAGAATATTCTATAGAGAATATCCTATAGAATATTCTCCCTTGAGCACCTATATAAGGATCGCCACACCTCCTGTACTCATTGAGAAATTCCAATAGAATATCCGCCCCTTGAGGGCTTCTCCCGTGGTTTCATCCCGCTCCTTAGGGAGTAGGGTTCCACGTAAATCCTCCGTGTTCTTATGTTTCTTATGTTTATTTATCGATTCCGCTTCCGCTTCTCTGATTTCAACATGGTATCAGAGCGGGTTCGATTCTAGAGGAATTGTTTTCATTATCTATTTGAGATTGGATTTTTATGTTTTATTCACAAAGATCGTTTTCTGTTCCTGCCTCAGTTTTAAAAAAACCCCAGAAAGTATTCTGTATTCATGAGGGAGATCTTTTTCTTCGGCGACGAAACAAATCATCTACCTGTTCCTGAAACCACATCGCACCTCCAGCCGACATCGCAGTGCTTCTCCAAAATCTGAAGTTCCAGCCGAAGCCAGATCGCCACCAGGGCGAGGAAATCTACTCCAGTTCTCCAACTCGCGCCTACTCCTACCCATCGCTCTTGCTCCTGGAGGTGCCCTCCTACCCATGCAGGGAACGAAGTCCTAGCACGACGATTCCAGATCGGCTCTTCCTGGGCCCACATGCGATCGTCTCCAGGCTGTACGCGCCCACCTTCCTCTAGCGAAGCCCTGGCGGCGCGCATCTTCCACGAAACCCTTGCCCAGGCACATGAAGCATCCCCAGGAGCGAAACCCTTGGTGTCTCCAGGCGCGGTCCACACGAGCCCCAACACGGCGACGATATCGCCAACTCCAAAGGCGACAGAGCCCTTCACACCCAGGCGATACCTCCTTCCGTGCCACTTCTCCGACTCTCCAGTCCACTGCTTGCAAGGCACCCCACCAGGTGATTCCTCCTTCCGCGCGCTCCTTTCCATACCCATCAGCGGTGCTTCCTGCTCGCTGGAGACTACAAGCGGCTTCCAGGCGGAGGAGGTTGCGATTCTCCACGGAGGAGCTCTACGGCCGGCGGCGGTTCCACCCATCTTCTCCCTCCAGATTCGGTGCGGCACAGCAGGTACTGTCTATCCCCCTACGCTGGCGGAGCCCCCGTGCTCCATCTCTAGCCGAGGCAACGGTGATTCCTCCTTCAAGACCTCCATGGGCGGCGGCATCGAGCAAGAGGGCTCCCAATCGGGAACCCTAACGACGTGATGAGGGGGGTGATAGCCCTTATTATTTTAAAAAAACGTTTTTAAAATGCGTAGGCATTTAAAGAAAAGGGGGGCGTGGCTGTTTTGGTGGCCGGATATTAAAAAAAAAGTCCATGTTTCATTGAAAAAAAAGAGGGAAAGCCAAAGTGTTAAAAAAAAAAAGAGGAGCTGCGATATTTAAAAAGAGAGACAGAGGGGTTATTTTGGGCCCTTTTGTCTGTCATTGAGTTGTTTTAAAAAAAAACGCGTAGATTTGAAAAGCTGTACGCAAAAGTTTTTCAAAAAAAAAAAGAAAGAAGAGGAAAAGCTGTAAAAAAAAACAATTGAACGGCTTGGAAAAAAAAAGAAAAAAGAAAAAAAAAGAAGAGAAAATGAAATGATAAAAAAATGCATGTTATTCACTTTTTCTCCCAACTTGATGCTATATGCTCTTTATTCTATCAAGTATGGGAGACAGGGGGAGTCAGAAATGACATTCTTCATGACTTCTGCATGTCTACGACTGACAGATCATCACTCCAGCTTTTTACAGATCATCCGTCTTCACCGAGCATCAACTTCTTCGACAGGGCGCATACTTCTTCTTTTGCGACCCGACTACTATTCTGCACTGGACTTCTGCAATGATTCTTCTCCAGGCACGACAGAGATACATTCCGGTGACCTGCAGGCACGACAGAGATACGTTCCGGTGACCTGATATCGCAGCGGTTCTACATGCATGACAGAGATACGTTCTGATGTCCTGAAAACCGCAGGCCCGTCCTCGAGCGAGGTCTTCTACCAGCAGCATACATATTCTTCTTGTGATGTATTGGGTGAAGATGTGATGTATACATTTTCTTGTTGTTGCAAGCTGAAGCTTTCTCAGCTCCAGCTTGAGGGGGAGTGTTAGAGAATATTCTTTGTGGTCATTTATTATGAGAATATTCTATAGAGAATATCCTATAGAATATTCTCCCTTGAGCACCTATATAAGGATCGCCACACACCTCCTGTACTCATTGAGAAATTCCAATAGAATATCTGCCCCTTGAGGGCTTCTCCCGTGGTTTCATCCCGCTCCTTAGGGAGTAGGGTTCCACGTAAATCCTCAGTGTTCTTATATTTCTTATGTTTATTTATCGATTCCGCTTCCGCTTCTCCGATTTCCACACTAATCATTGCCAAATTAACAAGCTTTATTACAAAAGTTTAAAAAAGATATAAAAATAATTATTTTAATAAGACATTCGTTGAAATTATATGAACAAACTTTTTTTGCAATGAATAGTGGTTGCTATATATTTAATTTTTAAAAAAATCTAGAAATATTTAAATTTTTTGTTGATATAGACCAACTTTATTGTATTGTGGATTTATATGGGTTTAGATTATTACGGTTAGAAGTTTTAATTATTGTCATTCTAAAATAATATGTTTATATGAAAATACAGCCTTACAAATAGATTTAGATAGGTTTAAGTTGTAAGTTTATCGAAATTATGATTCCATTTAAAAATAATTTAAAAACAATACTTTTTCTATTTTCATTTTAAATAATACGTATCTATGTATACTTGATCCCTCCTTAGTAAAAAATTTCTGATTCCGTCCCAGCTTGAGTAGAACCCTCATTAGTTCCCATAAAATCATGGTTCCTTCCATTGAGGAGTATGTGCGAGTCTAAATCAATTCTTCATACCCTGTAATAGTGAATTATATGAATTCAATGACAAAGTAGTTTATCATTATATCCCTATAATAAGCCATTCCAATTTCTTCAGAAATAGAGACTCATATGCCCTCCATCTAAAACATGTAATTTTAACAGTTTAAAATTATTGTAATTAACATGTTCTAGATGAAAGACATAGGAGTCACCGTTTCTAACGAAATTGGAATGACATATTAGAAGGATATAGTAATGAAATATGTGAATGTGTTTTTCAAAAAAAATTAAAAAAAATCATCGAAATAAAGGTGGTGGGGGCATCCCCGTTAAACCCATTGCAGCGGACCTTTCCTGGATGCATGGAAAGCCACCCAATTTAGGTATTTTCTATTTATTATAAAGTTTTGAACTCCAAAAATTTAATAATAAATGTCAACATAACATATATATCAAGAAAGATTTACGAAAAATATTATTATATTGGACAAAAACGTTAGTTACAATATGGATGCTATATTTGCAAAACAATATGATCATCGTTATTTTACAATATGCAATTTATATTTGTCAACCAACATGTGAAAATAAACTCACTTTTTTCATACTAGCATGAAGCATGTGGAAATAAACTATCATTTTGTTCGAGAACATGTCTTCAAGAAAAATATCACGGTCTCACTTGCGAACTCAAAAGATCAACTTGGTGATGTGCTCGGCAAGGCTCTTCCCGCCTCAACACTCTCCCTCATAAGGAACAATCTGCAGCTGCCCTCATGGCCATCAGTTTGAGGGGGGGCTGTCAGGACCATTCTGAAATAACCTCAATATCAGGACTATTATGTAATTAACCCTAACAATTGGCCTCACCACATTGGTCGAAGTATATCGAATTGTACCCAATGCCTCTATAAAGGCTGGATCGGGTCGTCTGTTGTAGCGGGCACTGCAACAGATTCTGCAGTAACCGTTTGAACCGTTCGATCGTGATCGAGCGGTTTTGCACTTTTTGCGGGCCCGTACCGTGCAAAATCGTGTGAACCGCTCGATCAAGATCGAGCGGCTCAAGCGGTTACTGCAGATACAATGCGACAACAGACGATCCTTGCTACTATAAAGGCTACCTCTCTTGAGTGGATGCAGTATAACAAGATGTGGTCTTACCTTTACCAGATTACCTTCTTCCATCCCAATCTGCCGCTCAGACCTTCTAATATCTGCTTATTTCCTCGATGCTGAATATTCCTTTTTCTGCGTTTAGTTTCTATCCATGTTTACATTATTTGATGATTGTTATGCTATTCATATTGTAGATAGATTAAGTTGACATCTTTCTGGAAACATGAACATATGTGTCCAGAGATTAATTGCAATACAGTATGGTGTATGGAAAGTCTGCTGCTCATCCCACATGACTTATCCATTGTTTTCTTATACTTCCGATTTCATAATTTTATCACATTAAAATAAAAGTGGTTCATCCTCAAGACAAGAGGCTGACAGAGGACATTGGAAGTCTATAAACAAGGTTGATCCATGTTCATCGGTGGAACTGATTGCGAAAGAATCCATGAAATTGACCGCGCATAGGAAGAACGGAGTGATTCCTTCATCTCATCCAGTATCAATCTTACGCGTTCTTAGGCAGTACCCAGTTCTTGTACTCTGTGCAAAGAAGGAATTTGGATGAGCGTCGCGATCCGGGTAATGTGTGTTACCCTTCTGGAAGGTAACCACCAAAACCTCTTTCCCAAAGAGGAAAGAAAGAAAGCTGATCTCAATCTCTTGGCTTTGGTGCAGAGCAAATCTGTCAACATCCTTCCTGGTTCCAGTATGGTTGATCTTTACGTACTTGAGATGCTTCAGAACGATCTCCTCGGCCGATGAATCCGACTCCCGATAATTCTTCTCCTCGAAGTCATAAGCAGGATACCTGAGTAGGGAATATCCTGCATACAAAAAGGGTCAAGAAGAGGATGAAATTGACAGGATTGGTAAAAAATAATAATCAGCATTACATAGCTAACTATTGATTGGTTTTTTTCTTTCAGAGACGGAACCATATTTATCAAAATCTAGTAGATCAATTGTGTTGATGTTCTAAATCAAACTAAAAAGTTTTATAGAGAGATTGATGGGAGACGGACAACAAGCTGCGTCCATTCTTGAACTCTGCAACATACACGATTGTCGATCAGAGGGTCGTGGACATTTACAACAAGCTTTTGCAACCCACCGGAGCATCGGACATACCCGATCCCAGGAAATTCCCATTTTTTGAAAACTGATTCTTAATTCCAAAGTGGTCGCTTGAAAAGATAGTGTGAGGTGCAGACCTCGGACCTCAAGAACAAATAAAAGTTTTACAGAACTAGTTGGATGATTATTTTTGCTGTTGAATGACAAGCTGGAGGTCTAATAGTCTGTATTCACTTTTATTTTTTTAGAAGTATTTTTGAGAAGTAGATGTTATGGGTGCTTCTCTGGAGCAATAAAAGGTTCGCTATTTAATATATAATGCTTTGAAGATATGGGTCTCTAGGAATGGGATCCTGAACTTCGTTATTTGTTTATTTACATGGAAGAATGGCATGCATTTACTTTTAAGTGGTACTTAACTGCAATTATGATGTTAATAAGTTCATGCTCGTCATGTAAGGAGATCACTCAGGTGATAAGTAAATGGGTTCATAAAAACATTGCAAGATTGTGGGTTGAAATGGAATTAACACTAAACACTAAATTTTATTCTATATAATATAAATAAAAATATAGAACAAAAAACTAATTTTTTAATTTTTATAGAATTTTTACTGGTTCTTATAGTCTTTTTAAGGTTTTGTGATTTTAAGGTTTTATTTTATATTTTTTGTGATTTTTGATCTGAAGGTATAATATATAGCAATATATACTCTGTTTTTTTTATTTTAAAGTTAGTTTTATAATTTTTTGAGGCTTTTATTTTTAAACATGGAATAAATAGCCCTATTTGATTTTAATAAATGGAAAAACACAATAAAATGCTAAATAAAAATACATGCGTGTACAAACATAGTCATAAGCATTTGCTATAATTTCCCCAAAATTTAGTAAGCACAAGAGCTATTTTTAATAAAAATGAAAAGTAATAAATAAAATAAACGCCTGACATGGGTATAATTGTAATACAAAAAAATCAATGGTTCACATGCAATTTATCCCAAAAGTTAACACTTCTATACAAAATTTAGACACCAAACATAAATACTTAAACCAGCAAGGGTATACATGCAAAATGGCCTGCTTCGCATGCATACACACATGAGATGAGCTGGCACATGACCCGAGTGATATATAAAGAAATTGAAAGGAGTCCTTGGCAATTTTAAACAGAAATTAAAACTTTACTTAATATTTACTGGGCCTATTAATAAATACAAAGAGATGGGTCTAATATGCAATTACCCCACTCAAGGCGCTTTATCGAGCGTCTCTCCTTACGCCACGTCAGCCCACTAACTTCGATCTTACGATGGGGAAGAACTATGTTTCATCGTTGATCCAAGAAATGAGATACGATATGGGACTGGGGCGAGATCCGACGGTGCCTGGGTGTTTACAAAGAACACCCAAGAACTCGATGCTCGGTGAGCTTCGATCATGGATTCCTGTCGTCTCCGGTTGTCTCCTCCTCCTTCGATAAGCTCAGTAAGTAGCTAGGGCCAAACCACGCTGCAGGGTCCCTAGAAGAGTCCAGGTCCCATCGATGGGTACCTGGAAGGCCTGTTGCATTCTTAGTGACCTGGAGCAAAAGACGAGCCTTGGTTTGGCTCCAAATGATCTTTCAAGCCCCAATACCAGCAACAAGAAGGTTCCTCAGGCCGAGGCTTATCTCCTCGACCAGAAGATGAAGCCGACAGAAATATGGATAGAGGAGATGAGAGGGCTCCGACGATGGACGATGGAGGGAGCTTGATTCTTGCGGAATCAATGTGAAAATTGGGGGATTTAATGGAGAAGATGAAGGGGATGAAAATGAGGGTGAATATGGGGTCGGAACAGGTCGGAGCATAGTAGAACAAAGCTGGAGCTCGAAGCTCCAGCAAACTAAGATTCCTAAAATTATGCTAACCAACTGATTAATTAACTAAACTAAATCTAAACTTGAATGATGGAAGTAAATGCTATAAGAAAACATATTCGCAATATCTCATACCTGACTATTTCAGGGACAAAGGACCTTCGTTAGAGGTGCTCCGACGATGGGGATTCCACCTCGCCTCCTTCTTTTCCATGCTGACAAGGCCCCTACAATCTCAAGTTTGGGACTCCTATTAGGGTTACGAAGCAGTAGAGGGGATCAAAATCAACAAGGAAGGTGAGGCATTTTATTTATAGACAACATGGAGGAGGCTCAAGAACTTAGGGTTTTTGATAAATTAGATCTATGTACAACGGATCAAAAGAGTAGGCGTGGATTAAGGTTTAATCTAGTAGAGTTTGCATGAGATTTCAAGTCAAAAGATGTGATGGGTCAAGTGGGAAAAAAGGGAGAAGACGACCTCTCGACGGCTCTGACAAGTCAGAGGCACCAAGAGGGGTAGTTGACCGGAGGTCAACAAAAAGGAGCGGTCCCATTGGGCCACGTCAACCTGCTACGAGACAAAATAGGAAAGAAAAGAATAAATTAATAAAAAAATAGCAAGTGAAATAATTTAACATTTAAATTATAAAAATATTTATTATTTTGTAAAATAATTTAATATGATTTTTAATTATTTTTTCATCGTTATTTATCAGGTGTTACTTTTTATGAGTATGTACATATGTATAAATACCTATGTTTAATATTTTTATTTTTATTTTGTAATTTATATTTTATTATTGTATTTACATAATTGTATATTTATGATATATTTAAATGCACATTTTCATTTTTTTATTACATTTTTTATGATTTTATTTACTTAAACAAATAGGGGGTATGTATATTATATGTATAATACACCTATATACTTTAATAAATTATTGGGATTTTAAACCGGCAGACCCTATAATCTTTCAAAATTTCCTCTACGACCTTTGAAACATCGTAATTCCTCCCCCGACCCTGTAAAATTGCTAACCCTTACCCTACAGAACCTGCGGTTAAGCCTCGTTAATTGACCCGTTAAAATTAACCAGATTCCGTTATATTCATTTATATTATACCCAATTTGTTTATTAAATTTAAAAGGAGTGCCACTGTCTGAGACCCCCCTCCCGCCCGCCCCGCGTCCCCCACGATGCGGCTCCCCCCAGGACATATTCTAGGCGACGGCGCACCTCGCTCCAGTAAACACATGGAGTCTCGCATCTCCCCAGAAGCCTCTATCCCGTCGAAGCTCTCCAGGCAGGCGCGAGCCCTCGGAAGCAGCAAACCCCAGCGGGGCGGCGCTCCCCTCTCCCCTCGCTGGCGCCTCACTCCCTTGGCGGCGGCACGCCTCCCTTCCAGTCCGCGACTTCTCCCTCCTCACGCGCACATCCAGTTGGCGATGAGCTTCGCCTCCTGCGGCTTCAAGCAGCATCGCTGCCGATGGTAGAGCCCCTGCTTCGCCCACCCACCCGGCTGACGATGGAGCCCCTGCTTCGCCCACCCCTCCCCACCCCCACCGATGGAGCCCCCCCCTCTGCCCCAACCCCACCGTCATGCAAAGCCCCGACCGCTGGTCTGCAACCTCCAAGCCCCCACACGCCCGCGACGATGGAGTCCCCGCCGCTTTCCTCCCCCCGTTGGAGGCTCTCCCCCGGTCGCCGCCGCTTTCTGCAGGATTTTTTTCTTATTCTTTTTTTATTTCGGCTAATCCTAACCGTTCGATGGTAAACTGGTTAGGTTAACTCAAGACTAATCCAACTATTTGACTCAAATATAGTTAAAATTGACGGCAGGGTTTGTTGGGTAAGACGGAGCAAGTTTACGAGATCGGGGGAGGAATTATGATGTTTCAAAGGTCATAGAGGTAATTTTGAAAGATTATAGGGTCTGCCGGGTAAAAATCCCTAAATTTTTTATTTTGTGCACTTTTGATGTTTTTATTTTATGTATATGTTTTTATTATTTTATGAATATTATTTACAACTGTTTAAAAATACAAACTAAAAAATAAAAAAATGAAAATATTTAATATAATCCAAAAGTATATAGTTTAATAGGGGCCCAAAAGCCAACTTTTGTATCTCAACTCTATTTTTAATGAACCCATCTTTATTAAGAAGATAATAAATTTTTTTGAACAATCATCTAGGTACATTTTTCGTCTGTCTCGATTGATAAAAAAATTAATCAAGACCGCACAATCATTTAATGAAAAATATTCATGGTACATGTTCAACATCTACCACAAATAGATTCACATAACTTCATTCAACAAGTATACATGTCTGGTATGTAGGGAAATGTAGTAAATATGATGCTCGTCTACCTATTATATCAATTAGGACATCGAAGACAAGTCATGGATGCATCTGATACACAAACTAGGGATAAGACTCTACTAAGCAATTGTAACATAAGTCTCGAGCTAACCTCACACGATAGGTTCATATATTGTCTCTCCACGTGGTTCAGAAGGTTAAAATTAGTCGAAAAGCTGAGCACACACACATACACATGCGCATAAAGATGCACGCATCGAATGTGAAACAAGAAGTGTAACGTGTAATGGAAATGCAACGATCACATAAACCTATGTTAGAAAATTATTGTGATAATATAAGCACCTAAAGGTGAAGGTTTGAGCAAATATACCGCGTTAAATAGCCTCGTACAATGAATATTGATAGCTAATGACACGAGTTTGAAAAAGATATTTATCGTGCATTTCATTCATTCAAACTCATAAATGTATTAGCCAATGAAGTGCAACTTTATTCATAGTTTAAGCGACCAGTATGGTATTGCATCCCAAGGTTATTGAAGATAATGAATCTCCCCGTTTTATCATCTCACATATAGACATTGGTGCTAGAGACATTGCTTTTGTTAGAAGAAGGACGATGGAGGCAGAGTTGGAGGCTGGCCTTTCTCAAGGGTTGATGAACAACAATGGACATTGCTGTAGATATGGAGAGTGGCGATAAACATGGATTGAAGGGGCACGTGAAGTGCTTCATCTGCAATTGCTGGAGGACTGAAGATCCATGGGACAAGAAGGATGAACTCCAAAAGCTTCTCGTCACTGGTTAGAGCACATTCCCACTGTAACAAGGGAAGGAGGGGGGGGGGGGATGAGAGATCTTATCAGATGAAGACCTTAAGCTGTCATCACGATCTATTACACGTCACCTACATGCTCCAAACCTCCAACTAAGGAGTTAAAGACAGATCCAATCTCTCTCGTCGATATTTTTAGTTCAAGACAAGAAGAGCCACAAGCAAGCATGAATGGCACAACGTTAATATCCATAATGTACCGGAGTAATCTTCGATAGGTTGAGAGTTGTGGTTCCTCGAGGCACTCCAATAAGATCTTCCTTATTGCGTATGTACATCCTTCACCACGGGAAAGAATGAGAAGAGAAATCAAAGCCACGATCTTGAATGTCAATACTGGCATCATTTGGTTGAAATCCGGAAGGGAATATTGCCAAAGGCATCGCTTTTCACAAACTCACGCTTTTCAATATTACTTAATTAACAAATAAGATAAAAATGCACACTTCTTCGTAAAAAATGCAGGCATAAATATAAGTTTTGGATTTCAGAATCCTCATATAAAGCACACATCAAAGATAAAAATATAATTCCACATCTCAATTAAACTCCAGGCGGGCCTAATTTGTTTGTTAAAGTACCAAACAAATTAGGAATCAAGGGGTTTGATGAGGATGTATGCACAATTTCTTAGAAACAAATTAGAAAATCTAAGATTTTGGAGGATTCTATCTTGACTGCGGAGGAGGAGATGGGGAAGAAGAAGAAGAAGCGAGATGGAGGCGGGCGCAAGGGCAAAGGGCGGCCGCCGTCCAAGGACCTCTCCTCCCCCGACGACGGCGACCTCCTCCACGAGGAGCTCACCGCCCTCTCCGCCATCTTCCAGGACGACTTCAAGGTCCTCTCGCCACCCCCGCTGGCCCACTTCACCGTCAACCTCCGCCCACACACGGACGACGCCGGCAACGACCACCCCGGGATCGTCGCCGTCCTCTCCGTCAGGACCTCGCCGGGCTACCCCTGCAAGTGCCCCAAGATCCAGGTCGAGCTGGCGGGTGATGGCCTCAGGCTAGAGGATGTGGAACAGCTCGCTTCCCTCCTTCACGATCAGGCGGCTTCCAATGCGCGGGAAGGACGGGTCATGATCTTCAATCTCGTCGAGGCTGCGCAGGAATACCTATCCGAGATTCTCCCTTCTTCTCGTAGGGTAAAGGAGGAGCTTCTTCTTGGAGCACCTTCTGTTCTGTCCAGCGAGGTTGAATGTTCTGAAGGGTCGCTTGTTTATGGGCTGTACGATCTGTTTGGTGACCTCGGGTCCTTCCAGCAGAGTTTCATGGCTGATGCAAACAATAAGACGGGAAGGTATGCTATTGTCATGAGTAAAATTTCTCGACACATGAAGCAAAATCTTTATTGAAGGTAGCAAAGCTGTTTTTTTTATTGCAAACAATAGGACGGGAAGGTACCCACACCCACTTTAATGGTCTGGTGGTAGATTAGTGTACCTACCACCTAAAACACCAGGTTCAAATCCTTTCTTGAACAGGACTATCTTAGGTAGCCGGCAACCAATGCAAAAAATAGTTGGATCTTTCAACACTGATATGATATTAATCCATGTACCTGACCCTACTTAAAGCGAGAGAAGGCTTTGCCATTGTATACCCTAGATGACAAGGTTTTGGCTTTTTAAATTAAGAACCCGCATTTTTAGGAGTCAACTTTGCTCTACATGAATCAAAGCGGCCGACTTTTAAGACCGAAGTCTCCTTATGCTATATAGCAACTTTACATAATGTTTTTTTCACTTATAACAATATCTGTGAGTTTTCGTCCTATTGTCACTAGCAAATGTATCACCACCTTGGACATTTTTAAGATTAAACATAGTTCAAAAAGGTGGTTATCCTCTATATAAATAAAAGCCGCTCTTCAATTTGAACATGCAAGTTCATGCTTGGTACTGGTTTAACTCAGAATGAAAGCCACCTCTTAAAACGACGGCTTACATATGGAATTTTCACCCTTTATATAACGATTTCTTATGCCTATAACAGCATCCATGAATTTTCATCCTATAGTAACTGGCTTAGTTAGCACCACTACATGATGGACAATTTTAAGATTAAACAAGGTTTAAGAGACAGCTTTGCTTCATATAATTTAACTGTCTCTTCAAGTGGTGGCTTTTAAGATCAAAACCACCTCTTGAACATGTATCTTCGTGCTGGACCCGCTAGTTAATTCTAGGCTTAACTCAAAGGAAAGTCACCTCTAATAAATATGTCTTTTTTGCCTATAGCGGTATACATGGGTCCTTGCATAACGGTTTTTTTTGCCTACACAGTGTCTTCGATTTTTCCTTTTATTATCTCTGGCACATGTAGCACCACGATGGACAAATTTAGGATTAATCAGGGTTCAAGAGGCAGCTTTGCCCTATATGAATTAAACTGCTTCTCGGACCAGGGATGTCTCTTGAACACAACTGCCTGCTGGTACTGCCAGTAAATTCCACTCTTAACTCCAAATGTAACCGGCTCTTAAAAAAGTGGTTTATCTGCACCACATACAAATCTTAACATAGTGATTTTTTTGCCTATAATGTATCCAGGAATTTTCCTCCTACTGTCACCGGCTCAGGTAGCACCACAATGGACAATTTCAAGTTTAAACAGAGTGAAAAGTTGGCATCAGTTTTGGCTTTCAAACCCACCAATGTTGGTATCAAAAACATTAGACTTCAAGCTGCATCAAAATTAAACGATCTTGATGAAGAGAATGATGATGATTGTCAGAGCTTATCTACATCCAAGGAATCCACTTCATCATCTGAAGTATCTTCATCTGGAAAGGATTCTCGTGAAGTTGAGGGAGGGGTTCAAACAAAGAAGCATACAGTCTTTGATCAGGGAACACGTGATTCGGAGGAAACCTTATTGGATAATCAGGGAATGGATGATGGGGAAATTCATGCCGAGAAAAATGACCTGCTTATGGCGTATCTTCTTCGTCTTGCTTGCTTGACGAAAGGATCGCTGGCGTCTGCCCTTCCTGACATATCACGGGAATTGTACAATTTGGGGATGCTTTCTGGAAGGGCAAGGGATCTGGCTGCAGAATCGCCGGTAAACTTCAACAAAATTTTTACTCAACATTTCGAGCAGCATATGATTTCTTCTCATGTAGCTCATTTCTGGAGAGGAAGTTTTGACTCTGCTGAGGACAATACCTCACCCCTCAATTCTCGTTACTTAAATGATTTTGAGGAAATACGATCCATTGGTCATGGTGGATTTGGTCATGTAGTATTGTGCCAGAATAAATTGGATGGGCGACAATATGCTGTAAAAAAGATCCGCCTCAAGAGTAAAAGCTCACCTTTCAATGAAAAAATTCTGAGGGAAGTTGCTACACTATCGCGTTTGCAGCATCAGCATGTTGTTCGCTATTATCAGGCCTGGTTTGAAACTCAATTTGACTTCGACAGGGAGAACACTTGCGGATCAGCAGCAGGTGAAAGCTTCAGCAGCTACTTGGGGACAACTATCACAAGTGATGCGGGCATTCAGCTGAGACAGGAATGTACATACCTCTATATACAGATGGAGTATTGTCCGAGGACATTACACCAGGATTTTGGGGTGTCGAAACGCTTTGTTGACAAAGACCTGACATGGCATCTTTTTCGCCAAATTATTGAAGGCCTTGCGCATATACATGCCCAAGGAATTATTCATCGGGACTTGACACCAAACAACATATTTTTTGATGCCCGTAATGATGTCAAAATTGGAGATTTTGGCCTTGCCAAGTTCCTCAAACTAGAGCAATTGGACCCAGATCACGTTCTTCCGAACGACACCAGTGGAATTTCTGCTGATGGCACTGGCCAAGTTGGAACTTACTATTATACAGCACCTGAAATTGAACAGGCATGGCCTCAAATAAATGAAAAGGTTGATATGTACAGCTTAGGGGTTGTCTTCTTTGAGCTGTGGCACCCATTTGACACAGCTATGGAAAGGCACCTTGTTCTGTCAGATTTAAAATTGAAAGGATCACTTCCTTCTGTTTGGGTCGCCGAATTCCCTGAGCAGGCATCTCTTGTACAGCAATTAATGTCCCCAAACTCCTCAGACCGGCCTTCAGCAAAAGAACTCTTGCGGCATTCGTTGCCTCCGAGAATGGAAGATGAATGGCTAAATGACATATTGCGCACCATTCAAACTGCTGAGGATTCGTATATTTATGATCAGGTTATTTCTACCATCTTTGATGAGGATAGAATAAAAATGAAGGCTCAAAAGCAACACAGTGAAGGGGCAAAATTGTCACGCAATGAAGCTTCATCCATGCAACATACTGAAGCTGACGTAGAACTTCGAGATATAATTATTGACATTGCAAACGACGTATATAAAACACATGGAGCCAAGAGGTTGGAGATCTCACCGATGCGGCTTATAGATAACGATCACCAACTCAATAGGAGGTCTATTAAAGTACTAAGCTCAGGGGGAGAATTGCTTGAGCTTTGTCATGAATTGCGCTCTCCCTTTGTTAGTTGGATCATCAGCAATGAGAGAACATCTTTTAAGCGCTACGAAATATCATGGGTTCATCGGAAAGCTATTGGACATTCAATTCCAAATCGTTGTTTGCAGGGAGATTTCGACATCATTGGAGGCATGCCTGCGATTACTTTGGTAGAAGCAATTAAGGTAGCACTGGACATACTGAGTTACTTTTTCCAGTCCAATTGTTTTGATATCCGTTTGAATCATGGCAAAATATTAGCTGCTATGTGGTCTTGGATAGGCATCGAGGGAGCTCTTAAACAAGATGTTGCCAATGTTTTGTCATCCTTGAGTTTATATCCACCACAATCATCCGAGAGGAAGGGCCACTGGACTTTTATCCGACGCCAGCTCTTGCAGGGTATCAATCTCTCGAAATCAGTCGTTGACCGACTGCAAACAGTTGACTCAAGATTTTGTGGATCTGCCGAGCAGTCTTTGGCTAGGTTGAGAGGTGCAGTGTCTCATGATAAACTCACACGGAATGCATTCGATGAAATTTCCATGTTACTGAGTTGCTTAAGATCGTGGAGGATCGAGAAAAATATCTCTATAGATGTACTCCTGCTTCCAGAAGAAAATTACTATGGTGGTCTTTTTTTCCAGATTTACTTAGTCAGTGGAAGCAGTATAGGCATGGCGTTAGAGAGAAATTTGTTTGCTATTGGTGGGTCCTATGATCAACTACTTCATACCTTGTGGGATCATAGGTCCACTGCACCAAGTGCTGTTGGTGTAAGTCTTGCACTAGAGAAGATCCTTCATATTCATTCACTAGACATCAAGCCTTCCAGCTGGTGTAGACATGAGCTAAATAACAGCATTGTGCTTGTTTGCTCAAGAGGTGGTGGTGGGTTGCTGGAAGAACGCATGGACTTAGTTGCTGAATTATGGCAGGCCAATATCAAGGCAGATTTTGTTCCTCTCCCTGTTTGTAGTCTCACAATGCAGTATGATTATGCGGCTGAGCACGATATTAGGCTGCTTATAATAATAACTGAAGCCGGTTTGTCCCAGACCGGTCTGGTTGAGGTTCGTAACCTTGAACTGAAGAGGGATAAGAAAATCGAAAGGGGGCTTCTTGTACAGTTTGTGTCAAAAGCAGTCTCGACGCAGTTTAGAAGTCTCTCAATCTGGAATTAACTAATAGAAGTGCAGAAAATTAGACACAAGTCCAGTTCCCTTTTATGCTATAAGTTGTGACGGAATCATCTACATAATTTTCTGGAAACTGCTGAATTATGCTGATAGATCTTATTCATATTTTTCATGAAATTCTTTGGCTAACTTCTTCAATAAAAGAGTGTCACTTTCGGCCATGCATTAGCAGTCTCCTTCCTCACATGCTATTTGGAGTGCAATTTTGTCACAGTTAATGGTATGATTGCAATCTTCTTATGTATAAGGTTATCCGTTGGACATTGCTACTGTATAATACATTGTTTTATTTTCTTTCTGAAAAAGGTTTCTCTTGATTAATCTCTTTGACATAAAATACTGATATTTAATATAAGACCAAAGTTTTTTTTCAAGTGAGATGCATCAAGGATGAGGAAGGATATACGCGTATTACTCAGAAGGATATAGTGACTAGATGGAAGCAGTACTTCCATAAGCTTCTCATTGGGAAAGGGAATAAAGAGATTACATTGGGTGATCTTGCTGGTAGTGAATGTTGCTTGAATTGTGCAAACTATATACGTAAATAACGGAAGTAGATGAGGCTTTAAAGGTTATGAAACCTAGGAAATGGGTAGGACCCGATGACGTTCCTATAGAATTTTGGAGAGTTCTAGGTGAACGGGGTTTGACTTGGCTCATAAATTTATTCAATGTTATCTGACGAAGCAAGAAAATACCTGAAGAATGGAAGAGAAGCATTATGTTTCCTCTTTATAAGAATAAAGGATACATTCAAATGTTTGAATTACCGATGTATCAAACTACCGAGTCATACCATAAAAATTTAACGTGTGATCAAAAGAAGGTTAAGGCAAGTTTCCAAAGTAATTGAAAATCACTTCGGATTCGTGTCAGGTCGCTCAACTATTGAACCTATCCACTTGTTGAGGAGAACAATGGAGATTTCAGAGTTAAAAAGAAGAACCTCCATATAATTTTTATTGATTTGAAGAAAGCTTATGATTCAATCCCAAGGGAGATACTACGGAGAGTTTTGGAGAATAGACAAATATGTGTCCTATACATTAACCTTGTATAGGACATGTATGATGGGGCTTTATCTTCTGTAAGGATCCAGTTTGGGAAGAATGACTATTTTGACATTAGCATTGGTCTGCATCAAGGTTCAACTTTGAGTCCATTCCTTTTTACTTTGATTATGGACGAGTTGATTAGTCATATTCAGGATGAGATACCTTGGTGTATGTTGTTCGCCAATGATATTGTGTTGATTGAGGAGATATGAGATGAAGTAAATGAGAAGCTGGGGGTTTGGAGACATACCTTGGAGACTAAAGGATTTCGTAGACGTAGGGCTAATAGATTGAAGATATGGAGTGGACATTTGATGGAAACAACAGTGAAGGACTCGAGGTGAACATTTAGAGACAACAACATTCAGAAGAAAGATTCTTTTAGATCTTGGGATCTTTTTGGCAACAGGAAGGGAAAATTTATAGAGATGTTACTCATACAATAAATACATGTTGGCTAAAGTGGAGATGAGACTCTACTGTTCTTTGTGATAAATAAATCCCTTTGAAAGCCAAAGAAAGTATTACAAAGCAGCAAAGCAGTCTTGAGATGTGTTATGCTCTATAGATCAGAATGTTGGCCTGTGAACCATAAATATGTGCAAGGAATGACTATAACAAAAATGAAAATGCTAAGGTGGATGTGTGGTCATACAGAAAAGATCGGGTTCGGAATGATGCTATCATAAGGAAAGTTGGTGTAGCTTCGATAGAGGATAAGATGAGAGATAATCACTTAAGATGGTTTAGCCATTTGCAAAGGAGGTCGGTTGATGCACCCGTTAGAAGATGCGAGATTTGAGATGTTGGGCCGGTGCGAGGAATGCCCAAGAAGTGTTGGATTTAGACTATCCAAAAGGATCTTAGTTATTTAGATTTAAGCATGAGAATGACCCAAGATAGATTTGAATGGAGGCAAAAAAATCCATGTAACCAACCCTACTTAATTGAGGGAAAAGGTTGCTGTTGTTGTATATGAGTGGCTGGGGTGGATTTAATGTGATATATGATGATTAGAAATTTGTACCTCTGAATATCTACAAGATAACACAATATAAAAACATATTTTTTTTCAAATCTAGTGCATCCTACATGTTTTTAAGCACGATTTTCAAAAAAAATATTTTTTTACTAATTTATTTTGAAGGAAAAGTGCAAATAGAAATTTACGTGTTTCATTTAGGGATTTTTTCATCCATGACCTTGATTCTTTTATTATCACATCTCATCCTCTTTATACATGGTATTTACACCAGACCCTTCGATAAACTCTGTCTTACATGTATATTGCTCTTGTTACTTTACTCCATTAACCTAACCACTCCTTGAGTTAATCTAACCATACATACATCTTCATTAAATCCAATAGTGGATATGAATTTTGTTATTTTATTACCCCCTTCTCGAGACTATCTGAATGGATTTTAGTTATTTGGATATAAGCGTGAGAATGATCCAAGATAGATATGAATAGAGGCAAAGAATCCATCTAGCTGACCCTACCTAATGCATGAATAGGCTTTGTTGTTGTATTTCTCCCTCTTCCCATTCTATTCTGTTTTCCCTTCGACCCCCATGCCTCCAAGCAATCGACCTCCTCGCCTCACTCGTTGCCCCCCCCTCTTGCCATCATCGACTTCCTTGCCGCCTTCTCTCCTTAGGTCCAACGAGCCTCCTACTCCCTCGATGTGAACCACCCCTGCTTTAAGGACTTTGTCATCTCTAGGGTTGAGCATTGGGCTATGTCGGCCTAGACTTGACCCGTAAAAGCTTGAACTCGGCTCGAATCTGATCTACATGTGGGTTGGGCCTAAGTCCTAATTTTGGCAATTTTTTAAGCTCGGGCCGGGCCCAACTTGAACCTGGTTTGGTCCTAGAGAGCCCGAACCGGCCCACGATCTTAAACATGGGTTCGACATGGGTCAAGAATATATGGTAAACATGCTCGAGAGAGAATATTTTCATGTCGCTTGCTATCATTCTCTGTATAAATAAACATTACAAAGTACAAAGTTCTATAAAATTATTAAATTTGCATTTGATACAGCTTTTGATGGTTGGAATTAATCGAACATTTCGGTTAGACTTGAACGGTGGACTACACCAATTTAGTGGTTAAAAAACGACGATCTATAAAATATTCTAAGAAGACAAGCTTTTGGAGCTTTGACTTGTATCTAAATCCAACACAACTTCTCATGTTGGCCATATTTTCACCATATTAATAAAAATATAATATTTGTGATACACATCTCAGTAATTGATATTTTAAGCCAGAATGTATCAATTACAATATTTATAGATGCATCTAAGTAATTACATAGGATATACATGTGAAAACATCACTCTGTTGGACTATCGAATTTACTACAAAATCTTGAGATATGTGATGATTAGGAAATGTGATCAAGTCCATGTCATAATTGTCGAACTTACAGTTTATATGGTTTATCTGCATTTACTAAGGTTTTAGCCACTTTCCTAATATGTGCAGCCTTCACGAAATAAAAATGGGGGTGGGTCGAGCTCGCCCGAAGTCAGGCCCAACCCCACATGCCTTGAGTCGGGCGCATGCTATCGATTTGCCTAAAAAATCAGGCCTTGACCTGGCCCAAGTCCCATGGAAAATTGGCGGCTCGGGTCGGGCCTTCCTGAGTTGGGCCAGGTCGAGCCGGGTCGAGCCCAATGCTCCACCCTAGTCGTCTCACAATTGCTTTCCTCCTTCCCCTTTGAGTCCCACCACCCCCACATACGAAGTATACAATGGCATGAGGGCACAACTACAACTGAACTCCTCATTATCCTCCAGCGTGTCCAAAGCAACCGAAGAAGTTTTCCCTATCTTACCTATTCACATCTATAAAATTGAATCAGGTTTCTCCATCTCGAAATTAACGAAGAACTAAAGAGCTTCCACACAATTAATAACCCAAATCGAGATCCCACAGAGCCTCTCAGCTCACGACATGCCACCTCTTCTAGTAACTAAATTGTCCTTTCCTTGCCATTCATGCGGTGCATTTGTTTTTTTTTAAAAGAGACGGGCGTGAACTCGAGGTCAGTCACCCCCCTAAATGGAATTAATAACAAAAAATGGAGAGCATTACAAGGGCCAAGCCTCATATAACGCCCTGACATGAATGTACATTGATGCAATCTGAAAATTCCATTAGATAGCTAACTTTATGGGTCATATGTATATAATGTACCCAAGGTTTTGATCAACTAAATGCATGGATTATGTGAATATGTCCCATTGATTATCGAACCCCAAGTTTTAGCAATATCTAAACATGGTTCTAAATCGATCATTATCAAAGATACTTGCTGCTGTAGCTTCCCAAGAAAGGGAGCAATCCGAATAGGGAATCCTAAGATTTGACAAGATGTGAGAAATAAATGGAGACTTAGAACCAACAATAGGCTCTGAATGAGCCCAACCTCTGGCAGGATTCCACAGGTTACAACGTGTTCAACCAGCTAAAACTGTCAGTTCGGGGACAATAAATTAAGTGGTAGCAGACTTTGGCAGGAGTATTATGCAGCCGGAATATATCGCATACAAAGCTCACCGGGGTATAGAAATGCTACGGTTACTAATAGGTGACCAAATAAAGAAATTACTGAACCAGGATATAAATAAAAGTGGGATTCATTCATTTAACTAAAAAAACAAGTAGCAGAACTGTCTAGAGCTTGAATCCCACATTTAACAATACTATAAAATAGAACAAAAGCTGGCAATGACTGGGTAATTAAATAAGAGTGATCCGAGATAATAATAGATAGGGGAAATCAGTCTTTAAGGCAATAAGGTAACAGACTTTGACAGAGCTTCAACCCACACTCACAATAAAATAAAATATACAAAAGACGACAACACCATGTACCGAAGGAGGAGAAAGGGGAGATGACACCCAACAAGGGAGCTGGGCGGCAATGGCTGAGGGAGGCTTTGGTGGATGTTGGCGTGGGCAGAACATGGGTGGTGGTACTGCTGTAGTGGACGGTAGGGCTTTCAATCTGCTGTAGCGGGGTTGGAAGGAGAGGGAGATGGAGGTGGCGAAAGTGGTAGCGACAACGAGAAGTGCAGTTGAGGATGGGGCTGCTGGTGGTGGTAAAGAGAAGGTAGAGAGAAGGTGGAGGGGACTGGAGTTTAAGGGGATCTTGGAGGAGAAGGAAGGGGAGCTGGAGGGAGAGTGTAGAGCTGGAGGAGTGGCTACTAAGGAAGAAAAGAGGAGGGAGGGCTGCTCGGAAAATCAAAGAGGGAGGGCTGCTGGGAAAAGAAAAGAGGAGTTGGGGGAAGATAGGAGGAAACTGGGAGGAGAGGAGAGGAGGAGAACTGGGCTGTGGCCTGCTGGAGAGGAAGAAGGGAGCTGGGAAAGGAGACGAGGCTGGATTGGGATAAGAAGAGAAGGCTGGAGCTGGGGCAGAGAAGAAGGGAATGGGGGTTGCCGAGAGAGAGAGAGAGAGAGAGAGAGAGAGAGAGAGAGAGAGAGAGAGAGAGAGAGAGAGAGAGAGGGAGGAGAGTAAGGGAAGTGAAGTGGAGAGGTGATGTGCCTGTATGGGTTTCTTTGGTTGCCGAGATCTCCCCACTCTTGCTGCCTCCTTCCCTTTGTTATACAAACACTTACTCCCTAGAAGACAAACCACATTTCGACCCAGATACGAGGGTTCCCCTCACCCTAACAAGGGACATTGCCCAAACTTGAGGCTAAAGTAACGAAGGAAAAATTACCTAACAACTCTTGGGACTTAATGAATTAAAAGAAGACCCTCGAGCTTTCTCTTTTAATGTTGAAACTTCATGTAGCTCCCCCTGTTTGGGTCTGGCTGCATCATACATGTTCTCCACATACCAACATTCATGCTGGAAAATCACCCCATTGTGAGATAACCAGATCACCCAAAGAATGATAAATGATCATAGGCACCCGTCTCTTAGTAACCTAGACTTGAAGCATAGAATTCCAAAATTCATCAGAAGAGCCGAGGTAAAGCCAAAGTGGAGTTCATGTGTCTCCAGAAATCAGGCGAAAGAGGACAAGATACACATATATGAGTGCAATACTCTCATGCCTAGGAGCGGCGATTGCATTTGGGATCATCGAGTTGAGACCACATGTATCTACGCATGATATGAAAAATCTTGCCTTAAGGCATATGCCTCGTGACGAGGTGTTCTTATTAGCCTCGATGTGTGCACCTCGAGAGTCGATACACTTCCGTGAGGTGTGCACCTTAGGTGGTTGCGCCGTAACTGATGCGGGATGCCTTGAGGTGAGGCTAGAAGTTTTTTTATTTTTTTCGAGCATTTTATTGATGATTTTAGTGATTTACTTGGTAGTTTGAGAAGATTATAAATGTCTGCTTGTTTAAGATTATGATTATACAAGATGAATGCCTAAATCGTATGTTTCTTTCGTGCCCATCACTTTATATTTATCATTAATCGTGTCCAACTATTTTGGTAATCTCCTAACATTTCACTCTTAATGAATAAATTCATAAATATTAAATCCAATAATACACATAAAATTAACGAACTTTGCAATGTATCGAGCAAAACAAAATGGATAGGATTCTAGGCTTCTGCTGTCATATATCATATGCTAGACAAACAACTTAAATTTCTTTGACCTATATTTAGTTGTATTCTTTATGTACAATATGTTAGATACATATATCTACAGTTTAATTATTTAGCAACATCTATAGACAATGCTCTTTATTTAGATAAAATGTTGTATAAAGGATATGGAGTTGTCATATCTTCTTTCGGTATTCATATTTCTATTATTTCATCATATCTTATAGTGTTATGTATTATATGTTAGGCAAAAAACATATATATATTTATAACTATAGTTTTATGCATATTTTTCTCTGTAACCGAGGCTTACGCCTCGACTGCCTCGAGGCTACGCCTCACCTCGATTTCACCTTCATTTTTTCAAACCTTGGCTCTACGTGCATGGGTAGTCAATTTGTCCCCCTTCATTTGCCTCAAAAGACCTTGATACATGATGGAAGCGGACATCGCCAAATCAACCTGAAAAGACCTGCCTTAGTGTCGGACAATAGCACATCATCCATTGCGAGAAAATGGCAAACCTTTCCTCCCCTCAACCTAACTCCACCCATCTCTTCCTAGTACGGGCCATCCGTTTCACCAAAAAAGTGTAGCATTTGCAAAAAATTGTCCACGAACTGCTCCGAGAGATCTAAGTGGAAAGAAGGGCACCATGCTGTATTTTGCTTGTGGTGATTTGATTGTGCTCTTTGACGCTGGATTGTTGAGAGTTTTTTTGATTTTGTGATGTGGAGACTGTTAGAGTATTTGGAGCATGCGTCACTTATGTAATAGGTGGGTAAATGGATCCCTCCAAGATCCATTTACCACACCACTGAGTTTAGTCCCATACCGCCTAGTGGTGGGACTTGGAGGCCCTGTAGAAGCTATATAAAGAACCCCATGCCTCCTGTATCAGATGAGAAAGTTCAATAGAATATCCGCCCCATAGAGGGCTTCTCCCGTGGTTTCATCCCACTCCTCACGGAGTAGGGTTCCACGTAAAATCCCGTTCTTCTTTATTATTTGTTTATCTTTTTCCATGTTACGCTTCCGCTTCCGATTTTCTAACATGGTATCAGAGCGGGTTCGATTCTCGAGGATTTCGTGTTCTTTATTTATTCGAGATTCAATTGTTGTTTATTCCTGAAGATTATGCTATTGAAGATTATTATTGGTCAAAAGTTCTTGCTTTAGGGTTTTCTGAAACCCTAGATTTGTTGGTAAAGATCTGCTCTCCAGGATACATGTTGACGGAGCTGCTGGAAAGAAGCCATTAGGATTCCTGATGGAACCCTAATCTTAATACATCTCTAGCAGCGAACAACCGTCCAAGCCGCGATTCAAGTCTCAGATCACAACGACATATTCTTCATGCCTCTCCAGGTCAGAAGCCCTCCACCCAGGTCAGAAGCCCTCCACGCGACCTGCACAATTCCAAGCCGCACCATCATGCATCGCCATCCAGCCTCGTACTTCCAGCCGCATCATGTGGCACCAGCGTAGGCGGCTCATCAGCAAGGGCACACATCCCATGCGGCATACTTCACCCAGGCGGCATACTTCACCCAGGCGATCCCGCCTCTTCCCTCGCGCGTTGCGTCTTGAGCGGCGTCGCTCATTCTCCAGATTTCCTCTAGCACGCGTGCATCGGGGCTCGCATCAGGGCTCCGCATCAGGAACGCACCCCTCCTCTTCGCGAGGAAGATCCCCGATGCTCCAGTCCTTGGCGCCGCCCTCTCTTCACCTGCGTGAAACCGCAGGTCTCCAGCCCCAGGCGCCGCCGTGGAGCGCGGTGCCCTCGCACGACTTCCCCCCTCCCAGGAGGCTCCTCCTTCGCGCGCTCCATCTGCAACAAGTCCCACAGGCGCGCTCCATCTGCACCATCGGTTGCGGCTCTCCAAGAGCGAGTCGCTGCTTCTTCTCGGGCGCGTGATAGCTCCAGGCGACACAGACGGAGGCCCCTACGACACCCTCGAGCTCCCGCGGCGACCCCCGTGAACCTTGGAGGCGGCGGTGGCGTTCTTTTGAAGAGAAGGGTTCCCCGCTGGGAACCCTAATAGCGGCGCGTGATATGGGTTTCCATACGGGGAACCCCACGTTATAAAAAAAAAAGGAAAAACAATTTTGGTCTTGTAAATGCCCAAGTGGGCTGACGGTTATCAAAAAAAAAGGGGGAGATGGGGCTGCGTTATTTTTAGGCCCAATTTGGGCGCAAGTTAAAAAAAAAGAAGAAAAAGAAAAAGGCGCGTACAACTCAAAAGCCGTACGCACTAAAAAAAAAGAGAGTTGAAAGAAAAAAAAGAGGCGCGTATAATTAAAAAGCCGTACGCATTCAAAGAAAAAAATGTTTGCAAAAAAAAATGTTGCAAAAGCAAAAAGAAAATTGTTGGAATGCCTTGTATAAAAAATTTTCAAAAAAAATGGACGGCTTATTACAAAAAAAATGAAGAAAAGCCGTAAAAGAAATTTTTTGAGAATATTCATTTTTCTCCATATTTATGTATTATCTTATCTTCTCCCAACGTGGTCAACAATGTCATTCCGACCAGTTTGGGAGAAAGGGGGAGTATATATAGAGTCACAGGTCTTGTTCTAAGATTCAGATATCAGATGTTGCAGACCGGTCAGATATTCAGACTCTACAAATTTCAGATTCAGACTCGACGATGACGCATGCCAATCATTTGCCATTCTTGTTGGTCGGCCAGAGCTTTCATGTGAGCCATAGGGACTCCAGAGCAGAGGACTATTCCCTATGCCATTAAGGGCAAGGGTTTTCATGTGGTATCATAGGGACTCCACAGTAGAGTACCATTCTCTGGGCCAGATAGACACTCCAGCCCCGTTCGTCCTCCTCACATGCACGCCGTGAGAAGCAACGTCCTCGACTGCAGCAGTTGTGCGCGTTGGGTTGATATTGTCTGTAGTGTCATGTATTGTGAGTTGAGTTTCTTTCTGTTTGTCCAAGCTGAGCATTGCATGCTCCAGCTTGAGGGGGAGTGTTAGAGTATTTGGAGCATGCGTCACTTATGTAATAGGTGGGTAAATGGATCCCTCAAAGATCCATTTACTACACCACTGAGTTTAGTCCCATACCGCCTAGTGGTGGGACTTCGAGGCCCTGTAGAAGCTATATAAAGAACCCCAGGCCTCCTGTAACAGATGAGAAAGTTCAATAGAATATCCGCCCCTTAGAGGGCTTCTCCCGTGGTTTCATCCCGCTCCTCACGGAGTAGGGTTCCACGTAAAATCCCGTTCTTCTTTATTATTTGTTTATCTTTTTCCATGTTACGCTTCCGCTTCCGATTTTCTAACAGAGACCTCTGGTTGTTGAGAGGTATTTTGTTTCACCCCTTCAGGGGGTGCACCTGTCTTCTCATTAGTCTCTTCATATTAAACCTTAACCTTAGGCTCACCCTATATAAGGATCCCTAGGGTACAATATTCTAGTTAGGAAAAATCTTTCAATATTTCACATGGTATCAGACATTGGATCACCCCAGTCGATGCCACCATCACCTCCCACCAAATATCTTCGCCGCGACCTCCCATTGGTAATGAGAAATGCCAACCGGTTTCTTAATCACTGTTGGATCTTTTTTTAATCCTGGCCTTGCATCATTGACATCGGATTCCTAGGCCCCACGTCGCCCTAACCGGCTACACCATTATCACCCTCAAATTGCTTGACCTCATTCCTTATTGGATCATCCGAAGCTCCATTAGCCTCGTGGTATGATCTACCTCAGTGCTATAAAAATATTTGTGTGTTGTGGGCATGCATTAGTCATGCATAGAAGATGTCACCAGACTTCGTTATGGCATATAAATGGAGTAATGGAGGGAGCACATGGCTTCCCTTATTCAGTTCAATTCAAATACTGGATGATACTAATTATCCCAGGTGGTCACGGAATTTCTTGCGAATACACAACAAGAAATAGTCTTCTAGAGCCAGAGCTAATTTGTGCTGCATCTTCAAGCCGTGGATGTCGGGATGCATATTGAGGGCGTGGTCGTAGCAGGAAGTTCAATGACCGTAAGACCGATAGTTAGTCCACTTCTACAGTGCCCTAGCAGGTTACCCAGTCTAATATGGCTGCTGCTGCATATCACTATGGTAGTCTTGCTTGTTCAATTAGGCATGGCTCGAATGTTGACTGATTGGTGGATACTGGAGCATTTAGTCATCTTTGTGGAGAGAAGGGTCTCATTAGACAATTGCAATCAATACGCTTGGGTCGGACTGTACAAATTGTTGATGGCCTGCTATACCCAGTTATAGGGAAGGGAGGTTACTCTTACCCCAAATATCAAACTATTCTATTTGTTCATGAGTTCCCCACTGGTTTGGTATCTATCAATTGAATCATGGAGGTCAACTGCCAAGCTACTTTGATGCCATCTCATTTGTTTTTCTTGGTATCTTGATCGAGGGGATGATTTGGTACTGATCATGATGAAGGGGTTTCTATCATTTGGTTCAGTCTCTAATTGCTTTTGTTTGTCCCGTGACTCAGTTCTCTCCTATCCTATTGCTCTTTGGCACCATCACCTTGACCACCCCTCTCTTTAAAAGATTCATTAGATCATGCCTCGACTCCTTCCCACTATGTATTAGGTTTGCCAACTAAGGAAACATCACCGGAACTCCTTCCTGTGTTTGGTATTATTCATTCTATTGGTTTGTTTGATTGATCTGTCTTGATGTCTTGGACAGTGTAGGTAATATAGATATCGGTATCGGTATCATGTCGATACGATGTATCGTCGATATCAGATCGATTTTGTGAAGAAAATAGCTTTGGAAAGGCAAATACCGGCCATATCGGCGATATATTGATCACTTGTCGATATCGATATATCGCGATATGACTAACTATGATCTTGGAACCTATTAGACATTTTGATCGATTGGGAAATCATTATTATTTGGTTCTTGGTGACATTTTTTCTCGTGTTTTCTCTGATGTCCACCCTATTATTATTTCTTTTATTACTGTAATAGCATCTCATTTGGTGCCAATATAAAGCCTCTTCGGTCTGATCATGGCAAGGTGTTCCTCTCTCGTTACTTATTGTTCTTTTTCTCCTCTAAAGGGATTTTTCGTCAAACGACTTTTGTCCATACTTCACAATAGAAGGGTCATCGAACTTAAGCACCAATACATCCTTTATATTGCTCCTACCTTGCTCTTATGTTACCAATCATACTGGGGGGTTGTCATTGACACCGGGACCTTCTTGATCAACTGCATGCCTTCTACTTCCATTGATTATCATATACCTATTGAGCTCCATTAACAAATAAAGGGTGTCTGTGAGTTTGAGTACATTGCATTTGTTCACATTCTTGGTCCTGTGAGGGACAAGTTGGCTGCCAGGGCATTTAAATACATGTTCTTAGGGTATACAAGGAATTAAAAGGGATACAATTCCTACGATTTGAGGTACTGAATGCACTATATTAGTGTATACGCCATTTTTTTGAGTCAATTGTCTCGTGGTAGTGCAATGTGCCTATCACCCAAATGACCAGGGTTCAAATGCCCCTTGTGAGGGTTGCGTTAGGTAGCCGACAACCAATGTAAAAAATAGTTGGATCTTTCAACGTGGATTTAAGCAAGAATCCATGTAGACCCTACTTAAAGTGGGGGAAGGTTTTTCCATTTTAGTTTTCTTCTTTTCTAGTATAGATACTAATGTGTCTCCACCACGCATTGTCTCCAAGATGACTGAGATGCATTTTTTTGACTCACCCAAAGCCCCATAATACCCAGTTCATGTTTTAGCTTGTGCAGAGACAACCCCCTTCTGAGCCAATACATGCTCCTTCAGGCTCCAACGGAGGTGAGTCCTTCTACCAAGCCTTTACAGGTTGACAATTTTTCTTTCAAAAACAGATTGGCAATTTAAATTATTTCAATTATACAACATCAAGGACATGCACTTTTGACACTGGCATTGATGCTGGTAGTATGGGTGATGACATGTGTGAAGAATAATGAAAGAGCACAATTACTTGTCTTATTCAAGATGTCTAAGGGTCCTTATATAGGATGGAACCTTAGAGAGCTCAAAACTGGGAAAATACATAAGTACACCTAAAGGGGTTACAATGAGGAACATGAAACGTAAATACATCATTAATAGGAAAATCGTCACTAACATCCCCTTCAAGTTAGAGCATATCTATTGATCATGCCCAACTTGGAAGTTATCCATGACATACACTTCTTAGGTAAAGCCTTCGTGAATACATATGCAATCTGAAGATTGTCATGATGTGTGGCATAGTAATCTTGCCATCTCGTATGATGTCACAAACAAAATGACAGTCAATTTTTATATGCTTAGTTCGCTCATGAAACACAGGATTCGTGGCAATATATGCAAAAAATATGTTGTCACAATGTAGAGGATTGGACTGGTGACAACAATACTGAGTTCCTGCAAGAAGGTCAATAACCGCGTGATCTCACAGGTAGCCCGAGCCATCGTCCTGTACTCTGCCTCCCTCTACACCGGATCTAGATACAACGATCTGCTTCTTGCTCATCCAAGTCACAAGGTTTCCTCCAACCATCATAGCATATCTTGTAATGGAGCGGCTATCCTCATTTGAACATGCATAATTAGCATCAACATAAGCAATCACATCAGTGTAGCTATTTGCCCCATAAAAGAGGTCACGTCCTGGGATTCCTTCAAGTATCGTAGGATCTGGAGGACATCCTACCAGTGACTGTAGCAAGGTTGCTCCATGTATTGGCTAGCTCTACTCACGACATCGGAAATATTCGGTCTGGTGATAGTAAGGTAAAGGAGTTTGCAAACCAAGCTTCTGTACCACGTAACATATTCGAAGACCGGATCAGAGGATGTGGAGTGTTTCTTCGAATATGCAGGAATACCAGAGGGTTTGCATCCAAGTAATCCAGCTTCAGTAAGGATGTCCAGACAGTACTTCCTCTGTGAGAGATGAAGTCCCTCTGTAGTGCATAGTACTTTTAAGTTCTAAGCCTTCTCCTACTATGAGTAAGGTCGGCTACATGGATTCTTACTCAAATCCATGTTGAAAGATTCGACCATTTTTTACACTGGCTGTCGACTGCCTAACACAACCCCTGCACGAGAGGGATTTGAACCCTGGTCTTTTGGGTGATAGACACACTGCACAACCACCAAACCATTTAAGTGGGTACAATGCATAGTACTTTTTTGAATGATGACAGGATATGAATGAGGAGATTGATGCTCTTACTTCAAGAGGGACATGGGATCTTGTACAGTGTCCTAAGGGACTAGACCTGTGGCTTGCAGATGGATCTTCACAATCAGTCGCCAGACGGGTCCATTGACAGATGGCCATATATGTTTGTGTAAAACCTTTGGCCACAAGATGAGATTTCAATCTGTCAATGGACCCGTCTGGCGACTGTTTGATTGTGAAGATCCATCTGCAAGCCACAGGTCTAGTCCCTTAGGACACTGTACAAGATCCCATGTCCCTCATGAAGTAAGAGCATCAATCTCCTCATACATATCCTGTCATCATTCAAAAAATTGTAATACAATATGGTGGTCTTTCGGAATGGAAATAATCATGAGAGTATCTGCATATCGTTTGTCAGTAATTGATAAGCTATCAGTAGAAGTGAAATGAGACATGGGATGAAAGGTGCATTGCCTCTTAGTTCTGCGCAGAGTAATGGGAAGCTCCTGAGGATCATCCATGACAACAATGAAAGGGGCACTTGAAGAAGGCGTATCATCCTACAACAAAGGAACATGTAAAGGAATAGATGGCGGTGTAGACATATGCTTGCACTTATAGATAATGAGTGGAGGAACGAGATCCAGAGGAATATTTGTAACAAGCTGAGTGAAGAAGCTGGTTTGCTCAAAAAGTTACATTTGCAGAGACAATAACGATGCCCATTAGGATCATAACATATGTAGCCATTTGAGTACGAGAGTAACTAAGGAAACACATTTAATTGCATGAGGAGACAATTTATCGGTAGTGTGAAAATTATGAACACAAGTCATCCAAAGTTTCTCTAAGGTAGAGGAAATGATGACTCAGTTGGATATAACAATGAGAACGAGGTGGAGCTATGTAGTAACGTAGAGGGGACTTTGTTGATAAGATGGACTACAATAAGAACATCGCCCCAATAGGTTTTAGGAACTTTCATCTGGGTGAGAAGGGAGCGGGCAATGTTTAGTAGATGTCCGAGTTTCCTTTCCGCTACCTCATTTTGCTGGGAGGTATACAGAAATGAGGTTTGAGAGATGGTGCCCTGAGATGTAAAAAAGGTAGTTAAATCATGTTGGGTGAATTCCAAGGCATTATCAGAATGAAAAACTTGAACACTAGTGGAGAAAATATTCTTGATATAATGAAAGAAATTGTTAATAATTTTATTAATCTTCGAATATTTTTTTAGCAAATAGAACCGAGATGATCGACTGTAATCATCGACAAAGATGACAAAATACCTATGTCCACTCAGAGTACAGATCGGGCATGGCCTCCAAATATCACAATGGACTAAAGAAAAATGTACTTCACGACGAGGCTCAGTACGAGCAGGAAAAGACGCTCGATGATGTTTTCCGAACTGACATGCCTCGCACTCAGAAGGTTTGAGCGTAGAAAGTTCAGGGAACATCAACGAAATGGTTTTGCAGATAGATGATCGAGGTGAAGGTGCCAAAGAAGAGGATCTTTGGAGATGGAAGCAACACCAACAAAACTAGAATCAAAAGGGATATCAAGGTAATAGAGGACATTCTTCTCATATCCCCCATCAAAAATCTATCTCATCCGAGTGTCTTGAAAATAGCAACAAAACTAATAAAAAATAACTCTATAGTTAAGCTTAGTGCATAGCTTTTGTATAGATAAAAGACTAAGAGGAAAATCAGGAGCACAATGAACTCCAGTCAGTTGAAGTTTAGAAGAAAACTCCACAGTGCCCACAACAATGACATGTGATTGGGCCATATTAGCAACTCGAACAATCCTCACAAAGGAAGACGACTGTGAGAGGGTGAGAAGGCTACATTTCCCGTCAGATGAGTCGATGCTCTAGAATCATTAATCCAAGCAGGGATGGATGCTGAGGCAGGGTAGTTGTGTCGTCCTCCCTGGTAGTTATGTCATCCTCTATTCCCAGATGATGCATAATGAGATGTAGTCTCCACAGATGGAGTAATAGGAGGACGCTCAATAGGAGAATCTAGTTTCTGCAGGCGACCAAAGATGGTCTTAATGGTGGAAAGTACATCAACATCAGAAATTGATCATTCACATGCTTGTATCGTGGATGCAATCCATACAGAAAATGATACACTTCCCATTCTGCATGTTCTCCTATCTGCTTGTCACAACAAACATGTTGAAAAATAAGGAGCTCCTCGAACAAGCTTGTGAGAAGCTTGTAGTACTCAACCATGGTAGAATCTTCTTGAGTAGTAGACCAAATCCGTGTGTATATATCTGAGAGCCTGGACTTTGTAGTCTTCTGGGAGTAGGTATGCTCAAGACTCTCCCACATCGCCTTCCCTATTTCCTTGTAGCGAAAATTGGATGCAATATTTAGATCGACGCTGTTGGTAATCTAAGTAATGACCTGCCAGTTGTCCACATACCATGTATCGTAGTCCTTGTCCGTCTCCTTGGGCGGATCCTTGGTAAGAAAATAGTTCTTACGCTAACCACCAATAAATACCTTGAATGATCGAGATCAGACTACATAGTTCTCGGATATGACTGCTGATCCGGTAAACTTTAACAAAATCTGCAGTCAACATTTCACGCAGCACATGTCCTGTCGCTCTTTTATGGAGAGGAAGTTTTGACTCTGCTGAGGATGTCGCCTTCCCGTTAATTCTCGTTACTTGAATAATTTTGATGAGATACAATCCATCGCCATGGTGGATTCGATCTTGCAGTGCTGTGCCAGAATTAATAGGATGGATGGCAATATGCTATAGAAAAGACCCTTCTTAATAATAAAAACTTATCCTTAAATGAAAAAGTTCAGATGAAAGTTGCCACATTTGCGCGATTGCAGCACTAGAATATTGTTTGAAACCCAAATCGAGTTCGATTTAGAGAACATTTGGCTGCGGTTCGGCAACATGTGAAAGCTTCAGCAGCTACTTTGGGACAACCCAAACAAGTGATGTGGGCATTGTAGTGAGACAGGAATCTACATTCCTCTATATATCTTGATGGAGTATTTTCGGAGGACATTACACTAGGACTTTGGTCTGGTGGTAGTGCAGTATACCTACCACCCAAAAGAGTTCAACTCCCTCTTGTGGGGGTTGCATTAAGTAGCCGACAATCACAGTCGGATCTTTTAACATGGATTTGAGAAAGAATCCATGTAGCCTACCCTACTTAAAGTGGAAGAAGGCTTCGCCATTTATTACACTAGGACTTTAGGATGTTTAAACGCCCCGTTGACGCAGTGAAGGGGAAAAATTACAACGTAATGAAGCTTGGCCTGTACAACATAGTGAAGCTGACACAGAACTTCGAGATATAATGATTGACATTGCAAATGAAGTGTATAAAACACATGGAGGCAAGAGATTGGAGATCTCACCGGCATGACTTATAGATCATCATCACCAATTCGATAGGAGTTTTCTTAAAGTATTAACCTCATGGGTAGAATTGCTTGAGCTTTGTCACGAATCACGCTCTCCCTTTGTTAGTTGGATCATCAACAATGAGAGAATATCTTTTAAGCCCTACAAAATATCTTGTGTTCTTCGGAAGGCTATTGGATATTCATTTTCAAGTCGCTGTTTGCAGGGAGATTTCGATATCATTGGAGGCATGCCTGCGGTTACTCTGGCAGAAACGATTAAGGTAGCATTGGATATGCTGAGTTAGTTTTTCCAGTCAAATTGTTTTGATATCAGTTTGAATCATGGCGAATATTAGCTGCTGTGTGGTCTTGGTAGCGCGTCGAGGGAGTTCTTTAACATGATATTGCTGATGTTTTCTCATCCTTGAATTTATTCCCACCACAATCATTTGACAGGAAAGCCACTGGACTTTTATCAAATGCCAGCTCTTGCAGGGTAATAATATCCCATAATCAATAGTTGATCGACTGCAAACAGTCAGACTCGAGATTTTGTGGATCTGTTGAGCAGTCTTTGGCTAGGTTGAGGAGTGCAGTATCTCATGATAAACTCACTCATGAAAAATATCTCAGTAGATGTACTCCTGCTTCCAGAAGAAAACTACTGCAGAGCCCCCCTTTTTGACAGATTTACTTAGACAGTGGAAGCAGTATAGGCAAGGTGTTAGAGAGGAATTTGTTTGCTATTGGTGGGTGCTATGATCAACTACTACATACCCTGTGGGACTGTAAGTCCACTGTATCAAGTGCTGTCGATTCAAGTCGTGCACTAGAGAAGATTTCTCATGTTCATGCACTAGACATGAAGCCCTCTCCAGCTGGTGTATACATGAGCTAAATAACATCATTGTGCTTGTTTGCTCAAGAGGCGGTAGTGGGTTGCTGGAAGAACACATGGTCTTAGTCGTCGAAGTATACCGTGCAAACATAAGGCAGATTTTGTCCCTCCCCATGTTCGTAGTCTCACTACGCAGTACGATTATGCAGCTGAGCACGACATGAGGCTGCATATAATAATATTTGAAGCCGATTTGTCTCAGACCGGGTTGGTTGAAATTTGCAACCTTGAATTGAAGTGGGATAAGTAAATTGAAAGGGGGCTTCTTGTACAGTTTGTGTCAAAAGCAGTGTTGATGCACTTTAGAAGTCTCTCAATCTGGAATGCTCTTTTCTTCTATAAAGTTGTGATGGAATCGACTGCGTAATCTTCTGGAAACTGCTGACTTATATTGATGATATTATCTGTAGTTTCCATGGAGTTCTTTGGGCAGCTTCTTCGAACAAAAAGGGTTGCCCTCAGCCATGCATTAGCAGCCTCTTTTCTCACATGCTACCTGGAGTGCAATTTTGTCGTAGTCAACGGTATGATTGTAATCTTCTCTATGTATAAATGTTATCCAACGAATACTGCTTTTGTATATACATTCTTTTATTAATGAGCATTTTCTTCGTAAAAAAATGTTTCTCTTGATTGATCTCTTAGTCGCAACTCAACCGATGTATATCTTTTTGTTGTATGAGCTCGGGGTACACATAGTGTGATGTATACCTGGTAGAAATTTGAACTTCCAGATTTCTACTATATGATGTAGAAACCAAGGTAATTCTCTAATCTACTAGTTAAAGCTGACAGAGGTAGGACTCTAAGCAACCAAGCAAGGAGAATGATGTCTTCACTTTCACCAATGGCCTACACATCAACGACTACGCCCTTAAAGCATGGTTTTCGAATGAATATTTTTCAGTTTTTTTATTTTTTTAAAATAAAAAACTACAAACAAAAATTTAACTACTTAATGTAAGGAAAAAAATATATTTGCTTCTTCAAGAATAGGATGTGCGGGGCTGTCGACTGCCTAATGCAGGGGAAGGCGATTCTCCGTTCCGGGGAGGATGACAGACGTGGCTGCGCGGTCGAGGAGGTTAACCGCAACGAAGAAGGTGGGGGGTGGAGGTTCGTTTCTCATAAGAAACCAGGGCGGCGGTGCTTCCGCTGCGGGGACAGGGGGCATGTTGCCACCTTCTGCCATTTACCCCCTAGGTGTTACTTGTGCGGTAGGGTGGGACATCGTCAAGCAACATGCCTGGCGTTCCTTGCAACGAAGGAGGCGACGCCTACTGGGCGTCAGCGGGCTAACGACGGTGGCTGTTCAAGTGGAAGCACTGCAGTGGTTTATCAAGGGGGGCATCGTTTGCGGATGTGGTCAGGAAGGAAGCTCGGGGCGGTGCTGCGGCAAACTTGTGGGCGTCACTTCTGCGTACGATGGGTTTGGCGGAGCTCACCAGGTTCTCAAAGGCAGGGGCACCGTGCGCTCATCGGGCATGCATGCGATTATCAGTCATGCGGTAAGGGACGTTATCGACCTCGACGTTCTATCATCGCATTTGGCTGGATTCCTTGGCCCGCAGTTCGCGGGGGACATTGTGAAGTTAGATGCAAGAAGATATTGTGTTCGCGACCTATTGGATTTTCAGAAGGAGCGTTTACTACGAAATGGGGATGTCGGTAACGTCTGCTGGCGGAGGTTGCGCTTCGCTAATGGCTCCTGCAGTGAGGTGGAGGTTTGCATGGCTACGGTGAAGGGCGTCCCCTTCCTCTCTCGTTCGGTTGGTTGCTTGCGGAGGGCCTTGCGCCGGTGGGGAATTGTTCGTGAAGTCCTTGATGATGGTCTCAGACCGGGCACCCCTGCGGAGGAAACGAAGATCCTGTTCGAATGCACCAAGAGCTTCCTCGACAAGGTCGGTGGGCGAAGTACGCTCACAGAGATGAACGTGGGTTGTTACTCCTACACGGTAGAGCTTGTGGTCGATGAACCTCCGCCTCTGCCGGAGGTCCCGAGGTCGGCGGTAGGCGGAAGGCCAGGGGACGCCTTGGGCTCGGCGCTGGCGGTTGGGTTCCCAAGGGGACCTTTGAGGGAAGGAAGCAAACGTCTCCTAGCACGCGACGCTTTGTGAACTCACCTTAAATGCTGTGCCTATCATCAAGAATGTTCCCTCTACAGGGTGACGTAGGTGAAAGGCGTTTGGATCCGTCTTCAGCGACTCTCATTACGGAAGCGGATTTGGGATCGGGTGCTGGACCCGCCTACGTGGATCCGGTCGCGGACCCGGGTTCGAGGGCTGGCGCTCAGGCGGACACGTGGGATTTTTCGGGTCCGGTTTTCGGTAGGGTGATCTCGGACCCTTTAAAGCTGGTGCAGACCGTTACTTTCTCGGGTTCTTCGTTGCGGGTATTCCCTTCGGAAGGCTTTCGCAACGTTCTCGTGGGTGCTCCTCAGATGTTCACACTCCCCCTCTTCCGCCATATCCTTGCGGAGGAAAGGCCTCGGCCCCAACTTTCCACCGTCTCGACCGCTTCAATCTCGGAGATCAGCTAGGAGGGCGCTTCCATGGAAGAGGGCCTCCCTGCTCAAGTTTCGGAGGCAAGGCCTAGCGACAGGAGGAGCGGGAAGAGGTACAGGAGAAGAAACAGAGCTAGGGTGTCAAGGCCAGAGGCACAACCTTGCCCTCCGTTCAAGCTTAGGGTGGCGGAGGCCGCTGGTGTTTCCCAAATTCAAGGGTTTGCCGAAGGATCCAAATGAAAATCTTATCTTGGAACATCCGTGGCCTCGGGGATCCGGATAAGCGGAGGTCCATGGGCTCTAGATTCAGTAACTGGAATTGCGACGTCATCCTGCTTCAGGAAACTAAGATGCACTCTATGGAGGGTGAAGTTTGGAGGTCTTTTGGTACAGGTGGTTTGGACCAGTTCAGAGCTTTGGACACGTCGGGGTCTTCGGGAGGGATGCTGGTAGCTTGGCGCTCGTCGACCTGGTCTTTTATCTCGATGACTCGTGGGCGGCACGTCCTGACGATGATCTTGGCCGGTACGACTTCTTCCTCTCAGTTGGCCATGTCGTGTTTGTATGGTCCAACTGCGGACAGACCCGGGGGTAGGGGGGGCAGGACCCAGGCTCCGCTGAGTTCGCTGACACCATTGACCTACTCGACCTCGAGGTGATGGATGCCGGGGATGTTGCGTATACGTGGAGGAACTCTAAAGCGCGCTCGCGTCTCGACCGATTCTTCGTTTCCTTGGAGTCCCTTCCTTCTCGTAGGGGGTAGTACTCAACCCTCTCCCTACTAGCAAGTCTATCCTACTTTTGATGTATCTAATGATGTTTTGGAGGCTTTTCCTTTGGCGTCGGTGGAAGCCAATCCGCGGTCGTGTTCAGATCACAATCCAATTTTGTGGTGCTCTGGGGATGCCCCAGTGCAGAGGGGCCTTTTTAGGTACGAGAAGTGCTGGCTTTTGGAGGACGGCTTCAGGGAGATCGTGACCTCTCACTGGTCGAAGGTGGAGACCTCGGGTTCTGCCGCCTCCAGGTTTGTCCAAAATCTTTCCTCTCTGAGGGTCAGGTTGGCGGCTTTCAAACGGGAGATGCGGGCTGCCAGGTGCGCGGCTACGAGAGACGCGGAGGAGGTCATTCGGAATTTGGACGCGCTGGAGGACATCAGGGACCTTTCGCCTTCGGAGTGAGGCTCGTGCGACGGCTCAGAGGAAGGTGTCAGTGGAGGAAAAGAAGCGTGTCACGGAGTGGAGACAGAGGTCGAGAAACATGTGGCTGCGGGAGGGGGACGCGAATACGCCCTTCTTCCATCGTATTGCTAGTGGGAGGCGCAGAACCAATGCCATGCGCTCCATCATCGTTGACGGGGTCAGAGTGGAGGGGAATAAAGACATGGGCAGAGCTATTGCGAATCACTTCAAGAAAGTGTCTTCTGCAACGCTTCCCCGTAGGTGGAAATGGTTGGGTCGGGATACTAGGGCTGTCACGAAGCCTTCTTGGGATGATCTTCTCTGTGATGTTACATTGGAGGAACTTAAGGATGCTGTCTGGGACTTGAACGGCGACGCTGCGCCTGGCCCCGATGGTTTCCCGATTTTGTTTTACAAAGACTTTTGGGACCTCGTTGGTCAGGAGGTGCTAGAGGTGGTCTTGGAGTTTTGTCAGGGGAATATGGGTTTTGACCGTATCAACCGCGCGCTCATTGTGTTGCTGCCAAAGTCTTCGACGCCAACTTCCATCGGGGACTTTCGTCCTATTGCTATATCAAACGCCCTTTACTTGATCACGGCAAAGGTCTTTGTCGCTAGACTGGTTGTCGTTCTTGGGAACCTTGTTTCGCCGGTCCAATCTGCCTTCGTTCCCGGGCGACAGATATCTGACTGCATCACCCTTGCTTCTGAAATCATCGCGGATTGGCGGAGGAGGGGCCCGAGCAGTGTCCTTTGGAAGGTGGATTTCGCTAAGGCGTACGATAGCCTTGATTGGAGATTCCTGTGGTCGGTGCTGTGGAGGAAGGGTTTCCCGGACAAATGGATTTCTTGGATGAGGCGCTGTGTCACCACGGCTTCGTTTTCGGTCATGATTAATGGCAGGCCGGAGGGGGGATGAATCCAACCTCGTAAGGGGCTGCGTCAGGGTTGCCCCCTTGTGCCTATGCTCTTCATCCTTGCGACCGATGTGTTTTCTGATATGGCGGCTCGTGTTGTCAGCTGTGGTTTCTCTCGCGGGTACTCAAGGGAGGGGGTGCGGGTGCCGATCATCCAATACGCGGACGATACCTTACTCCTCATTGAAGGGGTTGTTGACGAGGCCAATGGCATGGCTACAATTGCAGCATGATACCACATGATCAATTTTTTAGTGAACATTTGTTTTATTAATTTTAGTCGAACATTTATTTTATTTATTTTTATTTATGTAAAAGGCTCATTATACAAGGCCTTATCGTCTTTTCGTTTTTTTTCTATTTTTAGTGAGGTTGTTGCTTGTTTGGGGGGAATTGGCCTCTATAAAGGCACCCCTTGGATTAGGGTTGAGAATTAGTTTCTGAATGAAGTTAATTTTCCTCACTTATTCTTCTCTCTCTCTCTCTCTCCCTCTCTCGTCACCCGCCCCCTTTCTTTTTCCCCGTGCCCTAACTCTTTCCCCGACGCCGCCTCTTCCCCCTTTTCTTCCTCCCCCGCGCCTCTTTTCCCCACGGCCCCTTGACCCTCCCCCGCTCCGCCTCCTCCCCATCCCTGCGTTCCCTCCCACGCCGCTCCTTTCCCACCGTCTTCCCTCCCCGTCACTCGCCCCTTCTCCCCATCGCGCGCCGCTACCTCTCCTCTCCTGATTCGTCGCCCCCCGCCACCACAACCCTCACCTCCACCCGTCCCCGAGCCACACCCTCCCCCTTCTGACGCCACTACTCCTCCCACTGCGCACAACCCTCTCCATTTCCCTCCCTACGAGGCCCAGCTGCCAACGGTCCACCTCCCTGCCGTCGCTAACCGCCTGCCGAAGCTGATGTGATTCAACCACCATCCGCGCCCCTACACCGGCTGGAAACGCCGTCGTGACCGTCCCACTGCCGCTGCCTACGGCCAGATCTGAAGCTCGCATTTCTTCCCTTGCTGGTTGTGGTATGAGTGTTTTACCTGCTTATTGTTCCACCATATGAACTTAATGTTGTGGGCTACTATAGTGCTGTTTGGTTTGGTGAATTATTGAGGCTTCGTTGCCGCAAACATCGCTCTTTATTTCCAATAGTTGTTAACTATTTGAGTTGCCCTGAAATTGTGGAGAAAACAGTGCTAGAACTCGATTACTTGCTGTCATTTGTTGCTGAAATTTAGGCATCTTTTACCACCCGTCAATTCATCGCATTTTCGTCTCCCGTGGTTTTTGCGTTGCGCGCCATTTTTCTTGTTTCCGTCATTTAGTTCAATAGTTCCAAGTTTTAAAATTGCCATTTAGCTCACGACCCCTATTAGATTGCATCAATTTGGTATCAGAGCCTAGCGATCCTGCATCTCGCCTGCATTCCATTTGTTTCATTGCATAAAAAAAAGGAAAAAAAGAGACAAAAAAACAAAGCAAAACAAAACAAAACAAAAGAGAGCAGAAAGCCAAGGATTCCCATGGCCGACAAACCTACTTCCTCTAAAACCGCCTACACCCCACACACTGAGCTAACGTTAGAATCCTTGAATGCTCAAATGCTACAGATGTACGAACGACTGAGCAGACAAATTGCCACCCTAAATAGTCAAATGCTAGGGAAAGATCATAGTGATGAGACGCCCAACAGGGGTTGGCGTACTAGTCGGAAGCGACATTCCCGGAGTAACACATTCCACGAATCTAGCTATTCTACTTCCGATGGACATGTTAGCGATTATCATTCACAAGAAAGCGAAGACGAAGGATTAAGAGATGACACCCCTTTCAAGAATCAAGATCCCCACAACCCTGGGTATACTCCACAGCCTGCTGGTGGATATCAATTCCCGCCACGACCTATCCCTAGGCCCGATGACGGATGGGATCGAGGCATCTGTCTCGATGTTCCGGAATTTGACGGAGGACGAGACCCTGATGTCTTTTTAGATTGGCTCCAAGCCGTCGAGCACTTCTTTGTATGGAAGACTATACCTAGCGAACGAAAAGTTCAATTTGTCACAATCAAATTAAAGGGACATGCTCTGCTATGGTGGGATCGTTTGCAATCTGAACGCAAACAAAAAGGAAAAGGTAAGATTCGCAGTTGGAGCAAGATGAAAGCCAAACTGAAAACCAAGTTCGTGCCTGAAGATTACAAATGAGATCTATACGCGCGACTGCAATGATGGAAACAAGGCACCATGAGCGTGAGAGAATACACCGAAGGGTTCCAATCCCTCATTCATCGCAACCGATTGCAGGAGACTCCCGTCCAAGAAGTCACCCGCTACATGCAAGGACTCCGCCAAGTTATCCAGGATGAACTCTACCTCCACAACTGTCGAGACGTCGACGAAGCTTACAAGCAGGCTGAACGGGCTGAGACTAAGCTTGCTAAGGCCCAGACAAGGAAGATGTCTTTTTCTGTGAACTCCGTCCCTCGCACCAGTACCTCGATGACAACCTCTAAACCAATAGGTTCCCCATCGATTGTTACGGGTAAACCCCAAGCCAAACCATCAATTCCTGCCGTCGCCCGTCCATTTACTAGGAACCCCAGAACCGACATCTTGGGAAGTCGACCCGTTATAGGACCTGATACTTGCTTCCGATGTTATCAAAAAGGGACATCGAGCAACAGAGTGCCCAAACCCTAAGGCTAGGCCCACCCATTTATGCACCATCGAAGACCCTGAAGGCCCTGACCCTGACCAACAGGAATCACCTGAAGAGGATCCGACCGCTTTGACTGCTGACACCATGGGAGCTGATGACTATGAGCTTCTGGGAGTGGATGGAGATGTATCCGGACCTTTCCTGGTAATTGAACACGAGGACTTTATCGCTCCTGACAGCGCACCCACAAACATCTTGCTTACACCCGTTGCCAATGATGCTGATAGTTGGCTGCGACGCAGCATATTCCGAACCACCTGCACCTCAGGAGGGCGTCGCTGTTCGCTGATCATTGATGGGGGAAGCGTTGAGAACTTTGTTTCTCAAGAAATGGTCGATAAGTTGGGTCTACCAACTCAACCACTCGAGAAACCTTACAGTGTGGCCTGGTTTCGAGATGGTACTCAACTTCCGATCCACCGTCAGAGTCTCGTTAGCTTCTCGATTGGGCCTTCGTATAAAGACGAGGTGTGGTGCCATGTCGCCCCTATGGATGTCTGTCATGTACTACTTGAGAAACCTTAGCAGTTCGATCGAGACACTGAGCACAAAGGAAAAATGAACACTTACTCATTTCTCATAGATAAGGTGCGTGTGACCCTTAGATCACAACGCGAAGCCCTTAGCCCTTTCCAGGTGGCTACCCTTCGATCCACGACTGCACAATCTGGTAAAAGTACTCCACCGCCAAAGCCTTGAACTACGGGTCCCGTATTGTTGATGGAAGCCCAGACATTCCAACGTGAAGTTCAGGAGAGCTCCACTATTTATGCATTAATGGGACGCGAAGTGAGCAAACAGGGGACAACTGCACCTGAAGTCCTGCTAGAGGTAAAGCCCATCGTCCAGGAGTTTGCTGACATTATGCCTGAAGAGTTGCCTGAAGGACTACCCCCGTTGCGAGACATTCAACATCACATTGACCTAGTCCATGGAGCCAGCCTACCCCACTTACCACATTATCAGATGAGCCCAAGTGAACACGAAGAAATGAACAAGCAGGTCACTGACCTTCTCCGTCGCGAGTATGTTCGAGAGAGTATGAGTCCCGTGGTGGTCCCTGCTCTGCTTACCCCAAAAAAAGATGGCACATGGAGGATGTGCGTGGACAGTCGTGCTATCAACAAGATCACGATCAAGTATCGTTTCCCGATTCCACGCCTTGATGACATGCTCGACATGCTATCGGGTGCCAAATTATTTTCCAAAATGGATCTTCGCAGTGGATACCATCAGATTCGCCTCCGACCTGGCGACGAGTGGAAGACTGCTTTTAAGACCAAAGAGGGCCTTTATGAATGGACAGTAATGCCCTTCGGCCTGTCTAATGCACCCAGCACATTTATGCGAACCATGAATCATGTTCTGCGGCCCTTCATCGGTAAGTTTGTGGTTGTGTACTTTGATGACATATTGATCTACAACTTGACCAAAGACGACCACTTATCCCACTAACGACAAGTCTTGGAAACCCTGAGAGCCCAACAATTGTATGTCCACCTCAAGAAGTGCTCCTTCATGTCTGACACGGTCCTCTTCTTGGGATACATTGTCACTGCCGATGGACTTAAAGTTGACCCCTCCAAGATTCAGGCCATTCAGAGCTGGCCCGTGCCCAAAACCCTCACTAAGATTCGCAGCTTTCTGGGATTGGCTTCTTTCTACCGTCGCTTCATCCGGAACTTTAGCACTTGTGCGGCTCCGTTGGTAGATTGCATGCGTAAAGGCGCACCCGCTTGGACTCTTGAAGAAGAAACCAGCTTCCAAAAGCTAAAACATCAATTGACCCATGCCCATGTTTTGGCACTTCTTGACTTCACCAAGGTTTTCGTAGTCGATTGCGATGCCTCACATGTCGGGATTGGTGCCGTCCTGAGTCAAGAAGGGCGACCTGTAGCCTTCTACAGTGAAAAGTTGAACGAAGCTCGATCACGGTACTCTATATATGATGTCGAGTTCTATGCTGTGGTACAAGCTCTCAAGCATTGGAGGCACTATCTAATCCAACGTGAATTTGTCCTTAATTCTGATTATGAAGCTTTACGATATCTGAACTCTCAGAAGACCCTTAACAAGCGTCATGCCAAATGGGTTAGTTTCCTCCAAGAATACACGTTCCATCTCAAGCATAAGGCTGGTACCCTGAATCGCGTGGCCGACGCGTTAAGCAGACGAGCACATGTCCTGACCACAATGACCGTCAGCACAACAGGATTTGACACACTCAAGGACCTCTACCCTACTGATCCTGACTTCGGACAAGCTTATGCAGAATGTGTTGATACTGGACAGGATCCGACAGCCACTTATGTCCTTCATGAAGGATTCCTGTTCAAGGCCCACCAACTGTGCATCCCTGCCACTTCTCTTCGAGAGAACCTAATTTCAGAACTACATAACGGTGGCTTAGCTGGACACTTTGGCAGGGATAAGACCTTGACCCTTCTCCAAGAGCGATTTTATTGGCCGCAATTGCGGAAGGATGTTACCAAGTTCGTACAAAAATGCCAAACATGTCAAAGATTCAAAGGTCATAAGCAGAACACTGGGCTGTATACACCTCTGCCGATTCCTCTGCGACCCTGGGAAGACATCACTATGGATTTTGTGCTAGGCTTACCCCTCACGGTACGGAAAGTTGACTCTATTTTTGTGGTTGTGGATATATTTTCTAAAATGGCACACTTCATTGCATGTAAAAAAACCTCAGATGCATCTCATGTCGCTGATTTGTTTTTCCGTGATGTTGTTCGATTGCATGGTGTTCCTCGTTCTTTTACTTCGGATCGTGATACCAGGTTTTTGAGTCATTTTTGGCGCACGCTTTGGTCCCGTCTTGGTACTCGTTTGCAATACAACACTGCTTATCATCCACAAACAGATGGGCAAATCGAAGTAGTTAGCAGATCATTAGGAAATTTATTGTGATGTATTGCAGGGGACTCTCCGTCCCAATGGGATCTAATTCTTCCCCAAGCCGAATTCGCGTATAACAGTTCCACTAATAGGTCCACCAGAAAATCGCCATTTGAGAGTGTGTACGGCTTTCCACTTACCCAATTTCTAGACCTAACACCTACAACCATGCAAGGGAGAAGTAGTGCAGCTGCTGAAGACCTGGTCGAACATCTAACCCATATCCATACCGAGATCCGAGCCAAACTCCAAACCATGACCCAGAAATACCAAGCCCAAGCCAACCTCTACCGTAGAGAGAGCGAGTTCAGAGTTGGAGAATTAGTGATGGTCTACCTAAAAAGAGAGAGGTTTCCTTTGAGAGTCCACCAAAAATTGAGTGTCCGAAAGATTGGCCCATTCCGAATCCTCAAGAAGATTGGGCCCAATGCTTACTTGATCTGCCGCCAGACGTCTAGACTCGCCAGTCCTTAATGTATCAGATCTCTTCTTATATCATGGAGATGAACAGACAGATGCCACCCCGCCAGCAGTTCTCGCTGATGATACACGCCAACCACCAGCCGCGACTGATGCCGATCAGATTGAAGATATTGCGGACATCCGAGATATGACGACTAGACGTGGTCTCTTCCGACGATATCTAGTCAAATGGAAGGGACGACCTTTGACCGATTGCACCTGGATTGACGAGGATGAACTTCAACAACTCTACCCTGATATACTTCAGAACTACCACAATGCCATCTCGACGGAGTGAGATTCTTCTCAGCAGGGGGCAGTTGATGCAGCATGATACCACATGATCAATTTTTTAGTGAACATTTGTTTTATTTAATTTTAGTCGAACATTTGTTTTATTTATTTTTATTTATGTAAAAGGCTCATTATACAAGGCCTTATCGTCTTTTCGTTTTTTCTATTTTTAATGAGGTTGTTGCTTGTTTGGGGGGAATTGGCCTATATAAAGGCACCCCTTGGATTAGGGTTGAGAATTAGTTTTTGAATGAAGTTAATTTTCCTCACTTATTCTCTCTCTCTCTCTCTCTCCCTCTCTCGTCACCCGCCCCCTTTCTTTTTCCCCGTGCCCTAACTCTTTCCCCGACGCCACCTCTTCCCCCTTTTCTTCCTCCCCCGCGCCTCTCTTCCCCACGGCCCCTTGACCCTCCCCCGTGCCGCCTCCTCCCCATCCCTGCGTTCCCTCCCACACCGCTCCTTTCCCACCGTCTTCCCTCCCCACCACTCGCCCCTTCTCCCCATCGCGCGCCGCTACCTCTCCTCTCCTGATTCGCCGCCCCTCGCCACCACAACCCTCGCCTCCACCCGTCCCCGAGCCACACCCTCCCCCTTCTGACGCTGCTACTCCTCCCACCGCGCACAACCCTCTCCATTTCCCTCCCTGTGAGGCCCAGCTGCCAACGATCCACCTCCCTACCGTCGCCAACCGCCTGCCAAAGCTGCTGTGATTCAACCACCATCCGTGCCCCTACACCAGCTGGAAACGCCGTCGTGACCGTCCCGCTGCCGCTGCCTACGGCCAGATCTGAAGCTCACATTTCTTCCCTTGCTGGTTGTGGTATGAGTGTTTTACCTGCTTATTGTTCCACCATATGAACTTAGTGTTGTGGGCTGCTATAGTGCTGTTTGGTTTGGTGAATTATTGAGGCTTCGTTGCTGCAAACATCGCTCTTTATTTCCAATAGTGGTTAACTATTTGAGTTGCCTTGAAATTGTGGAGAAAACAGTGCTAGAACTCGATTACTTGCTGTCATTTGTTGCTGAAATTTAGGCATCTTTTACCACCCGTCAATTCATCGCATTTTCATCTCCCGTGGTTTTTGCGTTGCGCGCCATTTTTCTTCCGTCATTTAGTCCAATAGTTCCAAGTTTTAAAATTGCCATTTAGCTCACGACCCCTATTAGATTGCATCAGCTACGGCTTTAGAGATTTTTGACGAGTTGTCTGGTCTGCTTAAGAATGACAACAAGTCGGTGTTCGTCCCTTTCGGGCATGCGGAGCATATTGCAGATGGGCTCGCGGTGGTCTTGGGTTCTGGCCGCGCTTCTTTGCCTATTGATTATTTGGGCATACCTCTGGCTCTGGGGAGAACAAGGCTCATGGATTGGTTGAGAGTGGTGGAGAAGGTTGAGATGAGGTTGGCTGGGTGGAAGGCCGTCGTACTTTCGAGGGGGGTAGATTGGTCCTGCTGAAGGCCGTCCTTTCTTCCATCCCCATATATTTTCTTTCCAACCGCAAGATGCCTAAGGGGATTCGTGCGAGACTGGAGAAGCGGATGCACACTTTTTTGTGGGGAAGCCATATCACTGGACGTGGAGGGATCCATCTGGTGGGGTGGGAAGATATCACGCAGGGAAAGAACCATGGGGGTCTGGGGGTGAAATCGCTCGAGCAGATGAATGAGGCGCTTTTGCTTAAGTGAGCTAGCAGGGTTTGGGGGCCGGGGGATGATCTCGTTTGCACGGTGGTTCGTGAGATCTATGACGTGAGGGGGGCACCACCGTCGCAGCCCGACAATCTCGCCGCCATGACCCCCTTCTGGCTGGGAGTGGTGAAAACTTTTCATGAAGAACTTGGCCCTCTTTAGGCCGGTCCTGGGGGGGGGGGGGCTTCTCTTTTTGGGCGGATGATTGGTCAGGGGCGGGGGCTCTTTGCACTCGTTTCCCCCGTTTGTATGCCCTGGCGGAGGAGAAGCTTTGCTCGGTGGCGGAGTGCTGGGCTGATGGGATCTGGTGCCCAACCTTCTCCACTAACCTATCCGATCAGAGATTTGATGAATTCTTGGCCCTGCTTGACGCCGTGAGGGAGGTGGGAGCTCCTCGTGGGGGCATGGATCATTGGTGCTGGAAGGAGGGTTCGTTCTCGGTTAAAGGAGCTTATGGGGCCATCTCCAGGCCGCCGCCGACTAACTCCGAGCTGCTGATCAGGGACTGTGCAACTATTTGGGCTCTCAGGCTTCCTGAGAGAATTGGGTATTTTTCCTTTGGTTACTCAGGAGGAAGAGGTTGATGACGCGTGATCGGTGCACCAGGCTCCTTGGCGTTATTTCGGACAGGTGCTTAATTTGTAATGATGCGATTGAATCTGTGGAGCATCTCTTCTTCTCTTGCCCCTTGGTCTCTTAGATATGGCAGGAGGCTACTGTAGCTTGGTGCCGCATCGACGACTTTCAGGCCTTCTGGAATTCGATCTACGCAAATGTGTCTAGACCAAGGAGGGAGCGCCTTTATCCCATGGCTATCCTCTGGGCGGTCTGGCGAGGAAGGAACGACTTACTGTTCTCGGGGCAAAGGTTTTATAAGGAGAACATGGGGGTGTTTGCACATCGCATGGTAGAAGACTGGGTGTTGTAATGATCATGTGAGGCTGGTGCGTGTTGTGTTCTTCTTCCTTGTTTTTATTTTTGTTATTTTGGAATAAATTTTGATGGGGCAGACACCTCTGAGTGTTTCCCCCTACCTTTCAGACTTCAAAAAAAAAACTACTTAATGTAATGATGAAATATAATGCAGAAAAAGGTTGGGTTTCTTTGGAGGAGGGTATCAACCCAGTTGGGCTGAGTACTCCAGAGACGTATTCGTCTGCGAATGGCATCGGCTTAATCATGTCATCGGCCTGCACCCTCCCCACGGGGACTTGGAGGCCGAAGAAGGAGCCCCATCTGCTTAAGCATGTGCAACTCCTAGGTACTCTCTCCTCTCCCATGGCTTGTCACTGTTTGCCTCGCTCGTTCTCTCCTTCGGGATGCTGAAGATCATCTTGGATGCCATGGACAAGGGCCTCACACTTTTCACACCCAATGAGATCTTCCAGCACCATCGTCGACAAATCTTGATGTCGTGCAGAGGCCGGAACAAGGGCCAATGACTTGGAGAAGAAGGGGGAGGGGAAAAATGATAGGAGAGATTGAGATGGAAGATCCATTGTCGGATTTTCCTATGGTTAGATTAACTCAAGACTAATCCAAGCAATTGACTCAACTAAAGTTTAAACCGAAGTCGGGGTTTGTGGTGTAAGATAGAGTATGTTTTGCGAGGTTTAGGTGATAATTACGAAGAATACATGGATGAGGTTCGTGGTTAAATAGCTTAATTTTAACATTATATTGTATTATATTTTTATTGTGATATACACACACATTACATTTTCTAGAGTTTTTAAGATATTAACTTTAACAAAATTGTTGTATATTCGCATGCAAATATGGATGAAATTACAAATATATGTTAGTTACAAAAAGTAGTTTTGAAAATAGTTTTAAAATGAATCTTTATTGCATTTTCTATCATAATATATATATATATATACATATACGTGTCACATTTTCTCGAGCAATTTTAGATTTAAACTTTTACTCAAAATAAGTGACCGTTAGTACATAAATATGGATGACATTTTATATGTATGTTAGATCACAATACAATTTAAAATAAGCCTTATTATTTTTTAATAAAAAAATTATACATCATATTCCTGAGTTTTTTAGGATTAGAACTTTTAATCAAAATTGGTGTGTACTTTAATACACACATATCGATGAAATCTCGTATATATGTTGAGACATAAGTTAAGTCTAACGTAAATTTCTGTTATATTTTTATGATAATGTGTATATATAACATTTTGTGAGATTTTTTAAGATGTGAAATTTTACTGAAAATTGGTATATGTTAGCACGTGATGGGTGAAATCTCATATGTATATAAGCCACAAAAAATATTAATTCATATCAAAACATTATATATATATATCATATTTTCAAATTTTTATATTTAACTTCTACTTAAAAAATATATGTATATTAGCACTCAAATATATATGAAATATCATATTTATATTGCCCCAAAAAGCAATTTTTGACATGAATTTTATTATAATATTATATATATATATATCACATTTTCTTTATTTTTCAGGACAAACTTTTACATAACATGAGTGCATGTCAGTACACTAAATATGGATAACATTTCATATGCAGGTTAACCCCCCAAAAGTTAATTTCAATATAAAAGTTTATTATATTTTTACTATAATACACACTATATTTTCTTGAGTTTTTTTAAGATTTGAACATTTATTATAAGTCAGTATTTATTAGCATATAAATATGGATGGAATTTAATATATATGTTAGCAAACAAAAAAATTAATGCTAACACTATAATTTATGATATGTTTTCTCTAAACTAGTATATATTTGCATGTAAATATGGATGAAATCATATGTATGTCAACGAAAAAAATAATTTTAACAATAAACTTTTATAGATTGTTGTCATAGTGTGTATATATATATATATCACATTTTCCTAAGTTTTTTAGAATTCGAAATTTGCTCAAATTGGTGCACGTTTCAACATAAATATGGATAAAATCTTATAGCGCAAAATTAAAAACGATTTCGACATTCAAATTTATTATATCTTTATTGAAATAGATATATCATTTTTTCTTGTTTTTTTAACATGAGTTAAACTTTACTCAACATTGGTATATGTTAGCTCTCAAGTATGGATGAAACTCATATTTATGTTAGCACATAAAAATCAATTAACACAAAACTTTATTATAGTTTAATGTAATATATATAACACTTTCTTGTGTTTTTAGGGTATGAATATTTCCTTAACATCATTGATGGTTAGCGCACGAATATGGATGAAATCTCATATATATAATAATAAATTAAATTTATCATAAAACTTTATTGTATATTTTGTTATATATATTTATATCATATTCTTGAGTTTTTTTTGAGAGCTGAGAATTTTCTATAAAATGGAGTATTTTTACATAGAAATATGGATTAAATCTCATATGTGTATTAACACAAAAAAATAATTTTCAATATCAAAATTCATTTCATATTTTAACCATGATATACACACACATAATATTTTCTTGAGTTTCTTAGGATTTGCATTTTAATTCAAAATTAGTATATGTTAACATACAAATAAGGACTCATATGTTTGTTAGCACAAAAAAATAATTTTAGCATTAAACATTATCGTATTTTAATCTATACATATATATATGTATATATATGTATATCGCATTTTCTTGAGTTTTTAAGAAATTAACTTTTACTTAAAATTGGTGTATGTTAGCACAAAAATATGGATGAAAACTCATATATATAGTAGTTACATTTGCATCACTAATAAATACATTTGCACCACTGTAATTTTTCGTAACATAAACTAATAAATATATTTGCATCACTCCATCAAATATTTGTACATTTGCATCACTACATCAAATATTTGTTCATAACTCCTCATTTGCATCACTACATTTGAATCAATACATTTGCATCACTTTTGAATCACTACAATAATTAAATTACATCAAACTTTAGTCATTATACAATCAAACTTATGCAATCACTACAAACTTTTACTAATCGTAGGTTACCAACATTCAATAATCACTACATCTGCAACAAACTTATACTAATCTTTCTTTTAATCACCAAAGTTGCGTGGAAATGGTACATTTATCCCAAGAAGAACGAGAAAGGCACGTCGAAGGTATTCAAGCACCAACATGAAAGGAACTCTAGGGAAGAGGAGTGGTTGTGAAGAGGGATCACCTTATAGGAGCGAGGATGGAGGAGGAGCTTCGACTGCAAAGGAGCATTGGGGGGCGGTGGAGGGCAACCTGGAGGAGCGGGCGGAGGTTGGGGAGAGGGCGACAGAGTTTGAGAGAGGTATGGATGCATGTAGTGAATGAGAAGGAGAGCCCGACGAAGATTGGGTAAATCACCATAAGGGACGGTCGTCAACCATCCCCTCAATAACGATCGGGTAACTAAAGATCATCCCCTGTTAGCCTCAAATATTCCATGATTTTCGAGCCATTGAACCAAGAAGAGATGGTCAATAGCCGGTCGTTCCCTCTACATTGGTTATGGGACGGTTGCGACCGTTAAACAAAATATCTCTAAATGTAAGCAACAATCAACGATGCACATAGAGAAGAAAAGCGGGCGATTATAACCTTCCCTGATAATCAGCGCCAGAGAATGTCAGGAGCGACCGTCGCTTACTAGCAGTCATAGGGGACGGGTACAACGACCATCCCTTCTTACATGGACATAGGGGGCGGTCGTGAGTTTGACCTTCTCCTCATGGACTGTGATAGGGGACGTTGTTAGTGAATTACCTCTTATGGACATGGAGGACAATCGTTCTATCGACCATGTCTGCCGGTCCTAAAATAGGGGATGAGGGAGTATGAACATCTCGTATACGTGAGGATAGAGACGGGCAACAAACGACCGTCCCCTCTAGTATATAATGGGAAGTTCGTTTACTAATTGTCCCCTATCAGCGTTCCAAAAGGCCCATCAGTTTGTAGTGTGTCCAACTGTTAACCACACATGTAATAAGTTGAGGATAGATCACATATTTGAATTTCAAACAATATGGAAAGTTTCCAAGAATATGTAATTTGGTAAAACACATCAAAAGAGGATTATGATTTGACAAGCACCTAATAAGTCAAAGCAGAGGTTTCAGAACACACTTTCCTATAATGTTCCCGCAAAAATTCGAATTTTAGAGAAAAAAATAATAATTTTGGCCAAAAAGATCGATCAAAGGATCAAAGGATACTAAGTGATCTATCAGACATTGTTTGATCATTGATTAAGAGTATTGATTAAGAGTGATTTTTTGAGTATCTTTGTTGTGAAAATTATTTCAATAAATATCCCTCAATTTAAACATTCCTAATTCTAAGTCATAATATATGCAACTTGCGTGTTTGTGGAAATGTATTTCATACATATTTCTAATTTTATGATATTCTCGTGAAGAAAATGATGTCTTACATCAATAATATATTAATGTAGAATGATTAAGTTGGTGTTATCAACATGTTAAAGATGTGGGTATATATTCTACATTAATAGTCGTGTGATACACAAGTTTCCTTTTTTATAAACCTAAGATACAAGGGCATTCCCATGAATTGCAGGTGTCATTTGTAATTCTTTTTATCAATGCGACTATCAACGTAATTTGTGTCGATGCATGCAAAAAAATCCATGCAGTACTTTTTAGGATAAAACAATCCTAAATCTTTACTAAAAATAAGAAACAAAGAATCATGACCATGAACCAACATATCTCGTGAATATTACCTGATAAATCTTATTTCCGTATCGGGAACTTCACAAAGACACTCACATAAGTTGCGTTCTCCAAGGATGTAGTGCTCATATCCCAGCTAAGTAATCTATTCAACGTTCTTCCTATTTTCGCAATTTGTCGGTACTTGGGCTTCCCAAAATCGGACTCGGATGCGAGGCCAATAGTTTCCCTATGCTTTTGAGATGGATTGTTGTTGTGTACAACTCCTAATGGATTTCAACCGCATCCCAACCCTCGCATAGATGACTTAAGTTCTATCAATTCCATTAGTAAAACGATATGTCGTGTTATCTTTGAATCGAACAAATTATTCAACAATCATCTTTTGAGACACAAGGTCTCTAAAAAACTTAAATTTAACTTGTATATGGCTCTAGGTCATTTGGTTAAACTTTGCATTTGTAATCTTAAGATTAGATACCACATTTATCACAATGTAAAGCTATTGCAAGAACTGGTTTATCCACTAGAAGCATCTCCATGTGTCTTAGGCAAATCCACCGTCAATTCCAGTAGCGTCAAAAGCACATAGTCGAAATTGAAAGGAAGATCAAGCTAAAATAGTCTGCTTCACAAACCTCTGGAATATTGTGCTCATGTTACCATCACCCCCACTTCACATGCCCCCAACCTGATGGGGTGCGCGCGCACGCTTCTACCATCGTGCTATATGTATGTTTCTAATAGTCTTCCACAACTCATCATATAAGATCATTGTATCCTCATTATTCCATGACTTAGGACAAAATTCAACAAATAACATTGTCAGAATTTCAATGTTGAATTCCAATCAACAATGCCATTAGAATTTCAATGTTGAATTCCAATCAACAATGTCATTAGAATTTCAAAGTTGAATTCCGATGCTCCTCAAATTGATTCCTCCAATATTATTGGAATAAAAAAACATAGGTATCACAATATTCTTAAAAACAGATACATATATTTAACGAATAGAAATTGGATATGGAAAAAAATATTATGCATTTGATGTTTCACATATGGAAGAGGATCCTCTGCTGTAGAGGGGATTGCAGCAGAGGTGCTGAAATCCCCAATAATTTTATTTTGTAATTTAAATTCTAAAATCCAACCTTATAGATTGAATCTTAGATAAATTCTCTACTTGTCCTCCAAATTTCGCTTAAATCCGATATTATTTGTTATTTTATCTTAATGGTCAAAAATCTAAGAAACTTAAACTCCATTTAAAAAAGATCTGAGTCTTCAACCGTTAAGATAAAATAACAAATAATATCTGATTTAAACGAAATTTGGAGGTCATGTAGAATATTTATCAAAGATTCAATCTATAAGGTTGAATTTTAGAATTTAAATCACAAAATAAAATTATTGGGGATTACAGCACCTCTGCTGCAATCCCTTCTACAGCAGAGGATCTTCTTCCTTCACATATAACACAAATCTACGTGCATGCATGCACGTACACACCACGGAATCAAAAATACAACCGTATTGATTGAAACTATGCATTTGGTTCGGTCAAATTTTTGCTCACAATTTAAATTCAGAGTTATTTTAAAAATAACTAGATCTCGATAAAATTTGACAATCATCAACAAAATATTTTCAATCTATACAGTTGGATTTTTCACGACTACTGGAACCCTGCTGTTGAAGGGAAACGAGGGAGTAATACGTCCCGCGCTTCACGAGGAGGTCGTCGTGCATGCCCTTCTCGACCACCTCCCCCTTCTCCACCACCGCGATGGCGTCACAACCCCTCACCGTGCTCAGCCTGTGCGCGACCACCACGCTCGTCCTCCCGACCATCACCCGTTCCAGTGCTGCCTGCACCTCCCGCTCCGCCGCCCCATCCAGCGCGCTCGTCGCCTCGTCCAGCAGCAGCACCGCCGGCCCTCGCAGTATCGCCCTCGCTATCGCGATCCTCTGCTTCTGCCCACCGGAGAGCAGCACTCCCCTCTCCCCGCACGCCGTCATGTAACCGTCGCCTAACCCGCTTATGAAACCGTGAGCATTGGCAGCTCGTGCTGCTGCCTCGATCTCCGCATCTGATGCTGCTGTTTCCGCGCCATACGCGATGTTGTCCCGTATGGTTCCGGAGAAAAGCGTCGGTTCTTGGCCCACCAGGGCGATATGCCGACGCATCGTGCGGAGGTCGTAGGACCGGACGTCGTGCCGGTCCACCCACACGGAGCCTTTTGTCGGGTCATAGAACCGCTCGATGAGCGCAATCACCGTCGACTTCCCCGACCCACTCTGCCCAACAAGTGCCGTCGATTTGCCCGCCTGGATGAGCAAGGAGAACCCCTTGAAGATCGCCGCCTCCGGTCGAGCGGGGTACGTAAAGTGCACGTCCCGGAATTCGATCTCCCCTCGAATCCCCTCGGGCTTCCAGCCCGAGGGGTCGTCGGGGTCAATTCCCGTTCTGCGGTCCAGGACGTCGAACACGGAGGCTACTGCGTCCGTGCCCTTGGCGAGGTCGGTGGTCATCGTCCCCGCGTCGGCGATGACCCGCCCCGTGCTCACGAGGATCAAGAAGGTCTGGAAGACGTCCTTGGCATCGATGTAGCCTTGCGAGATGAGCTTGCCGCCGTACCAGAAGGCGAGGGCCCAGGTGCACAACATCAATCCGTTCGACGTGCCCAATCCCAGCCCCGCGTAGAGGGACTGCATGGCGCTTTCGCGGCGAGGACCGGCCTGGGCACGGTCGAACAGCGAGAGGATTCGATCTTGTGAGCTGAAGGCGGTGATTGTCCGTACATTGGACACGGCCTCGGCGGCTACCTTGCTGCTCTCTCCTTGCGCTTTGATCGCCTTGCCGGAGATCTTGGTGAGTAGAACCTTCCTAAAGTAGATGCATATTATGATAAGAGGTTGGACGACGATCATAACTAGGGCTAGTCGCCAGGCGATGACCAGCCCCATCGTGCATGCGATGGTAATGGCGGAGATCGTCTGGATCAGTAACGCCAGGCGATCTCCGACGAGCGAGCGCACTACACTCGCATCCTTTGCGAGTCGTGCGCATATGGCACCCGTCGAATTCCGGTCGTTGTCGAACCATGCGACTTCAAAGGTGAGGATCTTCTTGAGCATCTTCTCGCGTACACGCTTCGTGAGGTGCTCGCCCATGTACGCGAGGTTGTAGTGCTGGCCGATGTTGATCGCGAGGGAGAAGAAGGTCAATCCGACGAAGGTGAGGGAGTATTTACGAATCTCGGTCTTGATCCGGTTGTCGTCAGCGAGGAAGTAGACAGAGAGCGTGCTGCCCAAAGTGAAGGCGTAAACCGGCTGGATTGCGCCGAAGAGTGTGGCGCAGATGGACCCGATGGCGGATTGCTTCCACTCCGGCTTGTTCATCTTGATCAGCCTCCGGAAGGACGGCACGGGCGGCGGAGGTGGCGAGGGAGAAGTGGGGTCGATTTGGTCCATGTGGAAAGAATTCATAGAGCTGGACCGGCTCACTGCTGCTGAGGAGAGCCTCCGGCTGAGGCTATGGCTGCTACGGTTGTCGGCGAGCGATGCTGGTGGGATCGGGGCTCGGGCGAGTTGATCCTGGAGGCGGAGGAGGGTCGAGTAGGGGCCATCGGGATCGAGGACGAGGCGGTGGTGGGGGCCTGATTCGACAACCTTGCCCATTTGGAGTACGGCGATGGAGTCGGCGTTGCGCACGGTGGATAGGCGGTGGGCAATTACGATCGTGGTCCGACCGACCGCCGCGAGATCGAGCGCTGCCTGGACGACGCGCTCGGATTCGGAGTCCAGAGCGCTCGTGGCCTCGTCGAGGAGGAGGATCTTGGGGGACTTGATGATCGCGCGGGCGATCGCGATCCGCTGCTTCTGGCCGCCGGACATCTGAACTCCCCGTTCTCCGACCTGCAGGAAATCGACTCCAATTCTCGCGGTAAAGCCGATTGTTGGGCTAATTTTTATATGGGATATTTACACCCGTAACCTTGATTAATTTCATAATTATCTTAGAAATCTTCTTATAATCACGAATGACATTCAGGACATTGAATTATGCTTAACTCTTACCCTCATAACCTCGTGTTAAATTTCATCCGACTTTCCGTTAACCATATTGCCACTCCCCCTCCTCCAAGCAGCGAACCACCTGCCGCCTCTGCAACCTCCACACACCCCCCGATCCCCGCCGTCAGGCTCATCGCCCCCCTACCTCTACAAGTTGCAACCTCGTCGCAGAGCAAGAACACCCCCTACCACTGCCTCTGCAAGCTGCAACCCGTTGCAGAGAGAACCCACCCTTGCCGCAACGCAAGAACACCCCCGCACAACAAGAATACCCCTCCCCCCGTCTCTGCAAGCCCGTCCGTCGAAGCCTCCCCCGCCTGCAAGCCTTATGGAAAGCCCGACCACCAGCCTAGAAGCGCCCCGCCTCCTGCAAGCCCACCTCCATCCACAAGTCCGCTTCTGCTTGAAAAAAAAGTTCTTTTTTTTACTTTTAGTTAATCCTAGCCTTTAGATTGTAGATTGGTTAGATTAACTCACTCATATGGTGAGGTTAATGAACTAACTAACGGAATGTTATGGGTGTAAAACAGAGCAATTATTCAAGGCCCTTGATGTAGTTCGTGATTATAGAGGGTTTTTGGATAATTATGAAATTACTCAAGGTTATGAGTGTAAATGCTACATTTTTTAAAAGAAAATATTAAAATATATTGTTTGCATTGAGGCTCTCGTAAAGATTATATATATATATATATATATATATATATATATATATATTTCTTGCCTTATAGTTGAATGCAATTAAAAAAACCTCATACTATATTTTTTTTCGCTAAAGTAATGCAACTATAATAGGTCGGCATTACGTTGTGATTGTTTCTAAGTCAATATATTATGAGTTTAATGGGGCTGCCCAGCCAACATGGCTGCCCCCGCACCGTTTTCGACGTTTTTTTTTATTTTTTTTGAAAAATATCACCATGTATATACATCCCTATATCCCTCCTATATGCCATTCGAATTTCGTCAGAAACAGAGACTCCTACGACCTCCATCGAGACAATCATTTTTTAACGGTAACATGATTTTTTAAATCGACACCATCTCGATGGATGCCGTAGGAGTCTCTGTTTCTGACGAAATTTGAATTGCATATAGGAGGGATATATGGATGAATATACATGGTGATATTTTTTAAAAAAAATAAAAAAAACATCAAAAACGGTGCGGGGCAGCTATTGTTGACTGCCTGCAAGTGGCAGCCCCATTAAACTCATATATTATTCCTCTGATTAATTAAAGGCCGACGATATCACAATAAATCGAATTTGGTCAACTTGCATTCGATATGTAATACTAATTGTAGTTACATTTGGAATACCCCAAAGTGTCATCTATCTCTAAACGCCATTAAAGCATAGATTTGAGGTTTGTTATGAAGAAGGTGATCTTGATTAACTACCTGAGTATCATACCCTTGAGGCAACTGAGAGATGAAGTTATGCGCATTGGTGGCCTTCGCGGCCGCCATGACCTCCTCCATGGTCGCATCCTCCTTCCCGAACAATATGTTCTCCGCGATCGACGTAGCGAACAAGACCGGCTCCTGGCTCACGAGCCCGATCCGCGACCTCAGCCACTTCAACTTCAGCTTCCTAATGTCCACCCCATCCAAGAGGATCTCACCCTTCGACGGGTCGTAGAACCTCTCTAGCAACGCGATCACCGTGGAGTTCCCCGATCCGCTTTGGCCGACTAGAGCCTGCGTCTTGCCCGCGGGGACCCGTAAGTCGAAGCTCTCGAATACGAGAAGCTCCGGCCTAGAGGGGTACGCGAATTCTACCCCCTTGTATTCCACTTCTCCCTCCACCTCATGTTAGTCCACTAATCAGATTCGTACAAACAAACAGACGGATACATATACAGATACAGATATAAGTATTATAAACCTGCAGAGTGTCACCGTCGATGCTGTTGGAGTCGATCTTCGGCACGCGGTTGATTACCTGCATGACACGTTCACCGGTGGAGGCGGCTTCGGAGAAGTACTTGACATTAGAGAGGCCGGATCCAAGTGATCTACATTACTTAACATGAACACTTGATTAAAACATTGGTTAATTTTATGCAAATCATACATTAATCATTAAAAAATACTAATTAATCAGATAATCTCACAGGCCTCCCATGGTGACAGCAGCACCAGCAGCAAAGATGGTGCCCCCTTGGGCGCCATGGTACATCACCATCTTGCTACCATACCATGTCATGAACGCCCATATGGAGAATGTGATCCCATTGCTCCCTATGGCCAACCCCTTGGCCAATCCTTGCTTCAACCCTAGCCTCAACGACCCTTCCAAGGCCTCCGAGAATCGTGCCGACGTCCTCGCCTCCCCGACACACGAGTACACCGTTCGCACCGACGATACCGCCTGCTCGACGATCGTCCCCGCCTTGTCGTACTCGTCGCGGATCTTCCTCGATATTCCTAGGAGCACCTTCCCGTAGACGAGACCAGGTACCATCAGGACGAGGACCGTCGGCAGAGCCACCAACGCTAGCCTCCACGCGAGCACCAGCGCCGTGGCGTAGCTCGCGAGAAATGTTGAGGTATTCATTAAGAAGTTGGGGAGCTAAGAAATAGTCGATTAATTGTCAATCTTTGCGGACGGATCATGTCCTTTATTTATTGGAAATGGATCCTCTGCTGCAGCAAGCGATGCATCAGAGTCTGCTGGACTCTGGACTCTGATGCATTCCTTGCTGCAGCAGAGGATCCATTTCCTTATTTTTTTACGTACCTTCTCTGCGAGGACTTCTTGGATGACCAGGGAGTCGCTCGAGACGCTGCGTATGACTTGCGCGGTGTTATCAGGTTGGAGATCGAAGAACTCGACATCCTGATGGAGGACAGCCCTCAGGTACCTCGCCCTCATCCTCGACGCTTGCCGCTCACCGGTCCTTGACCAACAATAACCCTCTACATAAATCGTAGCGTACTCAGACACACACATGTATGTATGTATTTATGTGAATTTAGGAACTAGAGTTACCAAGAAAGCACGCAACGAAGGTTCCACAAGCGAGATACAACAAACTAATCGCATTCTAAGGCGAAAAAATGAGATCGTAAGCATGCATAATTTAGTTGAAAATTGTAAGTGTTGATCGATCAAGATCCATGGCCAAACCTTGTTGATCGCGTCGAAGAATCGGGATTCAGAGGATACGCTGGTCTGGCCGATGTTGTTCATGATCTTGCTCGCTACGAGGAACATGGCGGGGGTGCGGAGGCCATCGCCGATCGAGCCGACGAGGCCGAGGAGCATGAGCAAGAGGTCTAGCCCGTCGGAGTGCATGAAAATGGACCAGATTGATGAGGATGTGGATGGGGTGGAGGCCTCCTTACTGCTATCCCCTTTCCCACCCATCAATGCCAACCCTCTGATTTCCCCTGTAGAGAGGCTATTAACCTATACAGTAATACAACATTACTCTTTTCATGATCCTTTAATTTGTCTTATGGTGTGATTTACAGGATCCTGATGTAATCACACACACACACACACACACACATATATATATATATATATATATATATATATATATAGGGGCGATCCTATGAGATGGGATTTTGTGAGATGGTGAGATAAGGCATTCTGGACCACAAGTTGCTGTATTCTCTCTCCTGCCTTTCTCTCTCCTGGTTGGAACTAGTGGTCCAGAATGTCCCATCTCACCATCTCACCAAAATCCCATCTCATAGGATCGCCCCTCATATATATATATATATATATATTACAAGAGCTACGACGTGATTAATTAAAAATGGCAAAATGTTTAGGAACAGTGTCATGTTGGGCACGTAGACGAAGTGGGCACCAGCTAAGCGAACCTATATTTTTTAGGTTCGGTTCGTTTATTTAATCGAGCCTAAACTTGTGTTCAGGTTCGGTTCATTTATTTTCGAACCGAATCCGAATCGAACCTCTTTTTAAACGAATCGAACCTAAACGAATATCGGACTTAAGAATTCTCTAATAAGAGGGAGTGAAAAGAAAAGAAATGGAAGTATATATGTGTATCTACAATTAGAATAGATATTCATTTAGTTTTTTATTTCTCTAACTCATCTTCATCTTTTGAAAAAATTAGATTAATAGGAATTCGTTTCTTTGAAAAAAAGTATAATTATAATATATTTTTACATCTATTCAGATGGGGATATTCGATAAGTAATTTTATACTTGTTCTGTTGATTTGAAGATAAAGAAGGGAAAAGTACTAGACACATAGATGATGGATGTTGTAAACACGATGTAACTATTTATTTTTGGATAGTTTATACAGAGATAAAACCTACTTATCCCGTTAATATCTAGTTATTTCTAGACAAAATTCACTTACACTGGGATAAAAACCACTCATCTTAAAATAAGATCTACGTCTACAGATAAGTATTTGTAAATATGTATATGTGTATGTTTATCGAGCTTTTAACGAATCGAACCTGAGCGAACCTATGATTTTTAGGTTCGGTTCGTTTATTTAATCGAGCCTAAACTTGTGTTTAGGTTCGGTTCGATTATTTCAGAATCGAATCTGAATCGAACTTTTAGCGAGCCGAACCTGAGCGAATATCGAACTTGAGAATTTTCTTACACTCCTAGCACCAGTGTCCGGACGGCGAGCACGTCGTGTTGGGACGAGGCCACGGTTGCCATGGGAGAGAAGGGAGTTGTGCAACAGCAAACGCAGCTGAAGGAGGAAGATTTTGGTGGATGATCCCCGCCCTTCATGATCACCATCCGATGGCGTACAACAGCATAGGATCCGTTACCTTCAGAAAGCTGACGGTGACATAATTAACTGTGCTTGAATGACCTTGGAGTAGACTTTGTAAATTCCTATGGTCACGATAAAAATTTTCGAGATCTCTCGTATGTCACTCCTTACGACTGGATGCCATGCATCGAGCTCCTCGATCTTGATGGAGTGGTTCGCAAGAATTCACATTGTTTGTGAGCCCATATCGTACGAATTCATGCGTACCGTTCAATCAAGATCGAGCGGCTCCATGGACGGAGGGAAAGGTGGGCGGGTAGGGGCCATGCCCCCCTCCTAAATTAGGAATTAGTGGTCTCCAAATGCTCTTGTAAATTCTCCTTTAAATTAAAAAATATGGGATGCAAATTAAGCAATGGCCACTCCAATTCTCCCATTATCGGATGATAGTTCTTTTTCAGGTTCCATTCCCCTTTAACATTGCAACATGCAACTGTTGTCCTCATAATGCTATTATTAAATGTTGAAAATCATTATTGTTTTGCAAAGTTATGTCAACGACATGCACATAAACCAACTATTTTCATGAATAAACTATTTTCAACTTTGCGAGAAATTCTCCAACAAACTTTCGAATCGAATGGTCTTAACTGCGGGGTTCCTTCATCCATACAACACTAGATGGTAATTAAAAAAATGCTAAAATTTCTTAAATTTGTTCCATGCGAAATTTAACTATTGAATGTTGTGATATTATAATTAATGATGATATTTAATTTGATTTATGTTGAATTGATCATAATAAGTCTGATATCGAAATTTATAAATTCATATGGTGCATTATCTATACATACCTTTATTACAATTTAGGATATTAATTCCAGTTGCACTAGTATATATGAGATTATATATGAAATAATATTTTGTGTGATATGTAATAGTTTCAATAACAAAATGTATACATTGACATCAATAACAAAATAAGTCACACAATAGTAATATTGTCCGGGTGGCTTGAAGCATATATATGCTCGTATTGATACTTTTGTTAATATTGTCAACTAATTATTATGTATGCTTCTCTTTGACTCTATCCATCTTTTACTAAATACTGTAACTCAATAGAAATAGCTTTTTTAATTATGTATATATGTATTTGATTGACCGAACATCGGCCACACCTATTAGAAATTCCTGCCTCCGCCCTGAGCGGCTCGCACGATTACTGCAGAGTCTGCAATACCGCAGACGATCCGCGTTTGGATGCAAGTTTTGAGGAAGCGATTATCAAAACTAAATATGCATTCTATTTTGTAATCATGCTATTTTTTCATCTAACTTAATATTTCGCTAAATAATAAGTAATATTAGAATAGTTGTTATGTTAATCTTCATTTGTATTGCTTAATGCAATCCATACTAAGACTTGTACAATGGCTACTAGATGGGATCGTGCCAGCGAGCTTCGCCGGATGTGTTGGTAGTAGGTGCCATCTACAAGGTGCACCTAGTATGGAGTACATCTCATATGTATTGATGTCATCGCAGGTAGGACTGGACAATAGCTGATGCTGAAGCGGGTCAAGCTGGCAGTAGCAGAAACCGCACCAGGTGAATCTCTGGAAGCACAGTAGGTGACCTGCTATGGCATTCTGGTCATAAGAGGTGGGTCTCTAGAAGCAATGTAAGTGATCTACTACGGCGTCTGCACCATAGCCTGCAAGTGCAAAATTGATTTCCACCACTTATAGCAGGTCTGAATTGATTTGGGGGCCACTCCAACCTATTTCTCTACTATCCAAAGATCAGAACTCATCATAAGAAGAGAAAACACAACAGAGAGAAAAGCTATGGCTTTATCTCTTGTGCCTTGACTCCACTCCCACATATGTGTAATGTCGCAAAGAAGCTCTTCGTTCCCTTTGCTCTTGCTCCGATTGTCATGACTGTCTCCTCTATAATCTAGGTACTCGACAAATCGATTCCACGCACATACATTCCACACTCGAAATACAAAAAAATATAAAGCAAGAGAAAATAACATATAAAGACCGGAATAAAAAATTCTTTCCATTCACTTCATAGCATGTCCATCATTACATTTCATTATAATCCCATCCATGTCCACAAAAATATACGACATGTACTCTTTAAAAAAATAATTCTGTACGTGCATGATACATCTCATGTCTCTCAAAATGCTACGAGTAAAATAAGAGCAACAAAAGCTACAAGTAACTGTAACAAAAAAGAAGCTGTGTAGCTGCACAAAAGAATTAACTCCAAGTAAACAAGTGCCGCCCACTGTTGCGACTTCTGTTGAGAACCTGCGGATCCACACATAGGTACGTTATGAGTAAAGTTGCTTAATATGATATAAAATTTATAACAAGTGAGAGATATAATTGAAAGTGTACAAAAGAAACAACTGGATAAATCATCCTCGCAAAGAGATAAATTATAATAATTATTATCTGATATAGATCGTCCAAGATTCATAGAGAGTCTGTAGTCTTTGCCGGTTGAGACCTCACACTATGACTCTAAGATAAGAAGAATGCCTTGAGGTTGGGGTGCCTCCGTAGGCATGCGGTGGGGTACAATGCATTCTAAATAAGTTCCCAACACATCCACTTGACTTTACTTATAAGATTGTATCTCCGATTCCCAAAGCAAATTTCTACCCGCGAATCACCGAAGCACCCAAGTCCTGTACCCACATGTTAGAGTCCATAGTGACGTAGGACACGAGTAAGGGTATAGATTAAAAGAGCATTTCTTATCTTAGTCCGAATTACCACGAATAACCCAATTCTCCTTATCACATAAGAATTATATTTTATTCCCAACTTCATTTAACCATATTTTTCCGGAACTCATCTCTTAGTGCTACCTCTCGGAATACTAACCAATGTGACCTACTCCAACCCGCGTAGGAACTTTAATTCTGAAGTGAAAGAAGAACTATTATGAGCAAATAGGTCATAATGTAACAACAATTGATGATCGAGAATGGACACCTCTGTCTTTAGAAATATCTATTTCTTCCCTTTGGTAACATCTTGGTCTGAAATTTATCCACACTGACATCCTGAACATGCAAGATTTCTATCTGACTTTACTGAGTTATGCTGCTTGCATGTGTGGAATATGAAAAGAAATCTTCCTAATTTTTTTTCCATTTGAAAATTTTACAGCAAAATGGATGTGAGAATTAATCTTAACATTGGATTTGCCACGTTACTAACATGATCCAACAATCAGCTAGTATTCTAATAGGAAGACATAATCATTTACATAAAAATGGGGCACTTAGGAATCCTTTCGAGACCAAAATTTTCAAGGGACTGTTTTTTAAATCAAAGATGCAAACTTTCTCCAATCACGGGTCCAGAAACACTATAAACCCAAATACTAACTGTACATAGAGCTGAGCATCGGGCCGGGCCGGGTCGGACCCAATCCATCCCAGCCCGAGCCCAGTTCGAGCTATTGAGTCGGGCTTGAGCCCACCCAAACATTGAAACTGAGGCCCATACTCGAATCCGGTCCGTTAGGATATGAGCTGGGTCGAGTTTGGCCGGCATGTTTTTTTTTAATTCATGCTTAAAATCTAAGATGTATAACAAATATGATCTTAAAAAAATGAAGATGTATCACATTCAACAAATAGAAATAAATATATATGATTCAAAAATGTATTGCAAATCAAGATGAGAATTTATACCCTCGTTGACGATTAGGGGTGTAAACGGATCGAACCTGAGCGAACCCATATTTTTTAGGTTCGGTTCGTTTATTTAATCGAGCCTAAACTTGTGTTCAGGTTCGGTTCGTTTATTTTCGAACCGAATCCGAATGGAACCTCTTTTTAAACAAATCAAACCTAAGCGAATATCGAACTTAAGAATTCTCTAATAAGATGGAGTGAAAAGAGAAATGGAAATATATATATATATATATATGTATTTACAGTTGAAGAAATGTTCATTTAGTTTTTTTCTTTATCTAACTCATCTTCATCTTTTGAAAAAAATAGATTAATAAGGATTCGTCTCTTTGAAAAAAAGTATAATTATAATATATTTTATATCTATTCAGACGGGGATAAGGAATAAGAATAATGCGGAGATATTCGATATGTAATGTTTGTACTTGTTCTGTTGATTTGAAGATAAAGAAGGAAAAAGTAATAGATCATAGATGATAGATGTTGTAAACACGATGTGACTATTTATTTTTGGATAGTTTATACTGAGATAAAACCTAGTTATCCCGTAAATATCTAGTTATCTCTAGACAAAATTTACTTACCCTGGGATAAAAACCACTCATCTCAAAATAAGTCCACTTCTACGGATAAGGATTTGTAAATATGTATGTGTGTATGTTTATCGAGCTTTTAACGAATCGAACCTGAGCGAACCAATGATTTTTAGGTTCGGTTCGTTTATTTAATCGAGCCTAAACTTGTGTTCAGGTTCGGTTCGTTTATTTCCGAATCGAATCTGAATCGAACTTCTAGCGAGCCGAACCTGAGCGAATATCGAACTTGAGAATTTTCTTACACCCTTAATTGTGAATCCAGTGTGATGAGGAGCGCTTCGGTTCCAAGCAGTGTACAACGACGGTGCTTGAACACTTGTGGGCTGTAGGCGGTGCCACGCGGCTTGGGGATGGGTGGGGAAATGAGGTGACCGTGGGGAGGGTCGACCGACTCGTCCCGAAGCGATGACAACGTGGGGAGGAAAGGGAGGAGCATGGAGGGAAGCTGGGGGAGAAGGGGAAGGGCGGCATGGGCCGCATTACAACGCATTTGTGGGCGGTCGAGAGGGGAGGGACCTGCCGCATGCAGCTCGAGGGATTTGGTGGTGGTGGTGGTGGTGGGGGGGGGGGGGGACATCGGAGGCTGGAGGGGGAGGGGCCGAGGGGGTCGGGTCCATCGGGACGAGTGGGCTCGCAGCTCGATGCTCGCACTCGAGAAGGGGGAGGGCCAGAGGCGAAGGAGGGGGGATCGTGAAGGGAGGCACGAAGCGAAGGAGAGGCGAGTGGGATTAGGCGAGCAGCGGATTAGGGTTTAATCGGGTTCCGGGCCTAACCTCAGGCCTAGTTCGGGTCTAACCTCGCTCCAGCCCGCGAGCTTCGGGTCCGGGCCCACGCCTGCCCGAACCCAGCCTGAAACTCCAATCGGGCCAATTTCAATACCCAGACCAATCCATTACTATTGCGGGCTCGGGCCATAGGCAGGTTATGTCAGGCCAGGTACTGGGCTGGGCCGGCCGGCCCGCGATTTTGCTCAGCCCTAGCTGTACATGCATAATCTGGTAAATCTAACCTAACTTATTTTGAAAATCTGACCTACAATCCTGCAAAAACATCCAGTGTATTCTGAGATAACACATACTACAGTGCATTCTCCCTCTAGACATAACTTGTACGACTCATTATGTATTCTACTATCAAAAGGCTTAGTTTCCAAAGCACTTAGGACACGACATTAGCTCCGTGTCACCAGCGACAAATTAGTTACATGTGCACATCGACTTAGTTGAGCTTCATCTACAGATTCATCATAAAATAAAAATATTAAGGCTAGTCCTAGATAGCAAAATATCAAATTAGTCTTCATTCTAACGTGTCCTGATGCACGTTACAACTTCAGTGAACCAGTAAATCAAGGTTTTAAAAACCGAATCGGACATCAAACCGGAGATATATCGGTTTCTGATTTTTATGGTCGGACCAACCGGTCGAACTGGTGATGACATCAGCTATTCGAATAAACCGAAAAAGACCGAACCGTTATAGTGTTGGTTTGTTAATATGGTTCAACCGAGTTAAACCGAGTTAGACCGGTATATAATACCAATAAATACGAAAAATGCTACGTCATATCTTTCGAGGATTTGTTTACTCTTGTCCTTATAAGTTTTTCCAATAGCATTTATGCCCTCATTTTTAATACAATTGCATGTGTCCTCTATATTTAAACAAAATCAGTAGTAATATCCTTTTATTAGTACACTTGTACTCCCATTTTATACCAACATAAGAATGATATTGTGATTTTTTTTAAGAAAATATAAGAGCACAAATGAAATTTCTTAAAAGTTAAGGGAATAAATGTCCCTAAAATTTTTTGAAAGGGAATAATAATCATATTCCATAAAATTTATATATATACATATATGTGATGTAAAAAATTAATAACTTTAAAAGTATTTAAACTCTAATTAACGACAAGTGTTGTTAATTTATTGCTTCTCATAGTATAACTATATATGACAACGTCTTCTTCGTTTGTTATTGTTATAAATGGACAATCTCATACACATTGTGGAGAGAGAGAGAGAGAGGCGATGATCATATGGCAGGAAGGGACAAGCGATGGTGATGCATTTACACATGTGAAGGAGAAGAGATAAAATGGGTACTATACTGTGGATTAGAATGAGACTAAATTATGAATATTTCTGAAAAGTTTGGATTTGTTAATTTATTGAAAATTATTTTTTGTCGAAAAAATAGATGATTGAACCGATGGTTTGGTTCAATTGATCCAACCGGGTTTAAGCGGTCCAACCGGGTTTTGACTGATTTTTTTTCGAATAAAAACCGAGTGGTTAGACCGTTTTTTCTCCGGTTCTTGATTTAACCGGTTCAACCGGCTGGTTTGGTTTGATTTTTAAAACCTTGCTCCAAACAACTACTATACCCCAACCCAACCCAACCCGGTTACCAAACTGGCCCTAAGCTCTAGAGGATAGTTGGCTGATAAAAAATGCTCTCGGGCTCTTTCTCTCATGTTAACTTGACAGTCTGTTTGGTGACGTGGTTGTGTTGGAATATCCTCCGGTGAATAGTAGCTATTTGGATGGTTGGGAGGGTTGGAGAGGATTGAAATGATGAATGCGATGTGATACCACATCGATTATGAGTTATATTAACTTTTCTTATGATTATAATACATTTTGATGTTAATTTTTTATTTGAAGGTGGTAAAAAAGATTATAACAAAGAAATTATGGGATCCAATAACTAATTTCAACCCAAGAATGCATAAGTAGAGCGGGAAGAGTTGATGAACTGCTACTTATATCGTACCAAGAGTGAATAGGATAACAACTCCTTGACCGCCACATGCCCGCATCTCGAATATCCGGATCACGAGAACTCGACACCTGGTCAGCGCATGCATTATCAAGAGTGATGGTTATCAACCTAAGCATCTTGTCCTACAAATAAAATACCAAATACCTTTAAATAATGTAATAATAAGTAATGACATAAATCAATAATACTAACTTACATGCTAACCAACAATGAGGTTATAGTGATGTTTTTTACTTCAAAATAACCACTGAATTTTTCCTTTGTCAAATATATAATGATGATATTATTCGTTATGAAATAATTTCTATACTTGACATTATTAAAAGTTTTTACTGAAAATTTCGACAACTAATCATCGTTATATAAATCTCAAGCAACAAATACAACACTTGTTGCGACTTAAAAGAATAAAAGATAATTTTACGATGGATAATATTCATCTACTACAACAAAATGCTTTTGTGGCAACTACGTTATAGCGATGAAATTTTCAAACCGAACAACTCTTCGTCAATGGAAATTTCAATCACCCAAACTTACTAAAAATTTTAACACCATTGGATCTCCGTCCCATAAACACCGTTGGATTCGTGGGTGGAGTTGAATAGAGTGGATCCTATGCAGTACTACAGAATCTGCAGAAATCGCCCGAACCGCTCGATTTTGTTCGAACGGTTCGTACGATTTTTTTTGTTTTGTAGGCCATACCGTGGAAATTTGTGTGAACCATTCGATCAAGATCGAATGATTCGAATGATTGCAGCAGACTCTGCAGTACTGCAGAGGATCGACTTCCGAACTTGAATCCGTAGAGAGAAATGAGAATATGGCATTGTTAGGTTCTCTCTTTAGATAGTATCAAAATGGCAAAAAAGGGCTATCATCCAACAAATAAGAAACGTCTGCGTGCCATTTTGATTGTTGGACCGAATATAATGAATGTAATGGAAGATATTAGAGCTTATTAAGATTGTAATGAGCACACTCATTTTTTTTTTACAAATGTATACTATCATTTTGAGCAAAATATTTATTGTTTTCCAAATTTATGTCATATCATTAATGTTAGTGACCATTTTCTTAAAAAAACAAGCATTAAATTAACACGGAATAATCATTTGTAAAAAAATAGAAAGGTATTTGTAACATGAGAAAATATACAATCATTCCTCATTATTTTAAGTTTTTTTCGTGAAAATGATCATTGAAAAAAGAGTATGATATAAAATTTGTTAAATTATGACTACTTTGTTTAAGATGATTATATACACTTAGAAAAATAATGAGCACGCTCATTACAATACTCACTCTTCGGTTCATTACTTTTAACTCCTTCTCGTCATGAATTCAAAAGATCGATATTGGCTTAAATTCAATTCGACTAAACAAAAGTTCAATTCAAATCCGATTAAAAAATACATGAACCAAATTTAGATATATCTTTATACTCGTTTACCTAAACAAACTGAACCTGCAAATGGTAGATCCGCTCAACAGGAGTGTAAACGAACCAAACCTGAGCGAACCTATCTAGGTTCGGTCAGGTTCTTTTAGCATTTTTAAGGTTTCGGATTCGGCTCGTTTAGATACGATGAATATGGTGTTCTGGTTCAGTTTGGCTCCACCCTGATCCGTGAAGGTTTGGTTGATTTTGTTTAAGGTTTATCAGTGAAAATCCTTGAGATCTAAGTATTTTGGAAATGAGAAATGATCACAACTCTTTATTATGTCTCGATCAAGGGTCATGAGTTTTTATGCGTATGTCTTATTTGCATCACGGTACAAATTCCTCATTCCTCATATAATTATTTTATGAAAAATACGTATATTAATACATATAATATATATATTATGTATCAAAATTTTAATGAACCGAACCTGAGCGAACCTTCCATTTCAAGGTTCATTTCGTTTAAATAAATAATCTCAAACCTATATCAAGGTTCAACTCATTCATTTTTCAGACCGAATCTTAATCGAACTTTCAACGAATCGAAACTACGCGAATATCGAAATTAAGATTTTTAGGATCGATTTCAAGATCGATTTTAATGGGCTGTACCCTTAAAAACTAATTGGGCTTTGGCCTATTTAGGCTCAAGACTGGTTCAACACTTTGGTGACAAAATAGCCTAAAGGCCCTTTTATTTTTTGTGATTTAATTTTCTAAAACAAAAAGGGGTGTTGGCAAATACATATAGCCGTCGTGGGTAATTATGAAAAAAAATACATATAGCCTTCAGTTGTTTTTTTTTCGAATGAAATGCATCTTAAGTTGTTATCAAAAATAAAAATTACGGTAAATATCTCCGAATGTATCCTGCATAAGAATTATTTCATAATTGATTATCACCGTTTAAATTTTTAATAATTATTTGGGTGTATTTTGTTCGTATATATCACATAAATAGTTTTAATAAATAGAAATCGAAACTGAAAATCACGAACATTTTGTATTGCATATTACACAGAATGAATACCTATTTGAGATTAAAAAATTAAAATAAAAATGATTACGACTCTCGATGATTAACAAAACGGAAAAATAACTAAAAACTATAATCTGTAGACGATGGCTTTAAAAATAAAAAGATGCAAACTTCTTAAAATAACTTGAACCTCATCATGCTTTTTTTGGAATATATATTTGGCTTTTTTTTCTCACGTGTACCCTCAAAGATTCTGCAATTACAGCTATACTATTGTCGTATACGGATATAGGTATTATCGTATCCTTATCTGTTTTTGAATACGAATATGGATGCGGATACAGATATTGACGGATATTAAAACTATCTTATCATATCTTTAAAAAAAACGGATACGGATGTAAAATGGATACTGATCGCATACGAGTAATGTTAGAAATACTTTACATACTCAACTTAAATATATACGAATTGGATGGAAAACACATGATATAAATTTACTACATGTGCTTGTTTCATAAAATTATACAAATATGGTATAAGAAGGTATAGAGTTATGTTACATAGGATTAAAAATAAATCTATGACTATATTTATACGAAAACAGATATACGGATACGGATGCTTGCAGATATCAAAACAATATCCATATCCGTATCTGTTTTAAAACGGATACTGATACAGATGTCAAAATCTGTATAAAACAAATACGGCGACGGATCAGATACGGATATATCCATATCCGTTTGCATCCCTTGACTTGTGCCTATGTATTCTTACAAATTTTACAGTTATACCCTTCTGTTATAACAGTAATTGCTGAATCTTGGAGGGGTACAAGTGTCAAAAAAACTCTAAATATTTACAGCAACGCAAACATTTCAGACAAAAAAAGCAAGGTTTTTGAAACCAACCCGGACACCGAACCGAAAACCTTGCTGAAATGATCGGATCGGGTCGAACCATGTAATCAAACTTGTTCAACCGAATGATGACGTCATCATTATTTAAAATTGGATTAAATCGGACCGGTGGAAAAAATGTTTGAACCGGCTAATCAAACCGAAATGAAATAATATATGTATATATAATATACACTTAATATACTTGAAATATATATAAAATATATAGATAATGTATATATTTCACACTATATTTAAAGTATTTTTCTTATACACCATCAAATATCATACATATCATATATATATATTATTTAAACTAGATGCTCTATAACATGATAATAGTTTAATTATATTCTTAAAACCCAATACATGCAAAAAATTGTGTTTGTGTAGTTGGTTAGAAGTGTGAAATAGGTAACCAAAGGTTATGGGTTCATCTCCCACTACCAATAATATTTTTAAATAATTAAAAAATTAAATGCGGTTCAACTTCGGTCGAACATGGTTAAACCGGATAAAAAATAAGTTGAACCGGATCAGTTAATTAAAGTTTGAATAATCGAACCAAACTGATATAAACCAGCTAACCGGACCGATCCAGGTCCGGTTCACCGGTCGGACCGATCGAACCAGCCGATCCGCTCAGGTTCAAAAACACTGAAAAAAGGACAGATATATACGAAAGAAGCACAGATATCAAAGCAAACCAGATGGAAACCAAACAAATCCCACAGGAAAAACAAAATGACCAATTGGAATCTCACCACCACAGCAAACTACAGAGAGGTAGAGAGAGAGAGATGTTTTAAATATTTTCAGATGTTTCTCCTTCATCTCTTTCTCTCTCTACCTTCATTGCTATCTGCTCTGAGCTGCCCCTTCTGCACTGCACAATTGCCCTCTGGATTGCCATAAAGCCCCTTTGAATTCCAGGGATTTAAACCATGAAATGCTGCTGTTTGATCTCAATCAGGAAGCATCACTTCATCTCCAGTTAGTCCTGTTATGAACACACAGACACTCTATTTTCTTCTCAAAAAATTGAAAGGTTTTGATGACCAGCAAAGCCACAGTCCAAGATTATATTGTCAGGGATTAGGGTGGAGCATTGGGCCGGGCCGGGCCGGCCCGAACCCGACCCTGACCCGACCCGCAAAAGCCCGGACCCGGCCCGAATCCGATGTACAAATAGGTCGGGTTTGGGTCCTCATTTTTCGAAAATATTATGCTCGGGTAGGGCCGGGTCCGAACATGAAGTACAAATGGGCCGAGCCCTCACATTTCAAAATATCATATTAAAACTAAATTAGGAGACACGGATTTATAGTCAAAATATATCCAATATTTCCTTCATCCATCAATAGTAATATTATATCGTAACAATACATTCAATATTCATGTGTTATGGAAGAATTATATCCATAACAATAAATTGGAATCAAAGTGCAACTTCATGGAATCAAAATAAGTGCGGGTTGAGCCCGGTCCGAGCCCGACCCAAACCCAAGTCCGATCCTGCGGGCTTTGGGCCTGGCCCGGGTTCTTAGTTTGCTGAAAAAAGCGGGCCTCGACCCAGCCCAAGGCCCATGAAAAATTGATGGGCTCAGGCCGGGCTTTCTCGAATTGGGCCGGATCAAGCCCAATGCTCCACCCTATTAGGGATCTATTCTGGCAAAAAATCCTTTTCTTCCTGAAATGATCGCAATTAAATAAACAGATGGATTAAAATTTACAGCAGCAGCCAACCCAACTCACAAGGAGGGCAGAGGGGAAGCAACAGGACGTGATTTTTTTTACCAAATAAATGGAAATTAAACGAAAAGGTCCCAACTTTGGCCCCATTCTCTGGAAAGGGAAGAACAGGGGAAGATCTGGAACCCATGAAATAAATAAATAAATAAATAAATAAAAATAAGAACAGAATAAAAAGCTGATTAAGTTGATCAGATATCGTGATTGTGATATCAAAACTCCAAGGAAAATTGGGAAGAAAAATATCAACTTTGGCTCCATGCTGAAAAAAAGGGTACATGCAGCAGATCGTACATATCCATAAAAGAATACAGGAAAATTGAATATCTATCTATCTATATATATATATATATAATAATAATAATAATAAATAGATAAACAGATGGGAAAAAAGTGGCACAATTTGAGCGCCAAACTCAGTATCGTTGGGTCGTTGCTCGCTCGCTTGCTTATTCGTCGCTTCCCACGACTCATCAAAGGTCGAACAAAACATCACAAGAAGGGTGTATTAGAATGTTCTGAAAGTCTTTAGCACTCATTCTTTCCCGGCCTCCTATAGATCTCTCTGCGCTAGGGCTGTCAGGAAAGCTCGAGCTCGATGAGGTCAACTCAGGCTCGGCTCGTTAAGGGCTCACGAGCCGGACTCGAAACCTTAACGAGCCCGAGCTCGGGTTGGGTTTTATGACTCGTTAGCTTATCGAGTCGAGTCCGAGTTGGACGTTGTTCAACTCGGAAACTCGACTCGATAACTCGTTTCCCCTCTTAATAAAAAGTTGAAAACATATATACCGAAACTTCCACATTAAGTTTGATATAAAATAGAGGTTAACATTTTGCTTGCCCAAAAAGCTACAGAAAAGAGTACAAAAAATCAAAGTTACAAATGACATTTGCATAATTTAATGTATAAAATGGAACAATGATTCTTAAGAGGTTCATGAGCCTACTCATTTTGAGGCTCGTGAGCCAGCTCAGAAACTCATGACTCGATAAGAGGCTCGTGAACCAGCTCATTTTGAGGCTCACGAGCCAGCTCAGAAACTCGTGGCCCGATAAGAGGCTCGTGAGTCAGCTCGAACTCGACGAGTTCGAGTTCGAGTTGGTGATTCAGTGCTCGACCCTTATCGAGCCCGAGTTCGAGCCTTAGGTTTCTTATCGAGTTTGACTCCGAATTGAGGCCAACTCGACTTGTTGAACTTGATAGACACCCCTACTCCGCCCTCTCTACTTCCACCACTGTCAAAAAATAAGCCTCATGTTGTTCATCCCAAAACTTCCAGATTCTCTCTCTCTATCTCTAGTATTATGAGGAAAAACAGAAGAAAAAAACCCAACTTTGGTCTCATATTGCAGGAAGGTAAAAGAACAGAAAATCAGATATATAAACAGAGAGAGAGATGGAAATATATAAAAATATAAATAGATAAACAAGAACACTAGAAAAAAGTGGCACAACTGGACTGGTGCTATCTGCATCCTCCTCCCACAAAGCTTAATCAAAAACTCATCTCATGATCCCAAGCTTCCTATTTCATCTTGGAAAGTTCTACAATCTCCAACATTCTCTCTCATGATCTCTCTTCCTCTCTCTCTCTCTCTCATCGATGAGAAAAATTATGAAGATAGTAGAAAAGACCAAACCTTTGGCCTCATCCTACCAGAAGGCAAAAGCAGCAAATCAGTTACATGTGTACAGAAACCAAGAGAGAGAAAAAATGGCAATAAACTAAAAGAAATAAATTATAAGTCGAGAAATTTTATTGGTACAGCTTAAAAATCCCAATTTTAAATTCCAAAATCTCAAAATCCCTTGAGTCTCTAGCAAAGGACATTACATATGATATATGGGGAAATAGAGAGAGAAGCAAAAGCATCAAACTAGTGAGATATATACAAAAACAAAGAAAAGAAATCTGAACTACATTAAAGTAGATAAATCAAAACATGAGAGAAAAAGATGAGACCAAGTGGGCATGGTGGGTTGATGCAATCAAACTAAACTTTAGTCCATCTATCTAGGTTTGATTTTTGTAATCTCCATTTATACTCATTTTTACTTTGATTAAGGTTTTTGTTTGAAATTGAACATTCAACAACATCTATTATATATACTATCTTTTTTTGCTCAATCAAGCTTAAGATATGCATGAGTGATTTGCATAATTTCCTTTCACACATGCATGCATGCATACATATATCAATTCACGTGTATATATGCAACAATTTATAGCAATATACAAGGGGGTTTGATTCAACTAATATTCATATGTCATGTCAATATAATGATCATGCATCTCACTTTGATATCCATAGTGTAATCCCATCCATGTTATATGATCCCATAAACTTTTCTTTTCTTTTTGAAAGCACTTGAATATTTTAGGGGTTTTATCATTTGTGCCCCTCTGAGATATCACAATTTCAGTTATGCCCCTATCTTTTTGGTAATATCAGTTGTGTCACTCACTTCTTTTTCTCTTATCACTTGTGCCCTTCCATCAGGTTGACCATCAAAAAATTAAAATAACCGTGATTTATTCAAACCATGGTGTGGTTAAGAAGGGTATTATGGTCAGAATAAAATCAAAGGAGAGGTTGGACCGGGAAAGTGGGGCGAAGGAGGAGCTCGGGGCGGAGCTCGAGGTTGGAAAGGACCGGGTCAGGTAGGAGGGGGCGGATTGGGGAGGAGGTGTGAGGCTGCGAGGAGGTGCGGGCTGGGGCGGGGGCGACAGGGGCAGGGGGAGGTGCCGCGGGAGGAAGTGCGGGCTGGGGCGGGGGCGGCGGGGGCAGGGGGAGGTGTTGCGGGAGGAGGTGCTCCTGGTGGAGAAGGGTGGCAGCCGACTGCTGTGGATGCAGCTAGGGGGAAGGATGGCGGTGGCGGCCATGGAGGAGCCGGGGCGGAGGTGCGAGGGCGGGGAGGAGCTCGGGGCGGAGGGATGGGCTGAGCGCGGTCGGTAGGAGCCGCTGGAGGAGCAGGTGGCTGGGAGAAGAAAGAGAAGGTGGAGGAAGAGGATGGGGGAGGAAGAAGAAGAAGAGGTGGACATTTCAGTCCATTTTTTTCAATTAATTCCACATGTGTCCTTGAAGTTAACGTCCGTTTGTATTATGGATGGATGGAAACTAACTCGAGGGGCACAAGTGATAGAATGAGAAGAAGTGAGGGGCACAACTGATATTATAAAAAAGATAGGGGCATAACTGAAATTGCGATATCTCATATGGACACAAATGATAAAAACCCAATATTTTATTACAAATGGTCCAAAACTTTAACTTTACGAATCCAATTATCTTGAACGAATTTATGTTTAAATTGTAAAATTATCGATGTCCTCTTTTTGTAGCGATACAAGTTTGATCATATCGCTACATGTCTAGGTTAAGAACCATCAATGTGGTCTGTTTTATATTGGTATGAATTTATCTTGCACCGGTAGACATAGTTTGTGGCAATGTTTTGAAAATCGTTCTGGACCGACCGGTTTGACCGAGTTGAATTCATGGCCTCTGGTTATCTATTTAGAACCCCTAACCAACCACTTTAATTCAACTTTTACATGTAATGAGTTTTGACTATAATTTAACTATTGTATGTTATAGAACATATAGTCCTATACACACACACATATGATATGTATAACATTTGATGGTGTATACGAAAAAATATTTTATGTATAGTGTGAAATATATACATTATCTATGTATTTGATTTCTATTTCAAGTATATTTAAGTGTATATTTTATATATTCTTTATTTTATTTTGATTTGATTAGTCGGTTCAATTATATTTTTTTCATTGATTTAATTTAATCTGATTTTAAATAATGATGGTATCATCATCCAGTTGAACCGATTTACTTACATGGTTCAACCGGATCTGATCATTTCCATAAGGTCTCTGATTCGATGTCCGATTCGATTTCAAGAGCAGTGGTTTGTGACGGTATGTAATCAACCTTGCATGGTGCAGTATATTGTTAATTTATTGGTATTTAATTATATATTTTTTTACATTTGTGCCCCCATGAGATTCTCAGCTACAATGTCGCCTCTACTTTTTTTAGTTGCACTGGTGCGACTGTATTCTTACAAAATTCATACTATCCCTCTTATTATTACATGTATGCCCTTATTTTATCACAAGTGTAAAACAAACTCTTAATTATATTGTAGTGTTACAAAGGAGGTGTATTTGTGCACTATAAACTTATATTGCTACATTTTATACTCTTATTCCTAAATGGGTCATTATTCAAGGTAAATAGGTACACATAATCATGACATATAGTATTTTTTTTCAAATTTTTTTCATTATTCCATAGTATTTTCCTTGATATTTTTGTTCTTTCCTCCCTTTCTCGAGTCCTCAATATAACCCTATACATGTTGTAACATGTAATCTCAAAAGCAATGCATCGATACACATCATTCACATTATATACATGGCTACATAATCAACTCATTTATTCATACACATGCCATAAAAACACGTATTGCTTGAGGTATTTTCATACATAGGATATCAATGGACATGCAAAATCAAAGACAAGGAGAACAACTTCATCTTGTTTCTTACATGGAAGTTCTTGTGGGATCTCTAGAATATGCAAAGGCATCATAAATATCGAGATGCCCATGATAATGTTAGACACGTTGGATATTTTGCTACATAAAAATTGGGAAGGACACATGTGTATATATATCGACCCCTTAGTTAATATGACATTATCCTAATTTTACCTATATATATGCCAATTGTTATTTCCAACTAGGATTTGGAGAAAAAAAGAGAATCAGTTGGATAAATTTTATTATGGGTAGGGTTTCTTATATAGCATGGAGCCTTAAAGTTATATAGGTGAGAATTTCGTATAGTCCTCAATAGGATTTTTTTAATAAAGAAGGCATACAAATATAAATAGTAAAAAAAGAAAATATACCAAAGGATAGAATAGCCTATTGATGTCAATGCTCCTCCTCAAGTTGGAGCATATTTGTCGATCATGTCCAAGTTAAATATCAATCATGAGACACATTTCATTGGAAGCGAGGAGTAGTTATCTTCCCTTCTTACACTGCATCTCACATAAAATGGCAATCCTTTGCAATATGCTAGGTCCGGCATGAAAAATATGAATAGTGGCAATGTACGTAGCGAATTTGTTGACACAATAGTGAGGAACTGAGGTAGTGTCAGACAAACTAAGTTCTTATAAAAAAAGGAGATGACCCATGTAATCTTACACGTGACAGGGGCCATAGCTCTGTATTCTATTTCTGCACTTATTCTGGAGACTACAATCTACTTCATGTTGCCATTTGCCAATGCTTCCACCAACAAACATAGCATAATCAGTGGTGGATCATCAATCTTCAAAAGAAGTCAGCGTATACGTAAGATGTAATGTTGGTGTGCTCATTAGATCCCTAAGAAGATGGCCTTTCCTAGGGAATCCTTCAATTATCGAAGGATTAGAAGAACGTCATGCCAACAATTACATTGTTGCTTCTCCATGTACTAACCAGCTCTGCTCACAACATATGAAATATTAGATCTAGTGACAACAAGATATAATCGTTTGTCCACTAGGCTTCTAAATTGTCACTACAAAAAAAGGCGGGATTGGCGTGCACATAAGAGCTCGTTATGTGCACGCCTAGTGCACGCCATGTGCACGCCTGACGAGTGGGCGAGCACATGTGCTCGTTACGGTCGTGCTCGCTGATCTGAGAGTCGCCACGGGTGGTGGGCGAGCACTATGGGACGTTATGTGCTCGCCCGCCCGTCGGGCGTGCACATATGTGCTCGCCGGTGTGATCGCCTTCTCTATAATCTGCGATTACACACGGAGCACCGGGCGAGCACATGTGCTCGCCCAAAGTGATTTCCAGGAAAAAAATATACAGGTTCGACAGGGTTTTGACGCCCCGTCGAACCTGTATACCCTTCCAATAAACCACTGCAGGTATCTTCCTAAGGATATATGTATTATAGCAGATCGTAGATTAAGATAACTAGCACTAAAAATTTAAAGGAACGCAATATACATGAATTCAGAAATAAACAATCTAATATAAGATCTAAATATTACAAACAAGTCAACGCCAACAAAGTTCATATAAATTAAAAGATGTTCTAAAAGTTTAAAAGAAAATACAGGTACAAACCACCAAAAATTTACTTCTTCTTTGATCTAAAAAATTTGGAGACTAAACCCTGCTTTGATTTCTTTTTTTCTTTCTCCTTTTCTTTGAACCTCGCATACATGCGTGCCTCTTCTTCAGGGTCGTTCTCCTCCTCCTCTTCGTGATCAGATTCAATCTCTTCAGGTTGAGATGCACGCCCTTGCGACCTATATTATATATGGAAGATATTTATCTATTAAATGCATTTTGTAGATATAGAAATTTAATTGTATTACTCATTCTATAAGAAGAATACTTACATGTACGCCGTGAACTCCTCTCGGAGCTTCGTCACCTGCTCCACCATCATCGCCATCTGCGACTCCATTGGAACTGAAGATTGGGACGTATGTGGTTGCGTATACGACGGCTGAGAGTATGCAGAATAGGAGTGACGATGTTCCTCCACATAGTATGGAGGAAGACCACCAAGCGTCTGCTTCCTATTCGCCACAACGTCCCTCTCCTCCAACACCTTATAAGTTTTTCAATTTTTAATATAAAAGTATATATTAGAAATAAATATAGTAAGATAATATTTATCTATATATACCTGCTTCCAGATCGTTTTATCAAATGGTGGTTGCTCTCCAGTTGGATCGACACCCCATTTATCTGCAGATAGTGCCAGATAACGATCCTGAAATACAAAGTTTACCATATATATAAATATGTTATAATATATCAATTAATTTTAAATAGATTGATAGACTTACCAACAATTGTCCGGCTTCAGGAGTGGACCATTGCGACTCTCCTTCTCTCCCACTCATGTGGGACCTCGACCACCACTCCTGAAAAGAGGGTTCCCTTTCCAACCTAGCAGCCTGAAAATTTTTTTAAGATCTATTAAAACATTGCATTATTTTAAAGTAGATCTCCAAAAAATAATTTTAAATCGTAATACCATCTCCGCTCTAATCTGATTGTGGCTTTTAGAGCCACTGGTAGACTTGATCCTTTGTTTTTGGCGGTTTGTCTTTCCCGCCGAAGATCTTCGTCCAAACTCATCATCCGCAACGAATGCATCACAGAAATCGGCCCATCTGCAAGGATTACGTATATTTGGCTGATTAACGATGGGGATAGGGATAAGTGTGATCCTTATTTAGTGCCTAATACAGTGCTTGGGTCACTAAAAGTTAATGGGCACCTGCAAAAAAAATTCGAACCTGCATACATCAAAAACCACAACCATTGGTCTGGGATAAACATCCCAAAGTGAGTCCAATAGTGCTGTGAAAAAATAAAAAAAATATAACACAGTTAGAGGTGATCAAATCCTCTAACGTGTTGCACACGCCACCCGTTGTGCAGGGCCACACACCACCCGGTGTGGAAGGACGCACTGTGTGAGGAAAATTTTGTGCGATTTTCTAATAATTACTAAATCATATTTTGGACTTATTATAAACCTATGTATAAGTTAATGTGATATAATTGGTCACATTAACTAAAATTTAATGTGATAATAAATTATCACAAAATAAACAATGGTGTATATCATATCTCATATCAAAACGATATGAAATTTTAAAACTGTTATTAATGATATTGATAATATCTAGTATCTACATTATTGAACTTGAGTAACTAAAGTTATTCACAAATTTCATAACTAATCATTTTCGAACATAATGTTTGTTGAGGCATTTTATCTACATTATTCCGAGGCATTATAAAAGTTGAGTAACTAATCTTTTCTGAGCATAACTAATCTAAACTAATCATACAAGCATTTTGTCATTTAAAATTTACAAAATTTAAACATAATTTTCGTTGAGGCATTTTATCGAACACCTACAGGGCATACAATTCTACATATTATTTAGACAACCAAATTCGAAATAACAATACAATAGTGATCTACTATTATCCTTAATATGTAAAACACATATAAACTAACAAAATACTACACTACATTCAACAAAAATTTTAAACCCTAATCTATCCAAACAATACAACTACGTAATGAAATCAAATAAAAAGAGAAAAGATTAAAGATTATACTGAGTAGTAGATGTAGATCTACTCAAAACACGAAAACCACGGGCGTCGGGGTCGGGGCGGAGGGCTTGCGGGTCGCCGGAGGGGAGGATTTGGGAGGAGTTTGCGTGAGAAATGAGGAAGAAGGGCGTCGCAGTCTCTGTTTACGGGCTTGGGCGAGCACACTTAAGTGCTCGCCAGGCCGTCGCCCAGTGCTCGCCCATATATTTCCAGCCGCTAAAATTTTCCGCGCAATGAAATTCAAGTGGGCGAGCACATTGAGCGAGCACATGGGCGAGCACATGTGCTCCTCAATACTGGTAACCGCGCCTCTCCGCAAAATTCAAACCAGCGACCCTCATGGGCGAGCACATGTGCTCTTAGTGTGCTCGCCCATTACGGGGCGAGCACATGTGCACGCCCCGTGCACGCCGAGACGTGCACGCTAATCCCGCCTTTTTTTGTAGTGTGTGTGTTATCCTCAAACATGGGATCCGTGGAAGTAATATGCCAATAATGGAGGATGGTTTACAACCAAGTAAACCAACATCCGCAAAAATATAAAAATAATTCTTCCTCTATGACAAAGACAATCCTTCTGCTATGTGGATCCTCCCAATCCCTAGAAAGTGTTGAAGATGGCCAAGGTCCTTGATGACAAATACCTTGTGGAGGAAGGTCTTAGTCTCAAGAATACTTGCATTTCCATCACTGATGATAACCATATTATTAACATATATTGCAAGTATCACGGTACCTGAGGAACATCATCTAAAGAACATAGAATAGTCGGGATGCAGCCCTATGGAAAACCTAGAGAGCTGATCTCTAAAGTGATTATGTCAAATCAAGCTCATGGACTCTACTTCAGTACATAGGTGTGCTTATATAGACTGTATACATATTGCTCCTCAACATAATATTCCAATGTCAATTTAATATATACTTCCTCCTCAATGTCTCCTTAGAGGAAGGAATTCTTCACATCTACCTGAAAAATGTGCAATTCATGTTGGCTGCGATTGATAGAATCATGCAAATGGACTCCATCCTAGCCACTGGAGAAAATGTCTCAAATTAAGGCAATGCCATATGTATGAGTGAAACCCTTTTTCACTAGTCTGATCTTTGGTTTGTCAGTTGATCCATCATGTGAATATTTGGTTGTAAATAGCCATATGCATGCAACTAGGATCACTCCTGATGAATATGGCACAAGTTCTCACGTGCCTATGGAAGTAAGTATCTCCATCTCTTTATCCATGACATGTTTCCAACCAAAGTCATGAATAGTTGTGTGATGACCAAAAGGGATGATTGCCACCATAAGAGCATATGTAAAATCCATGTCATGGTTGGATAGACTATCATTAGAAGTAAAATGTAACAAGAGATGTAAAGAATACTAACTATTAGACTTCCATAGTGCAGAAGGTATGCATGTAGAAGTTCCTGATTTGCAGTGCTCGAAGCTAGAGTATATAGTTGTTTACACCCTTCAGTTTTGATGGATTACCATGAACAACCATGAAAGAAGTGGATATCCAGGGTTTTATCTTTAGATTGTGACCATTGTGATCTTGGGGAGAGAGTGAAAGAGACTTCGAGGCAATATACTCAAGCATTAGAAATCAACAAGGATAACATCGTTGTGACGGGTAGTAGCCAAGCTACCTAGCAGTTGTGTGGAAGCAAGAAGGGTGGTAGCAGCACTAGACTGCGGCTGTGCAAGCTGCATTACCGAGAGCATGCAATGACATGGAGACACTGTTGGTCAGAGCGCGATGGTGCGCAATATGGCGACGCACAACATGGGAGCAACACTTAGGTATGGCACATCATCATGGCGGTGCGGCTTGGAGATGGTGATGGGTTTAGGCAGGAACTCAAATCTAGATATGTATGTTAGATACGATGTGGAAAAAAGAGACCAAGGGAATATATTTATTTAATGAATAGGATTTCTTATATAGCATGAAACCCTAAAGACATATAGATAGGAATTTCATAGCATGCCTCAATAGGATTCCTAAACATAAAAGGATTACAAATAGAAATAGCGAAAATAGAAAACATATCTCAATGGTTAGAATCGCATATTAACGTTAACATAAGAAGTCCTAAAATTGGCTACTCCTATTGAAACTATATAACTGTTAATACAACATTAGTAACATAGTCATTGAGTAAACACGTTGCGAAAAAATTGAGATTTTTTTATGTCGCATTATTACATATTTGTTTTCACTGTCTAATATTTCTGACGTAGACAAAAAACAATCACTATGTAAATCTATAGAGTTTATCGGATTGAAACTATATTTAATAGTTGTATCTATGTTAAATTGTTTCATAAAAATGTAATACAGGTTGAAAAAATGTATATTTTGGCACTACTTTTGTAAAGAGACGCCTTATTCTATTAACCCATTATCAATTAAATCTCTAGTGTGTTGCTTTCATATTATTGTATGAAGATGCATCATTGATTCCTATAAAATATTAAAATATATTGCATAGAGATGCATTCAAATTATAATATACCACACTTATTTTATGAATAATAATCACATAATGTACAAATGCAATGTTGGTATATAAAAGCAAAAGCTACATAATCTAAAATACAATGTTGATTTTTAGAGTTTTTGTATGCTTTACATTGTGCAATGAGATACTATTTTAAAATTCTTCTACTTATTCTTAGATAATTGATCATTTATCATGTGATATCTTATACAGAATAAAAGTCTCCTTGTTCTAAGATAATTGTATGTTATCTCGCAAAAGAAGATGAATGTAGATATGGATGAAATTGTTTGAATACGAATATGACTATATGTGTTACTATATTCTTATCTTTTTTTATGTGAATACATATAGAAATATGAATATGAAATATCATATGAATGTGCAAAATGATGAACCATATCCTCAAAATACGAAACAAATGGAAAACTAAATATTGATAATCTGGATATGAATATTTGACAAACAAATTAATTTACGAATTTATTACTGGGAAGTGACTTAAAAATAAATAAAGAATAAAAGAATACTTATCATACTTATTTGCAATCGTATCAAAATCGCAATGATATCATCCAATATTCGAGCATTTGTATTTACATTTGTATTCGTACCTGTATCTGTATCATCAAAAACTATTCGTATCCTCCAAATTCGAACATTCATATTCTTATTCCGTGATAAAAAATTGACGTAACGCAACGAATAATTCAATAATCGTTGGCAAATTTGATCCTAGTTAAATATATACCAACAAATATAATCATTGCTTGGTTCTTTGATGTAGCAATGAATATCGTATTTGGTAGTGTATTCTTCACAATGCATCATATACCAACAGTCAATCGCTTAATTTCTCTTATAATCAATGTTAAATTTAGCAACGATTAATATAGTTTTAACGAACAAGCAAAGGAAAAACTTTTGTTATATGAACCTTTAACAACGAATATAACATTCATTGCAAATTACAAGAACATAAGATGATTTATTAACGAATACTAATCGTTGTTATATCTATAACATCAGAAGATATAGCAACAAAGATTCAAATTATTCATTAACTTTATTGTAGTGTTTGTATTCATTAAAATTGAGTATACTAAAACCGTATTCTACTCGTATTCGTATGATGTTGAATTTCAACGTGTTAAATCATCAAATATAAGAAAATAGCTGTCATATCCTTTTTTTCAAGGAACTCCCTTGAAGGGGACTTTCATTTAATCATTTCAGGAATTACACGATTAAACAACTTCCCAGCGTGATAAGTACAACTAGATGGTAAGAGAGAAAGAAAGAAGAAGCAAAGAACAACATAGAAAACAAAGAAAAGATCCAACATTGTTCGTCACGAGAACTAAACACCTTGGTCAATAGTCAAAATAACCTCGAGAGCGTTCCCTTGACGGACAAGCCGATTACAAACGAGAAGAAAAATGAAAAGAGAAATCCATCCGTACCTTGAAGTTCCAATCGTGTAAGCTCAACCTCATGCAAACTCTTCCGTACGAGTATCAATTAAACCATCCCGCATGCCTTCCTTGTTATTATGAGGTGTGGCAACTATGCTATTAGGGTAGAGAGGCTAGGAAGTTTGAGTGAATGATTGTAACCTGGAAGACCTTCCCTTAATCCGAATTCAAGTCGTTTGTAGACTCTGACAGCTCCCTGGGAATGAATACTAGACCAGTCTGACAAGAAAGCGCTAAGCAAAGAATTCTGAAACATGAGGGACCCGATCTATATGCACTAAGCGCCAAATCTCATAGCATAGATGTATCAGGGGTGAACCACCGATCTCAATGCAGAGACGGATCAGGAATGATCCATTGAAGGAAAGCACGAGAAACTGGTGCCGGATTTCATCCTTGAGCTTCACAAACCGCTGAGATGGGGGTGGATATGACGATGGCAAGGAAAATGCGAAGGTCAATTTAAATCTGCCATAATTTCTTCGTCTGAAAAATCATCTTTTTCTTTTTGATTCTATTCTATCAATATCAAAGCCATCAAAAAATGAGCTGGCCAGACATCTTCAAGCAGAGCAGAGGCACACCAGACGTCATCATAGCGAAGGTGGCAGTGGAGCCAACAACGAGATGAGGTGAAGGTAGGGATGAAAACGGTCGGATACGGATACGAATATAGGTATAATTATATCCTTATCCATTTTAAAATGCGAATACGAATGCGGATACGAATATTGACGAATGTAAAAAATGAGTTACCATATCCTTGAAAACGAATACGAATGTAAAACAAATACGAATCGGATATGAATAATAAAAAAAAACTTCTACTAGATTAAATAAAATATACATGTTTAGGATGGTTTACACATAAAATAGGTATACCGGATATAGTAATTTCATAACAATTATATCAGCAATGGTGAATGCGATTATAAAATGTTGTTACACACATTTATAAATAAATTTATTACTATACTTATGTACGAAAACGAATATACGAATACGAATGCGAATATTAGCGAATGTCAAAGTGATATCCATATCCGTATCCATTTTAAAACGAATGTGAATACGAATGTCAAAATATGTACAAAACGAATACGATAGCGGATCGGATACGAATATATTCACATTCGTTTTCATCCCTAGGTGAAGGCATAGCCGATGAAGTCGACGGCGAGGAGTATGTAGATCCCCACCTACACGAGGACATGGATGATAGCCCGGGGGGGTCCCAGGTGCTCGCCGGAGCCGAGCTCAGGCCAAAAGAGCAAGGCGGTGAGGAGCTTGAGGTGGGGAAAAATGGCATCCAATCCTATGCTCCCGTCTCCCTCCACTATATAGTTGCTATTTGGCACTAGCCCCCTGCTTTTTATTATGGTTTTCATTTTACTCCCTCCTACATTGAGGACCTTGGTCCAACATTTTTTTATGTATCCAATTTACTCACCTCCTAAAAAAATCCATCCTCCCCCCCCTCTCTCTTCTTTCTCTCTCTACTCTACTCTCTCTCTCATCTCCATTGGTAGTTTCCTCCTTTCAAAAACAGAGAGCAGCAGCCAGCAGCAGCAAAGCACAGCAAAAGCAAGCCCTCACCCCCACTCTCTCCCTCCCTCCCTCTCTCTCTACCTCCACTCCCCCTCCCTGTCCTTCTCCTATAAATACCAGTTGCAGGGTCGTTAGGGTTCTCCCTCCCTCCCACTCTCCCCACCCCCTCTCCTCCCAACCCAAACCACCAGGAATCCGAATTGAGCTCTACCCACTTCACTACTCCCGCACCTGATCGAGCTGCGACGACCCATCTGCGCGAAGATGGTGAGAGACTCTTACGGGTCTTCTTCACTCGGCGGCTACGCCGCCGCCGCCGCCGCGAGGCCACCCGCGTGGCTCGGAGCTCTCGTGGCCGAGACCTTCTTCGTGGGCTGCGCCTCCCACGAGAGCAGGAAGAAGAACGAGAAGAACATCTTCTGCCTCGAGTGCTGCTGCAGCATATGCCCCCACTGCGCCTCCGGCTCCGCCCACCGCCACCACCCCCTCCTCCAGGTGAGGGACCCCTTTGCAGTTCTGGAGAAGCGCGAGGGCCAAATTTTAATAAAATCACCGCGTGGTTAAAAAAAAGCGAGGAGAATTACGTCGGTTTTTTTACCGTGCTCACCTGGATCTGGAAGCTCCGGACGAATTTGTTTTTATATTTTTTTCTACGAAAATTACGAGAACGAAGTTGCAAATTGACCTGTTTGTTCTCGTGGATTTTTCTTGGGCGAGCAGGAAAGTTAGCCTTTGTTCGATAATTTTCCGCAAATTAATCAATTTAACGCCGTGAACTTGAAATTTTGCTATTTTCGTGTCGAATTTCATGTGATTTTTTCTGGGATTTCTTATATTTTTGTTGGGGAAATCAAAGTTGCAAATGTGCAGTATTCTTGCGTTTAACTCGCAAATTGACCACATTCGAGGATTTGTGGAGCCGATTAAAATAATTTTCCCATAAAAACAGAGCAGCGTTTGTTGAGATTTTCTTGCGTTTTTTTTGTTTGGTGTGGTCAAAGTTGGAAATTGACCAAGTTTGGAAGTTTGTGGAGTTAAATTTTAATAAAAATACATTTGTATTTAAAGATTAAATGGGGAGTGCCCAAGAAATTTGGCTTTTGTAGTTGTCTGAGCCCTTTTCGGATTGTTTTTTTTCCATATATGGGAGGTTGAAACTGGGCTGTGATTCTTCCAAGGTACAGGTAAAAATTAAGTGCCACCCCCTTTTCTCGGAAATCGCCACTACTTTCTCTCTCTACCTCTTTAGAGAGAGAAAGTTCTAAAAAATTTACCCAAATTCTTCACATTTTTACCGCGGAATACTATATACTACCAGACCCAATTATCAGGCAATAATAGAAGGTGGTGATGCCACTTTCAGGGGGGAGAGAGAAAATTTTAAAAAAGGTGGGGTTGTTTGCGTAATGTCATGATTTCTTAATCATTAGGTTGCAAAAAATCCTCACAAATCTTTGGGAGGAAGGGCATTTTAGGAAATAAGACCGCTGCACACTTGACTGTTTGACTGTCCTCTTGCGTCCTGGACGCCCCCACCAAACTTGCAATTTATGGAACACTCCTCGTAATTCTACTTATTTGCAATTGGGTCCTCACTTGATCCGGAATTCCAGGTCCGTCGGTATGTCTACAACGACGTCGTCCGGCTCGACGATCTCGAGAAGCTGATCGACTGCTCCTACGTCCAGGTGAGGGAAATTGGACGTCATTTCGTGTTCTTTTCGTGGGGAATTGAGCTCTTCGCAGCCTTACACGATAAACAGCGCGAAGGTGGTGTTCCTCAAGCAGCGGCCGCAGTCGCGGCCCTTCAAGGGCTCAGGCAACATATGCCTCACCTGTGATAGGATCCTCCAGGAGCCCTTCCACTTCTGCTCCCTCTCCTGCAAGGTATGTTAATCGCCTAATCGGAGGGGTATTTATGCAATTACATATTTTCATATGGGTTTCTATGAAAATTTCCGTTCGCGCAATTTAACCAAAAAAATGTAATTATAAGGACTCGGGGGATATCTCTGTAATATAAAATGTTGAAAGGACATTTATGTAAAACTCCCTATATAGTGTACGTCTAACGGTTTTTAAATTATAACGAAAATAGAGATGCTAAATAAAACGAATAAACTTTCATACAATTTTAAAATTTTCCCCAATAATTTTTTCTTTTTCATGATTGGGATTACGGAAGTTTTTTTATAAGAGAAGTCCAAAAATCGAAACTTTGGTAAGACATTGGGATTACAATTGAGGTACATTATGAATTGGCACTCATATTTTTAAATATATTTCCTGTCGAGACTATGTCAGGGATGCAATTGCAATTATGTAAAACTGCGAGGGGCAATTAAGCAACACGAAATGCTTAGTTTTGCATGATGCAGGTGGACCATGTAATGGTGCAAGGGCAGGACCTCTCCAGCATCCTCTACCGTTTCGACGAGTCCGACTTCGCCTTCTCGCGCTTTGAGAGCCTCCGGATGGACGGCTCCGAGCTCCTCGACGACGAGGGCGGGGGGCACATCACACCGAACTCCATCCTCGAGGATCCCCTCATGTACACCGATCTCGCGGCCACCGCCTACTCGGGCGGATCGGACGGGCCCTCGGCAGGCGGGGAGCTCGGGAAGAAGAAAAAGAAGAAGCCTGTCGCAGGCGGCGGCAGCGGCGGGGGGCTGCTGCCGCAGATAGTGCTGTCCTTGAGCAGTAGGAGGAAGGGAGCCCCCCACAGGTCTCCCCTCTCCTAGAAAGTCTAGGGGTATGGATCTAAATATTTGTATTAAAACGGGACGGGGGGGTTGTTCGGCTAAAAATTCCAGGGTTTTTTTTTAATTTTCTGTGTAGAATGCGGTAGTTTTCATGACCAATAGGTCCCTGCGTCTACGCGGAGGGCGTTATGGTCATTTTCTTTTTTTCGCGGGGGTTATGTTTAAATTGGGGTGTCTCTGAGGAGCACGGCCATTACTGACCAGGTTAGCCATCTGGAGGGCCAATTTGGGGCTTTCGGATGGCTACCAATTTTGTATTTTGATGTAATGGTGTGCATACATATATTTTAATATAATATCCACATATTTATGTGTACCTTTTGCATTTTGTGGATGGTCACGTTTTCTACAGATAAGGACGAAGCACATAATTTCACCATTGACAAATCAGCATAAAGCAATTGTGAATAACCAAAGGGGGCATTTTGTAAATACCCAGTATATTATGCAGTGTTGTAAAAGTCGCATGACTAGCTCGACTAGTAGATTCGGCTAGTCTAGTCAGTGGGGTGGCTGACCAAGTACCGACTAATTCCGATTAGGTACACTAGTCGATCAATTTTTGTTTGGAGATACCATACTTTTTATGTTTTATTTTTTTATAAGCAAACTTATTATAATATACTTAATGTTTTATTTAAATTCAATTACTTCATTTGTTTTATTATGATAGTGAAAAAATGTACAAAATCTATGTAAATATATGTATAAAAATGAGTTATATATTTAAAATGATCATAAAATTCAAAGCCAACTAAAGTCCGACTAAATCCGATTAGTCGCCCGACTGTCGATTAATTATTAGTCAGTGACCTGGTCGATCGAGTACCGACTACCGACTTTTGCAACCTTGATATTATGTAAAGTTACCGAGGACTTTGGTCGCAAACTAACAACGGTCTACCTACATGGTTTGAACCTGAATCAACTCAAGCAAATGACCCGAATCCAGTCCGATGCGAGCCGGTTCTATTACACTATGACCATAGTATAGGGCGGTTATGGTGTAATCGGATAAGAACTTAGGGGTCTTGGTGCAAATAGCACACAAAATATGATGGGCACACTTGTGATGGAGAGCATAAACCCTAGATTATATTAGAGAGCATGGGAATTGGAGCTCATGTTGGATCAAATGGATATAATATGTGGATGTTGGTGTTGGGGAATGTAATCTCAGTAGAAAACAACAGAGGAGGAGTCTTTGGCACATTGTCTCCATTGGATGTGAACTAAGATAAGCACAGATCTCCCATATGTATATGTGTGTGCTTATTATTTAACCCTAATGGTATCAGAGGATTATGTGGATCATGTGGTGATCACATCCTTCCTTAGAGCATGACACTTACAAATTGTATTTTATTTTTGGTTTTTTTATACCATGACCTCTGAAAGGTTGTCCCAATTACATCAGGAAACCTTCTGATTGATCTCAGAAGGAAGGGAGGATTCGAACCCTGGTCCTTTTAAAGTGGGAGACAATGCTTCTATCACCATATCATTAGAAGGGTTCTATCTCACTTGACTCTTACACCACAATCCTTTCTTTTTTTGAAAGGCAAGTAAATTTTTCTATAAATCATCAAAAAGGTTTTCAACTAGCCCAACATTACATACAAGTGTGAACCGTAAAGGAAACGTAATACTAGGGGAAAAATCCCACAAAAATGGTTAGCAACAAAGACTTCTAAAGTCCAACTAATGAGAGTAGTCACTTGCTCGAAAAGAGCTAACACTTGTTGCTCTTCGTTGGTTTGCGCTCCTGCCACAATCTCCAAACTAGGATAACAAGCACCGTCCTCAGCGAGCAGCTCTGATCTCGATCGAGATCATGGACCTTTAATTCAAGAGAGGATGACATCAAGTATATGTGTTGAAGAGAGTAAGACTATAGGGGTTTCTAATGTAACTGGACAAGATTTTAGAGGTCATGGTGTAAGCATCCTATGTATGATCAGATATGATGGAGGGAAGCTCTTCGTGAGTACTTACCATGTTGGATCGACTGAGGTTGCATGAAACCGATGCAGTTATGATTTGATGTCCTTTGTTATGTAGGATTATTTGTTAGAATGAAAATTAGGGTTTATTTGGTGTTGGCATCTTAAAAGTAGTTTCTACAAGATGAAGCATTGAGGAACCAACATGGAGTTTAGATTTGAGATTTCAATCCTAGTTATGCACAATTGTATTGTTGAAGATCGAATACATGAGTCCTTCAAAGGGATTGAAGAGTTCGTTGTTATCGAATATGATTGTGATCTAAAAAGGAATTTAAGGAAGGATATACCATTTGGTGGCGACATGAAGAGGCGCTACTTCCATATGAAAATACAGGTCATGTTCATTCATATCCTACTGTCGAGTTAAAGGTGATCCAATGTTGTAGGTCCAAAAATTGACCTTGTTAAAAATTGACCTTGTTTGAAACGCAGACGATGAGCAGTGTGGTAAGTCTAAAGAATTTTACGAGTTGTTACCGAAGACAGAGGAGTTGTTATGACCGCGTTGTGAAAACGTATTCAAAGCTATGTATTATTTCAAAATTGTATGCTTTTGGAAATGGAGCATAATATGATCGACAACAACTTCGATGTTATGCCGCTTATGATTAAGAGAATGCTATCAAATGAACACGACGTACCAAAAAATGGGTCTAGTAGAGGTTAGAAGTTATACTATTAAGAGGATACAATGAAGGATACGACATGGCATGCAAATCATATTCAAGATAGTTGCATAGAACACTATTCGGATACCAAATGTTGGAGAGCTTCGATTAACTCCTTCCTTTCTTTTTACGCAAAGTTACGATTAACTCTCCGCAAATGGTTTCTATCTACATGATCGAATTAAGGATTACTCCTTCTGACGGGTAATGATAACCCCTGAAAACTTATTACCATTCTAGTGTCTTGTTTAAGTCATCGAGGAAAGTATAATGATGTTGATCTAAATTCCTCTTCCAGATGAAGTTAGGGTTCAGGGTTTAAGGACTATGACTTAAAAAATTGGGGTTCACTTTCTCCTCCATATGTAACCCGCATCTTCCCCCTCTTCTCTTCATATCCTTATCCCCCTCCCCATATCTATGCATCTACACTTTTATTAGTAATTTTACTACTCTCTATACCAATGGAATTCAAACCATGGGCCTTTTATATCCCAAGAGCCATGAACAAATATAAAGCTACATTTAATGAAATCCCAACAAAATTTACCAACCCCTCGAGGTAAATTTTTCAACTAGTGTCCTCTTCCATTTTCAAGTGTGACACGTCATGCATCTATGGAAACTATTGCATTCAACTATTCATCTTTAGCATATATATTATTATAAAAAAACTAAAGCTTGATCACATACCCCACATATGGCATTGTCACATGAGGTGCCTTCCCTCAAAGCCAATGGACCCATGCCCTAGGGTCCCTCCATATGCCCTCCAAAGTCCCTCATTGTGCTCATGTAAAGGTGCCATGTGTGCACGTGCATCACGATGAGGTGTTGTGGCACGATATGGACCGTAGATGTCGTCTGACGGGCGCAACCACGTGGAGTAGGAAGAAGCTTTGGGTGGATAGGGGAATGATATATGGGTATTTTGAGAGATGTAGCTCAACATGGAAGTATAGGGAACAATGCATGGAAGGGGAGCATGAAGGAGACACATGTCGTGTAGCACATCTGCCTCAAATCGAACCGACATGTGACCAGGTGCGGGTATTTTCGCGAACAAGCTTTTGTTACTGGCAACTTGGCTAGTATGTGAGGAAGGATTATGCATAGTCTCCATCAGTTGGTTTCTTACTAGCTTGCATTCGCATTATTATGCTTGGATTTCAGATGGAAGAAGTAGAGACGATCAAAAGGCGATCCCCCTCCCCCCCCCCCCCCCCCCAACTCAAAGCAAGAAGAACATCCACATAGAAGAGATAATTATGAATAGTATATGTGTGTATGTAAATATGTATTATAGATTCTCTTGATCCACAGATCAAAATAGTTAGAAGTCGAAATCGAGTTCAATGAAAATCTATCTCATTTTGGCGTTCTTTGCTTGATCAAATACTCCACTACCCATCAGTTTTTTTTCACAATGAAAAGATCGACGAAATCATGGCTACATGTAGCTACAAAATCTACTTCGCGTCACTTCCTCTCCTCGTTTGCAACTACAAGAGTGTAACAACAAGAACTTTACGACTGACTTCACTAGAAAGATCTATGTTCATCTTATACGAAAAACTTACAATGTAGAGTGAGTTATAAGCACCATAGATTAATATTCGACAACTATACATGCATCTTGGGTGGTTATGGATTTTAATCAGGCAGTGTCATTTCTGATATTTCGTGGGCCCTATGTAAAAGAATAAAACGAGACCTTATAAAAAAATCTGTGAACACCAAAACTTCGACTCCATAGGGGCCAATATTTCGATGAGTTGTTTCACCAAAACTTCGATTATATAAGGGCCCACTAGAAGGAACTATTTTTATTCCAAAACACTATTTTTTCTTAAACTAAAGACAAGATCAAATATAAAGATGGGCTCTTAAAGTTGATGGACCATGGACAATTGCACTCAGGAAACTACCCTCAGGACAATCAGAGCTGCACCCAAATGGTCAATATGGTCTTCCTCGAAAATGGCACACGTACAGGTCTAGGTAGTTTGGCATAGGGTAGATGACTACCATGAAAATTAAAATGGAGCTACTTGCCTAAATAATGGAAATGACTATTCACAAAGACATACAAGGAAATTGTTATCCTACATCTACTATTATTGAAAATAAGTGATAGTTGATACGGTAACGACGACGTTGCGAGTATAAATGAAAAATGTTATAACATCTCAAATGTATGTAAACGATGGAGATAAACTGCATGACAATGACTAATATTTTAAGTCAGCATCAAGAAGATTACTGGATTATTTAAAAGAAACATATATTTTGATCTTATATATATATATCAGATGTAGGTAACTTTCCTACGTCCACCACTTGTTTTCTCAAATTTTTTATTTTTTTTAAATAGATCCTTAGTGGATTTAGATCACAGTATATCACCATCTATTTATTCAAATTTCAACTTATTTTGGGACTTCTAACTTATCCATCAAGACAATTAAATTTTAACGGTCCCACATTCGCTGAAATCGACCCCTTCCGATAGACATGTTAGTAATATTTGTTTTGCACGAAATTTGAAACACATATTCTACTTAATATTTTAAGTAAACTCCTTAAAGATTCATTTCAAAAAAATAAAAAAATGAGAGAAAATGGGTGTAGGAAAATTACCTACACATGGATTTTGACTAACTAAATCTCTCTCTCTCTATCTCTATATATATGTATGTATGTATAGACATGCAACATGGACGATAAGACCAAGCCTCAGTCAAAGGTTGCATTGATGGCACCATTGTTTAGGGTTGGTTTGATAACTGTTGGATAGTGACATCTCCTGCGCACAGATAGAGAGATAATACTCGTATAAATATATATCCAGATATCATCCATAGATTGATGTAGATGAGGACGTAGATATAGTATGGATAGCGATATCTCTCATCTGTGCAAGGCACCAAAGAAATTGCAATTGCATGCATGGGGAACCTCGCCATATTTACCTCCCCAAGAATCTCATCGTGTAATTGCTGTGGTAAATGCTGATGTGAAGTGCGAGGGACTCGTGCTTTCTTTCATTCTTATACGGTGAGATAGACGAGAGCCAAAACCTATGAGAGTATGAGAGCGATGATTATGGAACACTAGATTCAACCAGGAGAAAGAAGACATAATCTAGTGGTCCAGAATCATCGCTCTCATGATCTCACAGTTTTTTTGCTCTCACAGAATCACTCCTTGGTACATATATGTATATATATTGGATAAAATGAGGCTATCTCTCGGGGAGTTAACTTATCTTCTCCCATTTTATTTTATTTTATTTTATTTGAAAAATACTTCCGTAAGTTTTCATTTCTATATCTCTCTATTATACCATTCAAATTTTGTGCGAAACAAAAACTCCCACGGCCTCCATCCAGACGTGATCGATTTCAACAATTCTGCAACCATTAAAAATGACTGTCTAGATGGAGGCCGTAGGAATTCTGTTTCTCAGGAAACTTGAATGACATTCTGTAGTGATATAATGATGGATTTTCATGGCTTTATTTTTCAAAAAAAATTAAAAATATAGGGAAAATGTGGGCAGAGAGCCAAGTTAACCACCCCCAGGGGCAGTCCCATTTTTCTCATATATATATATATATATATATAGAGAAAACTTCAAATGAGATGGGGACTCACCATATATATATATATGTGGTGAGCCACCATCAATTTTAGACATCTTTTCGATGAATTTTGCAATTTCTTATATCATAAATTTAATGAAAATATTATTATATTAGATGAAAATATTTATTTAAATTTAGATGATATATTTACAAAATTATTATTTTACCATGTGCAGTTTGTACTTTTTACAAAATTGTTACAGAGTTTTTTATTAAATTGACATTGACCTTTAAAATCTCAGAAAAGACACACCTCATATGTATATATATATATAGAGAGAGAGAGAGAGAGAAGTTATCCAATGGGCCATGTGCCCATTAGAGTTGTAATGAGCACACTCATTTTTTACCAATATTTTCTATCATTTTGAATTCAATATTTATTTATTTACGAGGGTTATATCATATTCTTACTACTAGTAATTATTCTCATATAAAGAAAGCCTTAGATTCACAGAAAAATGATCATTAGTAAGAATAAAAATGACACTAGTAATACGAATAATGATACAATCATTTTGTATGAAAGGTTTCTTTATATGAAAACAGCTACTAATAATAAGAATATGATATAACACTTATAAATAAATAAGCATTGAACTCAAAATGATAGAAAATATTAGTAAAAAAAATGTGCTCATTACAACTCTAATGGACAAATGGCTGATTAGATAATTTCCATATATATATATAGGGAAAAGGGAGTATGCACCGGCGGGTGCAGCTAACTAGCTACACCCGGCCATTTTTCTTATTGGTTTTTTATTTTTTTTAAAAAAACTTATGGAGATTTACTTAGTTTATTGACAAGAATATGTGCTTCAAATTTCATGCAAAACAAACACTCCTAGCATACCCATCTAGATATGGTCAATTTCAATAATTCTGAAACCGTTAAAATGTCATAGCCTTGATGGAGATGATAGAATTGTCGAATTTACTTGAAATTGGTATGATATCATGGTGATATATGGTGATTTAAATTCCCCTAGGTTTCATTTCAAAAACACAAGAAAACAATGAAAAAAATGGTTGGGTGCAACTAATTAACTACACCCGCCGGTGCAGCTTCCCCAACCCCATATATATATCAACTGTCATATGGGTTCTAGAGTAATTATTAATGGGGGCATTTCTAAATTTTTCGTCCCTACAGTTATTGCTAAATTTATATTGCATAATCTATGTTTCCCTTGTGGCTAACTTTTGCAATTTGTTCGTATGTATGTATACTCTTTAATTACATGTGCTCTTATATTTTTCATATACTTTGCTTCTACGAGTAATCAAAGCTATCTATCCGCTCACATGAAATGACGATATCAAAATATTTTTCTTCCTAAACATTAAAATAGCATCACAATTTAGGATGCCTCTAAAGGAATCACGCTGTAGACTTTTAGGATTTGTAGTAGATTACTGAAGATGATTTTAGAATGTCATTTAAGCAAACATTTAGATTTTATTGGAGCATTTTCAACTAGAGACATATTGTATCGTTTGAATGCAATGAGAAGTTGGCAAGGGTTGCTACGTTGTTGCCCGGATATAGTTCAAAATTTACAAGGATTCTCGCATGAAGAATGATGTCAGTAAATAAGCTAGTTCTGCTCTATCACTGCTCAGATGCTGTCCAAAATTTGCAAAGGTTCTCGTACGATGGACGCATGCGAGTAAAGAAGTTAGTCCAAAAGATGTTACAAAGGACGTTGTGGATATGTAGTTGGAATATTGGTACTTTATCTGGAAAATCGATGGAGATATTAGATACGATAGAAAGAAGGAAGATTCAAATACTATGTCTCCAAAAGATAAAATAAGTTGGAGAGAAAGCAAAGGAGATCGAGAAGACATGCTTTAAACTTTGGCATTCATGTAAAGATAAGGGAAGAAATGATGCTGGAGTGGTTGTTCATAAGGATTAGAAGGATTGTGTGGTTGATATGTAAATATTCGGGGATCGGATTATTTTGCTAAAAGTGCTACTCGAAGAAGAGAGTCTGAATATAATCTCAGTTTATGCACCGGAAACAAGTTTAAATGAAAGATTAAACAAACTTTTGGGAAGATTTTGATATGATTGTGAAAGGAATCCCACAAAGAGAGATGATTTGTCTATGTGAAAATCTTAATGGACATTTAGGACAGGATGCTTCAGGGTACGTTAGTGTTCATGGAGGACATGGCTTCGGGGACATAAATGAAGAGGGGAAAATCATTCTAGATTTTGTAATAGCTTATTTTCTTTTCACAGCAACACTCTTTTCAAGAAGATGGGGTAGCATTTAATTACTTATAAGAGTGGCCCGACTAGAACAAAGATAGATTACTTTATGTTGAGGATAAGAAATCGGTTGTGTTGCAAAGACTGTAAAGTAATCCTACGAGAGTGTTTGGCCACTCAACATTGCTTGTTAATCATGGATGTACAAATAAAGTGTTGTTAAAGAAAAGGAGGGTTTCCAAGATCACTAGAACTAGATGGTGGAATCTTCAAGAAGCAATCAAGCTCCAGGAAGAAGGTTCTAGAAGACTTATCTTAGGATTATAATGGAAGTGCAAATGAAATGTGGGAGGATGTAGTATCTTGTATCCGAAGAGTAGCCAGAGAGATGCTAAGCGAGTCAAATGAAGGATCTCCGCGCCAAAAGGAGACTTGGTGGTGGAGTGGAAGGGTGCAAGAGAAGCTCCAAATTAAAAGAGCGTGATTTTAAGATATGTCTAAGGATAGAACAAATGAAATCGTCGCAAGCTATAAAATATCGAAGAAGGCTGTAAGTGAAGCTAAGTCAAAAGCTTATGAAGTTTTGTACAAAAATCTCGACTCTAAGGAGGACCAGAAGGATATATTCATGTTGGTTAAAGAAAGACCAAAGAACTTTATCAAGTGAGATGCATTAAGGATGAGCAAGGTCGCTAGCTTGTTACTCAGAAATGTATAGAGACTAGATCGAAGTAGTACTTGCATAAGCTTTTCATTGGATAAGGAAACAAAGAGATCACTTTGGAAGATCTAGCTAGTAGTGAAAGTTACTTGAATCTTGCAATCTATAGACGAATACAAAGGAAGGAAGTAGAGGAGGCTTTGAATGCTATGAGACATGCGAAGGCGTAGGACCTGATAGCATTCCTATAGAAGTTTGGAGAGTTTTAGGTGAGTATGGTTTTACTTGGCTTACAAATTTATTCAATGTTATTTGGTGGATCAAGAAAATGCCTGAAGATTTGAGGAGAAGCATGTGGTGCCTCTTGTAAGAACAAAGTAGACATTCAAAATTGTTCAATTTATAGAGATATTAAGCTGATGAGTCATAATATGAAAAATTTAGAAACGTGTGATCAAAAGAAGGTTGAGGCCAGTTCCTTTTGATATCGTCCTCGATTATATAGATTTTTAACTTATCCCAGTAATATGTATTAAAATATAATTATAAAATACAATCTTTAAAATGAATGGAAATTGAACTAACCAAAACCATGGGGAACTCATGATCCAAATGCCAAAGGCTACATCCTCCAAGATATCAAATCTTTGCAACATCATGTGTTGTTCCACAAGGACAATGGCACTATTTAGAACTCCCATATCATCTCATTTCATGGATGAGTTGTTCCTTTCAACATAAAGGAGTGTGGTGGAAAGGGATATATAGTGTCTACTTCTCTTGCATACAAATGGGGATATGGAGCCCCCACTTTGACAATAGCACACCTTTGGGTCTTGTCCAATATCCACCCTTCATATATGGGGGGTTGTGTCCCCCAAAGCATGTGCTTCCTCGAGTAAATAGTGGGCAAGACATGTGATGTGAGCAACCTTTGCTCTAGTGCTTTGTTTCATGCACATCATATGGCAACGCATGCCTCCTAATTATTAATATCTTATACACGTGTGCATCTTATTCCTAACTCTAAATAGGTGGCCTTTTTTTATTTTGAGACCGGTTGCTAAGTTTGACTTGTGAGTTTGGCTACGTGTTTATCCACTATTTATACATATTGTTATCTCTACTCACTTTTGGGGATTGAATGCATGGTCCAAAGATGGAAGAGATGTAAAAGTACGAGCAAAGGGAGCCTACTTTATGAAATAAGTAACTTTACTTACTTTATATCTATTTTTGGTAAAAAATATCTTTTTTTGGAAAATATCACCATAAATTTTCATAACTATATCTCTCTAATATGTTATTCAAATTTCGTCAAAAACAGAGACTCATATTTCCTCCATCCAGAACAGATCGATTACAGCAAATCTAAGACCGTTAAAATTACATGTTCTAGATGGAGGGCATATGAGTCGCTGACAAAATTCGAATGACATATTAGATGGATATAGTTAAGAAAATCCATAGTAGTATTTTCCAAAAAAAGATTAAAAAATTACCAAAAATGGACATGAAGTAGATAATGTTACCTACTTCATTATGTAGACTCCCTTTCCTCTAAGAGTATAATATATATGGGAAAAAGGAGCCTACCTCGGCGGGTGCAGGTAACTCCCTACACCCGACCTAATTTTTCATTATTTTTTGATTTTTTTGAAATGAAACCTTGGGGGATTTAGATCACCATGTTCTCATTCCAAATCAACTTAATTCGAGACTTCTATCATCTCCATCAAGACTACCAAATTTTAACGGTCTCAGAATTGCTGAAATCGACCATGTCTAGATGAGCATGTTAGGAATGTTTGTTTTGCATGAAACTTGAAAAACATATTCCCCTTAACATTTTAAGTAAATCCCCCAACTTTTATTTCAAAAAAATAAAAAAATAGTTGAAAAATGGGGTGGGTGCAGGGAGTTTCCTACACCCCAGGGTGCAGGCTCCCTGCCCCCAATATATATATATATATAATATTTATTTATTTATTTACTCTACTCACAATACAAGTGTTGTGTTATTTATGAATTGCTTTAATAATAAATTATTTTAGGATTTTTATCAGTTGTGCCCCTTTGAAATATTGCTATATCAGTTATACCCCTCTCTTTTTAGGAATATCAGTCGTGCCCCTACTTTCTTGAAAAATTCACAGTTCTGCCCTTTTGTAATATCAGTTATGCCCTTACTTTACCTTAACAGAAGAGCAGAACTGTGAATTTTGCAAGAACGTAGGGGCACAACTGATAATCCAAAAAAGGGAGGGACATAACTGATATTGCAATATCTCAGATGAGCACAACTGATAAAAACCCATTATTTTAATTATAATTAAATTCATTGTACCTATGGAAAAATTAAAGATTTTTTACATTTGTGTCCCCTTTGAGAGTATGCATTTGCAGTTATGTGCATGTATTCTTACAAGATTCACAACATTATTACACTTATACCTCTATTTTATCTTAACGAAAAGGTAGTAGCGTGAACTTTGTAAGAATACAATTGGACAATTGTTATTTGAGGAAAATGTAAGGGTCATAATTGTAATTGCAAAATCTCACAGGAGCAGTAAAAAAATTCAAAAGTTACGTTATTTTGTCGATAGGGTTTCACTATTGTCGCCACAATTTTCTTGCTATCCTACTTTTGATAATTGATGAAGTTTACATGATGCATAACTCATCGCAAGTCAAAATTTCGTTGCCATCACCATAAAATCTAATGTCAAAATTGACATTACACGATTTATTAGTATTGGTTGGGAATAAGCGGGAATAACGATGGCGAATAAGGAGAATAAGGGTCTATTCTCTATTCGACTGAAAAGATACGAATAAAGAGAATATGGTGGAAAAAGGATAGATAAGATGGAATAAAGATATGAATAAGGGTGGAAACATGTGAAATAAGGGAATGTGGATGGGAGTAGTCGTACTCTTGACAACCGCGTCGGACAGGTATTGACCCCTTATTCTAGTACTTATTCTTCAAGAGAACATGACCTTAGTGGATAGGTCGTCGTAATTAACTTTTCAATGTCTCTTATTCATCAAGATGTTGTTTGGATAGGGGAATATGTATGGAGGAATAAATTCCGACAACAACGAATAAGTATCTTATTCTATGCATGTTAATCGAGTTATAGAAAGCTCTAAACTTGAAATAATGTTCGATTAAAGAAATGGAGTGTGTTCATAGTGAAGATAAATCAACTTTGCATTGAATGTAAATCTTATGATCTAATAGTTTTTTTAGATTGTTTAACATATATATTAATTATATCTAGCTTATACGTCCCGACCTTTTCTTATGCATTATTTTTTTTTGCAAAATTCGCATCTTATTACAATTAGATTACATGGAAAAAGATTCCACGAAACCTATATTTAGCCTGATCTAAGCTTGTTGTGACGTTCCACATTAGTTGCATATCCTTTATTTGAAGTCTTATTTTTGGCACGGATGTTAGTTAATCTGTATCATCTTGTGTCATCAAGAAAGGCGTACTTCAGTGTACAAGGGAGATGTTTCAGCTCCGACAGTGATGTATCATCGATCAAATCTGGTTGAACCACCTCTGAATCCGGTTCCGTGATGCATGAAGGTGGATCCAACTGTACGGTACTCGCCACCATCTTTTATGTGGAAGGAGTCGGATCAGCAAAGAAATGAGGCAACTCTTAATCAAACAATATTGTGTCATCAAGCGACTCTTAATCAAACAATATGCTATAGAGAAAAGCATGCCCGCGCATGCTTCGCAGTTAGGGACTGTTGGTTGATTTAGCAGTCCATCTTCTTTCAATCCTTTTGTGATCCAAGGGTCGGTATTGTCCTCAGATCCTTCTTAGGGCAACTTTTGCCACTTGATTATATCTGAAATAACCATCTCATCAAAATCCTTGCTCTACTGGTCTTTCGATGATCTAATCCATAAAAAAAGTAAAAGAAAATGATCCTCCTTCCTAGTTGAGTATATGTGTTTGTATATTAGTCCGGTGGTGAAAATTAACCATTATTCCTAAATAGGTGCCGCTAATTTTGGGGTAGATAATAAGAAATAACCTCAACTATTTGTCGATTCTAAATTAAGGGCCTTGTTTTTTTCAAACGTAATAAAGAGATGCATGATCTTATTTTTTGTCTTGAATATAAGTCTCCATAATCTTCCGTCCACGATACCTTTATGTCGACGATAAATCCTAACGTTGAAAGTTCATTCATCTATTCATCACATTTGAAAAATGAGGCCACTAAGTGAAAATTGATGCATAATAGGGACTCCTTTCTGTTATTTACTCTTAAATTTTAGGGTGTTTTTACTTGTGCCCCTTCAAGATTCTACATTTCCGATTATATCCCTACTTTTTTGCAACAACACTTGTGCGGAATTGTAGATCTTTGAAGAACATACAGGCGCAAGTGTTATTGTAGAAAAAAAGATAGGGACATAACTGTAATTGCAGAATCTTGAGCAGACAGAATTGTGAAAAGAAAAACACTCAATTTAAATAATAAACATTATTATATGCACCCTACCAAACCAACATGGACACACCTAAGTGCGACCGTAAAATGCCAAATCTTTGTCTTAGGTGTTGGGCATGGGGGATGTGGATGGATGATGATGGGCATGGGGGATGTGGATGGATGGTGATGATGGGCATGCATGCAAATCAAAATGTATGGTCGTGGAGAGCTTAATTAATAGGTCAAATAAATGTAGTAGGGACTTGGCATGACAATGAGCCAATCACCACTGCTGGGTGAGATTTAGGGCTGACAGGTCTTGTCAAATGCAAATAGGGACTTATGTGACATGCAGTCCTCCACTTGGGCACGCTTCACCATCACCCCTAAGACCCCACATCTCATCTAGCTCCTTTACATAGAGATGCCCCCACAAGGAGAGGACCCCTCAAACCCTACTTGTCCTTTAATAATGTATATCAATATTTTTGAAACTGAATCGAAAATCTTATCGAAATGATCAGATCGGGTTGAACCGTATAAGCAAATCGGTTCAACCGGATAATGACATCATCATGATTTAAAAATTGGATTAAATTGGATCGGTGAAAAAAAGTGACTGAACCGGCTAATCAAATCGAAATGAAATAAAATGTATATAAAATATACACTTTAATATATTTGAAATATAGATAAAATACATATACAATGTATATATATTTCACAATATACATAAAATATTTTTTCGTATGCACCATCAAATGTCATACATATCACATATATATAAGGAAAGGGGTCTTACTCCATGGAATATGTAACTTGTCTACATTTTTTGTTGCTTTTTTTTTAATTTTTTTTTGAAAAATGCATCCATGATTTTTCATAACTTTATCCCTGTAACATGTCATTCAAATTTCGTCAAAAATAGAGATTCATATGTCCTCCATCCAGAACGTGCAATTTTAACGGTCTTATATTTGCTGAAATCGACATGTTCTAGATGGAGGGCATATGAGTCTTTATTTCTGACGAAATTTGAATGACATAATAAAGGGATATAGTTATAAAAATCCATGAAGCATTTTTCAAAAAAAAAATAAAAAAGGTGGCAAAAATGAGAATGGAGTAGGTAAGTTACCTACTCCATGGAGTATGATCCATTTCCTCTCTCTCTCTCTGTATATATATATATATATATATATATATATATATATATATATATATATATATATATATATATAGGGTTAAATGGGGCTGCCCCCTGGGAGTAGCCAACTTGGCTACTCCCACCCCTATTTTCCCCTCATTTTTTAATTTCTTTGCAAAATAAAAATTTGTAAATTCATCATTATATCTCTCTAACATTCTACTAAAATTTCGTCAGAAACAGAGACTCCTACGGCCTCCATCCAAACATGGTCGATTTAAAAAATCCTGCTATCATTAAAAATGACGTATGGATGGAGGGCCTAGGAGTCTCTGTTTCTGACGAAATTATAATAGAATGTTAGAGGGATATAGTGATGAATATACAATTTTTTATTTTCCAAAGAAATAAAAAAATGAGGGAAAAATAGGGGTGGAAGTAGCCAAGTTGGCTACTCCCAGGGGGCAGCCCCATTATATATATATATATAATGTTGGACTAAATGCTCTATATATAATAGTAGTTTAATAATATTTAAAATCTATTAAATGCAAAAGTTGTGATAGAGTAGTTGGTTAGGAGTTTGAAATAGATAATTAAAGGTTATGGGTACAACTTCCACTACTAGCATTATTTTTAAATAAATTTAAAATTAAGTACGGTTTAACTCCGGCACCAATTAGCCTACCCGTGAAAGAGGGGGATGAGAACTGTTTTATAGTTCCTAGTGATGTGAGAATAAAAATCTTCATTCTAAGATAAATTTGCAATCTAAAACTCTTCAAGATGAAAATCGCAAAATATATTATATACAATAAAGGTGAGTTATGAGGTCGAAGCATACAACTTCTTGCTTTCTAAATGTGCAAACCAACCATCAATGAGATAATTTGTTATTATGATAGGTCCATTTTATATATTTTTAAATGCGCTTACAAATATTATCAAGTCGAGTTATCGAAATGAATGATGCTCAACTCGAACCTGACTCGTTATAGCTATCGAGATGAAGTTGTAGCTTGAAGACACCTCAATAAGCTTGTCAAGTCCAAGTTGTGAGCCATTAAAAAGCTAAGCCCGAGTCGAAATTATCGAGTTTGAGCCTACATCTGATCCAAACTGCATTATATATTTACTTATTGGGCTATTTACACACATAACTTTGAGTAATTTCGTAATTGCAATCATATGTCCGCGTAATTGTGAATTACACAAGAAACCCCGGATAGTCACTCTGTCTCACGCTCATAACCCTTAGCTAATTTAATACATTAACTCAACCACACAATCGAGTTAATCTAACTTAGGACTTCAATGGGAGCTTGCACGGAGCAATGGGCGGTGGCATGGCTTCCAGGGGGTGGGGGTGGGCTTCAATGGTAGCTTGCAGGGGGGCTAGCTAGAGGAGGAAGGGGAGTGGTCTCCTTCGTAAATAATGGGATCTTAAAGGGTATAAATGTAAAATATTTGACGAATAGTTAACGGAAAATTGGATGGAAGTTAACAGGGAGTTATGGATGTAAGAGTTAAGTACTATTCAGGATCTTGGGTGTGATTCACAATTACACAGGGTTATGAATACATATGAAATTACTCGGGATTATGAATGTAAATATCCATTACTTATTTATATGAGTAAGCTAAATCCTAAAGTCTAAATCCTTCATCTGAGTTCAGCAAAATAAACGATTAGGATTCAAGGCATATCAATATAAATTTTCCCTTTCAAAGCCATGTCGACCATAGCATTACTTTACTTTTTTTTTCCAAATCCTTCTTGGCTCATGCTATATAGATATAGTTTCTCTTTTTCAAGGGCATATTGGTCGTAATCATGGTTGTAAGCCTATAAGCCCCTTACGAGCCTCGTGCGCATGTCTTTTTTTTGTGAATGAAAGTGGTTACCCGAACCGCATAGTATCATGATTATTAGTGAAAATATTAAGCCAGACAGTACGCAAAGAGTCTTCCATATATCAACACTATGATGTCCTTATTCTTGTATACCTAAAAGATCATTGTAAAAGTTACTTGTATGCATGCCATGGCCATGGTAATGTATCTTCTCTTGATGCAAATTAAGCTAGTCCTCCTAACGATAGAAGATCTACTGCATGGTTTGCTCTGTTTACAGAAATGGTAAAATGGGGGCAGGGCAGCCCATTGGGAGGAGTTAACTTTTTCACCATTATATAGTTATATTTATATTAAGTCGTTGAAGTTTTGTCCAGAACAGAGATTTCTACTGCCTCCTTCTAGACAATCATTTTTAACGGTCACAGAATTGTTAAAATCGACCATGTCTGGATGGATGACGTATGAGTCTCTGTTTCGTAAAAAACTTAAATAACATAATATAAGGATATATATACGAAATCTACGGAAGTATTTTCAAAAAAAATAAAAATTAGGAAAAATAGGAGGGAGCTAACCAGAGGGCAGCCTCGTTTTACCCATGTATATATGTATGGTGTATATATGTGTGTATGCATGTATGTATATGTATGTATATAAGTGTGTGTGTGTATATATATGTGTGTGTATGTATATGTGTATCTGTATGTGTACGTATGTATAGTTCCCGAGAAGAGCTACAGGGAATGGTGGTGCTGTAAAATCTCCAGGATTAAACAGAGCTTGAAAGGAAACACTGGTGCCATCTAATTGCAGAGAGAGAGAGAGAGAGAGAGAGAGAGAGAGAGAGAGAGAGAGAAGAAAAGCTGAAGGGGTTCTCGTGCATGGGACAGTTGAAGGCAGTACTGGACGACAGGAGAAAGAAGGAAAGTTGCTCTGAGATCGCTGTCCCTTTTGGGAGCACCACTACCTAATGTCAATTGCCTCCTTTCGATCCCAAGGATTTTTGCTTTCTCACTCACCCATAATTGCTGCCATGTTTTTCTCTCTCCCTCCCCTCCTCTCTATGCTCCCTTGATTTTTTCCCCTTCTCTTTTTTCTTTTTTAGAAGGATAAATTGATTAATTTCTCTAATATTTGTAACGTTATCCGATTAGCTTGATTAGTAGGTCCGACTAGTTTATTTAGTGGAGTGGCCGACCGAGTACTGATTAATTCCGACTAAGTTCATTAGTCAACCAATTTTTGCCTGGAGATACCATATTTTTTACTTTTTTAAAAGTAAACTTATTATAACATGCTTAATATTTTATTTAAATTCAATTACTTCTTTTGATTCATTATGATAGTAAAAATATATATAAATTTCAGTAAATATATAATAATATATGTATAAAAATAATTTATATATTTAAAAATCAAAGTTGATTAAAGTCCGACTAAATTCGATTAATCGCCTGACTGTCGATTAATCCTTACTCAGTGACCAGATCGACTACCGACTTTTGCAACCTTGAATTTCTCAAAAAAAAAAAGAATCAGCATGTTCGAACGAGAGATAAATCTAAATGAGGTATGTGACCGATTCTTACAAATGATTGATTTGAGAGATAAGGAAGAGATGAATATTGTAGATAAAGACATAATAGATTGCCTCACTTTTGTACCCCGAGGGATTACTTTTCACTATTTCCCTCTCTACGCTCCTCTTTATGTTCTCAATAAATTTAAAAAATATTGCGTATACTAAAAATAATAACTAATAAAAAAAATTCTTTATTGTATTATTTTTTAAACTCCTCGATCACTGTTGAATTTTTCATGCAAACAATGAATATGGGACACATTGTAATGCTCTCCTTTGCCTACTCTACTCAACCTTCTATCCATGCCCGATTAGCCACATCGTCGCGCGAACACAATGCACATCAAGAACAGCCCTTACGATCGGGCAGATCAGAGATTTGCGAGTCGTAGCAGAGATCTAAGATATGCGGTCTAGTACTCTCGACAACTAAGATGATGAACCGATGAAAGAACACAGTGGTATATCTAATATCTGTTAGAGATTATTTTTGTTTCGACAGACGGACGGTCCTAGATCACTCTAAATATCGTCAAGCAATTAACCGAGAGTGAAGACGGATTCTTATTCTCCATTAGACATCGTCGTCCATTCGACGAGTGATCGAGAGCAAAGATGGATCCTTCCTCTTCCATCACGATCTCTATTGAGTACGACTTCGCAAGAAGTGCATAACACAGATGCATACGAAAGATGCAAAGCAGTGCGAAGAGCAATGCAAGCAAAGATGCTAGATCAAGGCATGAGACATGCGTCAAGAAGAGCCCCTGCGGTCGAGCAGCGGGTTGAAAAGATCTACAGGGGGAGATGTATGGTCCAGCGCTCTCGACAACGAGCCCCCACAAAAAGACTTCACCACTGGATTCTGGACTGCCGCAAGAGCACCCAGTGGTACATTTTTTAGAGATGATTTTGTTTGAGCATGCAGCCCTACCCCCCAAACATTTATTTTTCTCTTATGGCACTCTTGTGCATCAAGTATGATGGAACCCAGACCCGGATTGTCTACTGTAGGCTGGGGATAGTGGGCCTTCTATTAGAGCTGTTCGATCTCGATCGAACGATCCACTGTAATACAACACCTATTGTATTACAGCAGACGATCCTCACACGATGGAACCCACCCCACCCCACCTCTGGCGCAACACCCATTCCCAAAATTAACACCCAGCTTTTGACACCCCAAGTTGCACCTACCTCCTCAGCATCTCTCCCAATGGCCTCCTCACCATTGCCTCCTTAGAGGAGAAGGCAAAGGATATCCACAGAAAGAAAGGGAAGAAAACACAACACACAAAGCTGAAGACTGAAAGATGAGCACAGTGCAGTCAATTTGCATTCACAACTTTAAGGCCTTCTTTTTTTTTACTTTAAATATACTTTATTCAGGTAAGGGGTGGAGGGCAATCTCAGACACCAGACTTCTGAAATCTTTGCTGAACACCACTGGTAACTTGTTCTTTTGTTAAGAAATTAAGCGTTCCAAATGGTTCCGGAGATATCACTCAATGGTCTAGTGGTAGTACAGTGAGTCTACTATCCAAAGAATTAGGATTCGAATCTCAAGAGGGATGTCCAGGAGGAAGATTTATTATAAAACAAATGAAGTGCTCTGTGAAGCACAGAACTACCCGAATTGGAGCACAACTATGGAAGGACGTGGAGAAAATTTTCAAGCTGGTGCCCTGTGTGGTATTGAAGGGTTGGGCAGGTGTGTTGAAAAAGGCCATGTAGGTCAAGTGTTTCTTGTAGAGGTTATGCCTCATAAGTGCGTCAATGTAATATCTATCTTTGATTAATAAAAAATGCTCCTGAAAATTCTTGCTCCCGTAGGACTGTAAGATTTTTTACAAGTGCGTCACCTTAGACTCTGCAATATCGATTATGCCTCTCTTTTTATTGCAATACCAGTTGTGTCTCTACTTTCTTTGGTAATTAAAAGTCGTGTCTCTCAGGGTTAGTTTTGCCGTTAGTGAAATGAACCAAATCATGATTTATACAAACCAAAGTCTGATTTAATAAAATTTTCTTACAGTTGTGCCTCTACAATTTTCGAAAAATTACACTTGTTTTTTCCTAAGATAATGTCCGTTTAGGAAGAGAATGGACGGAAACTAACCCGAGGAGTCATAATTATTAATTGCTTAAAAAGATAGGGATACAACTGATATCGTAAAAAAAGAAGGGGTATAACTAGTACTGTAGAATCTAAGAGGACCACAACTGTAAAAAAAACATTTTATCTATATGCATCAATGCATGAGGATGCCGATTCATGGTTCTAACCATTTCTTTTGACTCTTCTTCAAATTCTACAAACTGTCTAAACCGATATCACAGTCCTTTGCTGACCGCACCTCCGCCATTGCTTCTCAGGGGGTAGATCCTCTGTTGTGAAATCTCTTGTTGTAGCGCAGGGGATCCGTCGGATGAGAAATGGACGACCCTAATAGAAGGTCGGGGATAGTCGCCCCCCTATAAGGAGCATCCATTTCCCATCCAATGGTGCCCCTGTGTTACGGCAGGGGATTTCACAGCAGACGATCCTCTTGCTGCTTCTCAAGCAGAACATATTATACTTTCCTATATTTATTTTGTGAATATCACTATTTTCCTACCATTGCGCCCCCCAAACCAATAGTTATTAACACGTGTGTCCCTATCTGATGACTGTGGTGTAGTTGGTGTAATTACAAAATTATTAAGGGTTAATGTGTGATTGGACACGATTTTAGGGTCATGCTGTGAAAATATCTATAATTAAGCCTTTCTGTGATGTACAATAAAACAGTTGGAAGAAAGCGTGAGGGCCAAAGCATCAATTTGCACATCCATATGGTGGACCGCAGGCGTTTTATATGTATCGTCTCTATTATGACTTTGTTTTGTCGTATCTATGACGGTGTGCAGATTATGTCTTAGTTCGTTAAAATTTTTTCTCGAATTTCAATGAAGTATATATTGTTCACAATTAGTGGTATCATTATGGGAGATCGGCCCCTCTATTGTACAGTAAAGTTTATGTACAATTAAAGTCACTTGATCAAGATCGAGCGATTCGCACGAATTCTGAATTTTAGTGACTATTTGCGTGTGAATCATTCGATTATGATCGAGCAACCTTACAGCAGAGGATCCGCTCTATCATTATTGAGGTCAGTCATAGATATTCTCTCTACCATAGACTCAGAATTAGAAATTTGTTCTCTTTAATTCTTATCTATGTCTCTCATATATGCCATGACAAACACACTAACTCACACTATATTTACTTTCTTGTTTTAAATATGATTATGGGCATATTAATTTTTAGTAGGGTTACTAGTTGGACAACATGTTCATATTCGATTAGTTGTCCGGTAATAATTCGAAGAAAAAAATTCATTCGTTTGCGACTGAGTTGAACATGGACTTCACCATAGTTTTACGAATGTGACGTAATGTATTCACATATTTACATTTGAGGAAAGGAAAGCTACTTCATGAAGTAGCTAACCTTACTACTCCATGAGTATTTTTCGCCCCTTTTTATTTTTTTGAAAAATACTATCATAGATTTTCATAACTACATCTCTCTAATACACCATTCATATTCGTCGGAAACAGAGACTCTTATGCTCTCCATCCAGAACATGTCGACTATAACAAATCTAAGACCGTTAAAATTATCTGTTCTGGATGGAAGGCATATGAGTCTTTGTTTCTGACGAAATTTGAATGATATATTAGAGGGATATAGTTATTAAAAATTCATGACGGTATTTTCCAAAAAAAATAATAAAAGCGACACAAAATGTTCATGAAGTAGCTAAGGTTAGCTACATGAAGTAGCTTCCCTTTATATTTATTTAACATGTGTATACACATGAAAAGTTTTGAAGTTGGTTTGAAGTAGTTATTAGTAAAGAGTTTGTTTCTTTAAATGTTTGTCAAACTATCAAACTTTATTATCGAGCTCGTTCGTTTTCACATGTTTGACTTGAGTCGGATCGCTAACAAACTACTGCAATACAAGCTAATGAACTCATGTCAACGAACTCAAACCAACTTTTCTAAGGGAATCACCGCAAACATAGGTTCGTTCGTTACAGTAGAGTCGACAATCCAGATTATAGGGACCATCACGCAAAATTTCACAACATGAATGTATTGCATTTTCTCCGATTTTCTCAGATTTTCATCTCGATGCTAATCATTACATTCGTGTCATCGTGCAATATCGAATTGACCGATCATTATACTAGTAGCCATCGTAACTTTGATGCATCTGCTACTGATCAGTTTAAAAGAGCGTTTGGCGTATGTGAGCTCTATCGCTGAGAAGTTAAAAGCTGACGAGGATTCAAAGCTCGCAGAAGAGGTACACTTCCGTAGGCGTACACGTGTACACCGCGACACGCATCGTACGTTTAAACCTTCTCCTTCCCATACCATTGAGTCATAATACCTATCTAGCTGGTGTATTTATTGCATTTACCTTGTCCTAGATGATGCTCACCTTTCTACATAGCCAAGGGATGTCACCATCTCATACCAAAAGTAGAGGGGGGTTGTTCCCTACAGTGGCAGCCCTAAGTTGCTACCTCCCATACAACAAGTGATCTATGGCACTTGCACAAAATGGAGGGATGTGGGGGCATGCTTGCAAGGGGTCCTTCAACCCCTGTCCTTGTGCTTCCCATTTGACCATACCCTCTCTTAGGTGGTCCTCCCTTTCTCTCTCCATCTCTACTCATGTATGTCCTTGCTCTCATGTTCTTTATTGCCATAACTATTCCTTCCAACTATCCACAATTGGACACTTAAAAAAATGAATCTCATTTGTTGTACTGATCTTTCAAGTAATCTAAGGGCCATTTTAACGTGAGGACGAATGCCTTATCGATAACGTAATTCACGCTTGGGTCTGGTTTACTCGATCTCTATCGGTGAAATTGTCGTTTTTTAAATGTGTACATGTGCCCCTCTGAGATTCTGCAATTACAGTTATGTGTTTCTTTTTTTGCAGTGACACTTGTGTATATGTATTCTTATATAATTCGCTCTATCAATGTAATATAAGGGCACATATGCAATAACGGAAGCGAGGTATTGTGAATTTTGTAAGAGTAAGAGGCACGAGTGTTCTTAAAAAAAGGAGTATAAGTATGATTGCAGAATCTTGAAGGGACACAAGCGTAAAAATAAGTTTAAATTATATTAGTGGATTGCGACGGATTTTTTTTTTACTATAAAATTTCTGACCACGTTCAAAATAAATTTTACAATGAAAACATATAATGCATGTAAGCATAAACAATATCGCATCATATAACACCTATCTTCTCAACCATCCAAACAGATAATATTCATAAAAACTTTATTCTTCTTACTAAAAACCCATTTGAGGAAATCTACACAATACATCTCAATTCTAACACGGGCTTGTTCGGTAACAGTGTTGGGTTGGATTGGAGTAATCTCATGTCAAAGCGTTAGTCAGATGGGTAACATTTTTATGAATAGGAGAGTTGGAATGGTAAAACAGATGTGATCTCATTTTGTTTATGTATTATACCGATTATGTTTATGATTATAATGCATTTTTACGTTGAATTGTTTATTTGAAGGTGGTTGGAAATATTTTAGCAAAGAAAATGCGTGATCCAAACAACTAAGTCCAACCTAGAAATGCATTGGTAGTGTGAGGGTAATCTAGAACCAAACAGAGGGGGGCGTACAATCTCGGATAGTCAGTTTACCCCGAGGTAATCCGACAACCGAACATGCTGGTGCTCGAATGCTGGCACTCAATTAAGGAGTCGATTGGTGCAGTCATGTTTTTCGAGCAATCAAAGACTCGTACATTTGGCGCTGACAACCTTTAAGCCAGCATATATGTCGTGTTAAGTGTGATATAAATGATGCAATAAGCAGAAGATTAAAAGGCCGTGAATCCATTGTTACTTAGGGCACAATTTGGTGTGAAGGATCTGGCAGCCAGATCTCTAGAGAGAGAAATGGGAAGGGATAGTGGACCACTTGCGAGGTGGGTGGAGGGGAAGAGGGGGGCACCGGTTCCAGAATCCAGACAGGAACAGTACGGATGCAGCTTATCCCATCTCCCAAAAGGTGACGTTACTGTAGAGCTAAATGCCGACGGATCGATTCGCTCCTACTTGGATTCTAATTAGCTGAACACATGATGCCATGCAGCATAAGCAACTTGTACCACTAAACACCCCCCACTCTACTTTCAAATTATTAAAAAAACCCACTTACAACCCCCCTCTCTGTCTCTAATGACAGCAGACAAGTTGAGGTGATGTGAATTGGTCTGATAATGACAGCAGACTTAGACAAGTGGTTTTCCTGGTAAACATGCAATCTCAGGGGGTTTTACACTTGTACTACTCTGAGATTCAGAAATTGCAGTTATATCCCTGCCTTCTTTGCAATAATACTTGTGCCCAGTTTTCTTACGAAATTCGCAGTATTGTTTAGGGGCATAATTGCAATAACAAAAGGATAATATTGTGAATTTTGTAGGAACACAGAGACACAAGTGTCAAAAAAAGTAGAAGTATAACTGTAATTGTAGAATTTTGAAGGAGCACGAATGTAAAAAAATCCATGATCCTAATTATGCTATGGTAAATTGAAAACACGTCCCTAGAAGATTGGATAAGCCCATTGCAACTGTTTACATATTTCCTCGTGGAACTCTTTGGTTGCAGGGTTGGCCCAACCCTGGTTACTATTCACAAGGGTACTTCCTCCACACAGATTACTATTGACCCACCCTAAACCAGCCCAACCCAATCCAGTCCAACCCAGCAACCAAACAGGCCCTTAGGCCTCGTTGGTGTCTAACCCACTCCTTCTCTCATGCGTGGGCCCCACTCTATTTCTTTTTTAAAAAAAGTAAATAAATCAAATCTCCATAATTAATTCCATCAAAAAATAATGGGATTTTATCACTTGTTCCCCTCCGAGATATCGCAATATCAGTTATACTCCTATCTTTTTGGTAATATCAGTTGTGCCCCTCACTTCTTTCGCCGTCATCAGTTGTGCCCTTCCGTCAGATTGACTGTCAAAAAGTTAAAATAACCATAGTTTACTCAAACCATGGTGTGGTTATGAGGGGTATTATGGTCAGAATAAAATCAAACGAGAAGGAGGGTTAGGGAGGAGGTGCGAGGATGCATAGAGGTGCGAGGATGCGTAGGAGGTGTGGGCTGGCGGCGGGAGCCGGGGGAGGTGCGGAGGCCGGAGGAGGTTGCTGGGCTCCTGGCGGCGGGAGCCGGGGGAGGTGCAGAGTCCAGGAAGGGGGTGGCGCGTGCGGGGAGGGGGAGACGGCGGTGCGGGGCAGGGGAGAGGGGGAGCAGGGGCGGTGCGTGCGTGGGAGGGGGAGGGGAGGCGGCGATGTGGTTAGGGCGCAGGTGGATCACCACGGAAGGGGGAGCGGTGGCTGGCGCCGCAGCACGGCCCACGCGGGTGACGAATCTCCATTTCATCACCTTTATTCTATCATGTTGGCCTTAAAAACCCAAGCAAATGCATGTAAATAGCATTAATTTGTACATAATAGCACCCATTATTTATTGTACATAGAATAAGGTTTTTAATGCCAAAATGATAGAATAAAGAGAAGAAAAGAAAAAGGAATAAAATATTGCAAATATTTTATGACCCTAACCCCGAGACCAAGGCCAGCATGGAATTGGTCGACAAGAAATAAAGTAGGGGGAGATAAGGGCCAATCATACAATAAATACCTCATCTATTTATTCATCCATTTATACATTTTTGACACCTATTTTGTATATAATTATTTATTCATCAAATAGAGGAACTTTGTACATAAAAGTTGTAGATAATAATGTGAATAAAATTACAAAATTGAGTTTGTACAAAATGATACACAGTGTACATTTTATACCTAGAATAAAAAGCCAAAATCTCAACTTCACAGACCCATATCTTGCAAATAAAAACTCCAAATCACCCAAACTCACCTTTAGTTGTATATAGCATTCCAAGACCTATTTTATAAAATTGGTTCCATAATTTTTGGAGTCCATCTTTGGAAGTTAGGTTTTTGGCCCTTCTTGTACATAGTACCTGATTAAAATAATCATTTTATTCCATATTCATTATTTTTATAAATTCTTATTTTTAGAATCTTGTAAATAATGTATATAATACATGTACATAACAAAAGTAAAAGAAAACCAAAAAGAATTTGTAAAATAAAATAAGTCTATGTAATATATATAGACAAAATACCTATATGGAGTATGTACATAAATAAAAGAGGAAAACATTCTTTAATTATTTAATTCTTTTATATTTTTGTAATAATGTATATATTATATATATCTTATTAAACATACAACTCCATAATAAAAACACATAAAATCCATTAAATAAATAAAATATATATAATATATAGGTAAAATACCTATAAGTATACTTACATATACACAAACATATCTATTACAAATATAAGTAAACTCATAAAAATTAAAAAAAATATATTTATACTCACAAAAATAAGTTATAAATTTATAAAATAAGAAAATAAAATAATAAAATAAAATAAACAAAATAAAAATAAATGTATATAAATATACTTATAAATACCATATTTTAATAAAACCGTAATAAAATACTTCAAAAAAATAAATAAAAATGGTAATTAAATACTACATTAATTTATAAACATTTTTTATTTTATAAGAAAAATCTAATTAATTCATTTATTATGTTAAATAAATCGGTCAACTTCTTGTTGACGTGGACCAATCAGACGCCTGCGTTTGTTGATCGGTTGGCCAACTGCGCCCCCAGGCGCCTGACTTGACACGGACTGTCTTTTCCCCCGATTTCTTGCCTTTTTCCCGCGTGGCTCAGTGATCAATCAACAACAATCATTTCATGAGATTTGCTCCCCTTTCACCCGTGATCCCCACCGATCATTTGGATCCCTTGTACATAGCCCCGATTCTTCAATAATCGTCGGTCACTGGGGGTCCCTTGGATTGTGTATAAATAAAACCCTCCTCCTTCTCCGCCGAATTTGACCAATTTCACCCCCTTCTTTGTGCTCGAGAGAGCTCCTGGCGAAGCCCTCGTGACAGGAGGCGCCTCCCAGCATCTCAATTCGGCCGGAGATGGAGGAAGTTTTGTCGCGGTGGCGCTCCGGCGGCCACCCTGCTCCCTGGCGGCCCCCAGGTATAAGAGCTGCGCTTTTTATATTTCTAGGTAGATTTCGATTCTAGCATTTCATTCCTGCAATTAGTTTTAGGTTTCATTTATTAGTTTAGCGTAGTTTAGTTGTTTCGTAGTTCGCCGGAGCTCTGCTCCGGCGAGCTTTTCACCGTGTTTCCGATTTTTGGATTTTTCTACTATTTTATATATTTTTTTGAAGTTTTTGAGTGTTTTTGAATTTTTAGTGTTTTTCTTTTGAGATTTTTAGTGATTTTTGGACTGACACTAAAATAGAATAAAATAGACACTAGGTGATTTTTTTGGAATTTTTGGAGGTGTTTTAATATTTTTTTGGTATTTTCTAAGCTAGACAGTACACAAATAGCAAGTTTTTGATTTTTAACAAATATGAAAATAAAGTAAAATCAAAAACTAAATATGTGGCGTCAAAGTACACGTGTCCAGATACTTAAGTCTATTTTTGTGGAATTTTTGGAGTTAAAATGATAGGCTAAATAATTAGAGCAAACATCCAAACATTAAACAATCCTGGCAGGGGTATATGTGCAATATCTAAAACATCCAGGGGCATACATGCAATTTTCCACAAAAATATACACTGTATATTCAATTTTTAGCACCAAAATGCAATTACAAAAGTCGCCTGGGCCTCTTAGCAATTTTCCCACCAGTGCGCGTGACTTGCACGCGCCTGGCGAGGACTAAACTGTAATATTACGAAACTCTGGGGGCCTACTTGCAAAATAACCAAAAAGTTTACACGTGCTGCAATAGTTTTAGGACTAAAACAAAATACACAAACGTTCGAGGGTGTCCTTGCAAAATGCCCACCCCCTCACGTGAACTGGTCACGTGAGGTGACGTGGCGAGGGACCTAGACGCAAATGCTAAAAGCCTGAGGGTCTTTTGGCAAATATTACAATAAAATTACACTACAGACAAAAGTTTAAAGATTAAACTATAAATACAAAAGGGTCGAGGGTGAGGTTGCAAAATACCCTCGGCGCGCCGATCGAACGGCTGTGGGTCTTCACTTAAACACGTGTCGTCGATCGGACGGCGATGGTGCTTCGTGGATGCACGGCGGAGATTAGAACGCTCGAAGACGATCTGACGGCTGAGGCGTGGTGCAATCCAACGGCTACCGCTTGATCTGGGCGCTCCACCTCGATCCGACGGTGGCGAAGCCCGGAGCAAGAACAGGGTCGAACTCCGGCGAGTCGAGGTTCGCCGAGGTCAAGCTCCGTCTCCGGCGAGCGGTTTGGCTTCAAAAGCGAGCTGGAGCTTCCTGGGGTCGTCCTCTATCTCCTGGGGGCACCAAAAGTGCACGGCGTTGGCCGTGCTGCTCGCAGGTGGTCGGCGGCGCTGGAGAGCTCGATTGAGCTCCGGCGAGCTTCAAAAAACGCGCCCAGGCGCGAGTCAACGTGCTTTGACCCTGCAAAAAAACGTTAGAGAGCCCAGGGCAAAGTGCCTGGACCTGGGGTGGACCTAATCTATGCGCGAGGGGAAGTGGACGTCGGTGGCCGGAGGTGCGCTCCGGCGATGATGCTTGGAGTGGCGAAATACGCGATGGAACTTAGAATTTTTTTGGGGTTTTTGAAGCTTAAGCTAACAGGAACTAAATGCAAGAAAGAAATAAGCGGGGGGATGCCCTCGATGGCCTGAACCAGAGGAGAAAGGGTACCTCGACGCCGGCTGTTGGCGGAGGTGGTGGAGCTTCCCTCGACTTCGCGCGCCTTGGCTGAAGGGCTGGCGGTGGAGCTGTACCTCCACGGAGTTCAGGAGCACGATGATGGCGTTGAAGGGTGGACCAAGGGGACTCGAATTCGAAATGGAAGAGGGGGAGTTGGTTTTAAGTGGGTTGACCCGAGGTGACAGGGGTCCAAAGACCAAGAGGTCTGGAACACCTCATTGATCCATAGCCCGATGTAAACACTCAGCGGGCATGAGGGATGAACGAGGAAGAGGATCACAGAAGAAATCGAGACGAGATAGTGCAAGAATCGACCTAGAAAAATTCGCCAATAACGCCAAAAACTAGGTCGTCTGACAAGGGTAGGTGGGGAGGACGACCAGTTGACCTGGGTCAACTGGGGCCGTCTCCTGATTGGTCCACGTGGACCAATCAGGAAAAACCCCGCCTAAATGTTTTATAAATTCAATAAAAAATAGGAAAAGGCCGAATCTAATAAAAGTTATAAAATAAAAAATACTTAGAATTTCATGTAGTATTTTATTTTGATTTTTAATTATTTTTAGGAGTTATATTTTTACGAGTTACCTTTTTAACCCTATATAGGTATAATACCTATGTATTTTGGTATTCTATTTTTATTTTAGGTATTTTTAATATTATTATTTTTATTTATGATTTTATAAAATTATGAAATACTTTTATATACACATATATATTTTATTTTATTTTTCTGATTTACTTTGTATGTTTAATAAAATCTAAGAGTATTTTATACAGGTATAGGTATATGCAGTATACCTATGTAGTCTTTATACAAGGTATTTTTATTTTTATTTTTCTTTGAATTTTTATTTTGATTTTAATACACATAATTATTATAAGTAATATTTACAAAATTATAAAATATAAAAATGAATAAATAATGAATAAAGAATAAATTGAATATTTTATTCAGTGCAAGTATACAATAGGGGTTCAAAACTCAACTTTCAAACCGTAGCCCCGCCAAATGCGAAACCACCACCATTGGATAGATTATTTTATTCTATATACAATTAAAGGTGAGTTTGCTACATTTGGAGTTGTCAGTTGTGAGATACGGGTCTGGGAAGTTGGCATTATGGATTTTTATTCGGACCATAACTTTTTATCTGTACATTATTTTTCTGTGAAGTCAATTTTGTAATTTTCTTTATAAAATTAGCTATAACTTTCATGTACAAAGTTTCTTTATTTGATGTATAAAAAGTGGAACCAAAATAGGTCCCAAAATGAATAAAGAATGAATGGAATGAATAGGTATTTTGACTGTATTTCTGACCTTATCTCCCCCTACTTTATTCCTTGTCGACCTATTCATCAAGATGCCTAGGTCTCGGGGGTTTTGGGTCATAAAATATTTACAATATTTTATTCTTTTCTTTTCTTTATTTATTCTATAATTTTGGCCTTAATTACAGTCATTTATACACTGTTGAGATGCACATGCATGAATGCTAAGATGCTTGATTTAAGGCTATTTACAGGCATTTGCTAGGGTTTTAGGTGCCAAAATGATAGAATAAAGATGATGAAATGTGGATTCATCATCCCCCTATACTTTACCTTTTCTAGTCCCTAGCAAACACTTATGCAATAAGTGCAAAAAGGAACAAAAAGAAAAGAAAAAGAAGAACTTGGATTTAATTTGATGATCAAACTTGCCTTCGCAAAATCAAAGTTTGGAGCTTAAGTCGGACCTTTGGAATTTTAGTGCGGGCGGAACCTTAGTGAGAACCGGGTTCGAAGTCCAACAGTCCTTGAGAATCCCAAAACTCTGTCCAAGTCTCCTCAATAGCCAGGTCAGAAATACTTCAACTCATACGCAAACTCTTACGACTATGAATCTGACTCGTACAGTGTAAGTGATGGTGGCTCTTCCCAACTAGAATGACAAAGAAACTGACTTCTCCAGTACGACTACCCAATGATTCCCCAATCCAGCAACTCCATCCTCGAGGAGCGGGGTATTCCCTTCTAAGTTCAAGTGGCAACCAACTCAAGAGGAGGGGGTGAAGAGAAGAATGGACGGTAGCCAGTGTAGCTACCTATCCCGGGATGCAAGACCAGTGTATTCAAGTCATCCTGCTGCAGGCTCACATATTTGACTTTGGAACTCAAGCTTGCTTATTGACTTTGTACGTACTTTGCAGGCTTTTTATTTTTGTACATGCCTGAACATTTTTTTTAAATACTATTCACAGCAGCATTTACATAAGGAGTTTTTCCTCTTGAGCCAGTAGACTATCCCTCTTTTGAAGCTTTATCGCAACCCACAGCCTCCTGTCTTTAGACTTCCTAATCACTGGACAGGTTGGGGTGCACTTCCCTCCCTAGAGGAGGACAAATGTTTCCACTTGTGTGCGTCTCATACCGGCAAATCCAATCCCCTCATCGCTCCAACTGAGTTGAGCCATGTGAAAGGTGCAGGTGTCCAAGTTAGGTCATTATCAACAAGAGTCGTGCGTGTGCTCCGAAATACTCTACTTAGGCAGTCAAGAATCCATTGAACCAAGTCCCGTGATCCTCAAAGAATTAAGTCAACTAGACCTGAAGTACCTCAAACTCAGTTCCTATAAGGTTCCTGTTATTAGGTAGATTATAAGGTCCAATCAAGCTCCAATCTCCGGATTTTACTTAGACTCGTTCAGCTATCAAACTCAATCCGAAAAATGCGAATGCTATGCAATGCAATGCAGGAAATATTTTTGTGATGCGATTTTCAAAGATTTTGAACTTTTTATGGGTTTTTGAAAATATGATGTATGCATATGCATTTTTTTTGTATTTTTCAAAAAGATTTTTCAAATGTTTTTGGATTTTAAATTTTTCAAATGTTTTTGGGACTTTTTGAAAACAAAAAGATTTTGGCTAAAGACTAGGTGAAAATATGTACACGGGAGTGCTTCTTATATTTACAAGAAGTGGATTTTAAGAATTTACAGGGTAAGTAGTCAATTTTATACATATATACATATATAGTGGATTTTGGTGTGATGTGTATATTCCTCAAACTTATTGAAAACAATTTTTACACACAATTTTTGAAAACTATAGTCCAAAATAATTTTTACAAACATTTTACACACATTTGAAAATCATTTTGCAAAGGCTTTCAAAACAGTATATATAGGTTTTTCAAATCATTTTTACAACCATTTTTCAAACCATTTGCAAATCATTTTTCAAACATTTTTATTTCACACAAAGAAAAGAAATTTTACAAACCACACAATTTTTACACAGGTTGAAAACACGAAACAAAATATTTTCAAAATAGTTTTCAATAGATGTTCACAAAGATTTTCAAACTATTTTTCAAACATTTTGCAAAAAAACATTTTCACCTGATTTATTAATCAGTAAATACAAAAAGAATTTGAGGAATAATCACATCTTTTTATTAAGGATTTTCAGTGGATTTTAAAGAATTTTTAGCCATACTATTAAGAAAATACTAAAGTACGAGTTATGGCTAAAGTATATACGTAGTATATACGACCCCCCTATACTTAGCTTGAGCTATGTCCTCATAGATCGGAGAGAAAAGAGAAGACATAACTCGTACTAAGTATAGGCAAGTCTAAAGAATAAAGAAATAAATGAATGAATCAATAAATGAGAAGTTGACCGTCCCCCCTATACTTAGGATCAAATAATCCTAAGTATAGCAGACTGTACACAAAGCAGGGAGGGTCAAGGGTGGGAATGAACAGATCGTACTCAGATTGTCTCCCCCTATACTTAGGGTAAGATATCCCTAAGTACAGACAAGAGAGGAGACAATGGAGAGGATTGAAAAGAATAGCAAAACTCGGGGTGCACGCCCCCCTATACTTAGGACAAAGTACGTCCTAAGTATGGAAAACTGTCTACAAGAGCGACACCTTTTTGATAGATCAAGAAGATAGAAGAGGAAAGAAGAAAAGAAGAAAATAAGAAAATAAATCAACAGAAAACAGAGTGATATAAACAGATGGATCTGTACAGCGGAAGATAGAGTTGATCACCATGTATGAAATGTAGATGATGGAAGTCAAAGGCACATCTCATACCAGAAGAATGGGGGCAACGTCAATGGTCGGCGGATCATGATCAAGATATAGCTTCAAGCGTTGACCATTGACGCGGAAGGTAGAGGAAGATGACGGTTCGGATATGTCTATGCTGCCATTGTCATGTACCTTCCTGACCACATACGGTCCTTTCCACTTGTTCTGCAACTTTCCTGGGAATAATTTCAGCCTGGAATCAAACAACCATACTCTCTGATCTGGCTCAAACTGTTTATGGCTGATATGCGAATCATGCCATGTCTTTACTTTTTCTTTGTACTGTAGGCTGTTGGAGAAGGCTGTGTCTCTCAATTCTTCCAGGGCTGCCATTCTGCTCTTCTCTGTTCTCCTATACTCTTGGGATCTAGAAGCAATTTCTGTAACTGCCCAAAAAGATTTGTGCTTGATTTCCACTGGCAAATGGCACGGCTTGCCATAGACGAGACGAAAGGGAGATGTTCCCAATGGATTCTTGAAAGAGGTCCGATAAGCCCACAAGACCGAGTCCAAAAGCTGTGACCAATCCTTTCGGTCTGGGCGGACAACTTTCTGCAAGATAGTCTTTATCTCCCTGTTCGATACTTCGGCAAGACCATTAGTCTGAGGGTGATAAGGAGTGGCAACCCGATGGTCAATGCCGAACTCGTCTGCAAGGGCCCTGACTTTGTCATTGATGAAGTGAGACCCCCCGTCTGAAATCAAGACTCTAGGTACTCCGAACGTGAAATGATATTTCTCCTCAAAAATTTGCAAACGGTTTTAGCATCTGCGGCTCGGGCGGGGATGGCCTCAACCCATCGGCTGACATAATCTACAGCGAGCAAAATATGCTCGAATCCCTGACTTTTAGGAAATGGGCCCAATGAAATCAATACCCCATGCATCAAAAACCTCACAGAAGTGAATGGGTTGCATGGGCATCATGTCTCTCTGTCCGCAGGTTCCCATTTTCTGACAGTCAGTACATCTCTTCACGAACTCATCCAGAATCCTTGAAGAGAGTAGGCCACCATAGGCCGGATTGAAGCACCTTTTGTGCTGTTCTTTTTCCAGAATGATGTCCTCCTGCCTCAAACTTGTGGCAGTATGTGAGGACGCTATGCTGCTCTTCTTGAGGAATGCACCTCCTCCAGATACTATCCCCTCCTTCATGATAAAGGACGGGATCCTCCCAATGGTAAAACTTGGCCTTAGCTAGGAAGGTCTCAAGTTTCTGCCTGGGCCAACCCTGAGGGACTGTCTTGGCAACAAGATAGTTTACAAAGTCAGCATACCACGGGAGTGAGGTGACAGCCAAGATCGCCTCATCTGGAAATGTCTCAGTGATAGGTGCGCTGGGCTCAGATTCCTCAATCTGGAGAGATGATCCGCCACCACATTCTTGACTCCAGGCTTGTCCTTAATTTCAATATCAAATTCCTGGAGTAGAAGGATCCATCTGGTGAGACGTGCTTTGGCATCCTTCTTAGCCATTAAGTACCAGATGGTGGTATGATCAGTGTAGATTGTCACTCTAGATCCGAGAATATACGATCGATACTTATCAAGAGCGAAAACTACGGCCAGCATCTCTTTCTCAATCACAGTGTAATTCCGCTGCGCGGCATCCAAAGTCCGGCTGGCGTAGTGAATAGCAAACGGTAAACCATCCCTCCTCTGTCCAAGCACAGCCCCAACGGCAAAATCTGAAGCATCCGTCATGATCTCGAATGGAAGAGACCAATCGGGTGGCTGAAGGACAGGAGTTGAGACAACCATATTCTTGAGAGTCTCAAATGATTCAAGACACTTATCATTAACAATAAACTCGGTGTCTTTGGTGAGCAAGTCAGTGAGCGGTCGGGCAATTCGACTGAAGTCCTGAATGAACCGTCGGTAGAAACCGACATGCCCCAGAAAAGACCGTAACTGACGCAAGTTGGACGGCGGATTGAGTTTTCTGATGATATCCACCTTAGCCGGATCGACCTCCATGCCCCTGTTGGAGACGATATGACCAAGGACCGTCCCCTGAGTCATCATGAAATGACTCTTCTCCCAGGATAAGACAAGATTGACCTCAATGCAGCGCTTCAGCACACGGTCTAGGCAGTCAAGACAAGCGTCGAACCCGTCGCCATAGACCGAGAAGTCATCCATGAAGACCTCTAAACAGTCACCCACCATGTCTGAGAAGATGGACAACATGCACATTTGGAATGTCGCCGGAGCGTTACATAGACCAAAGGGCATCCGTCTGAAAGCATAAGTCCCAAACGGACAGGTGAATGTCGTTTTCTCCTGGTCTTCGGGCGCAATGGCCACTTGGTTGTATCTAGAGTACCCATCAAGAAAGCAATAATGACTCTTCCCAGCTAGCCGCTCGATAATCTGATCAATAAAAGGTAGCGGGAAGTGATCCTTCTTGGTGGCCTCATTCAATCGTCTGTAGTCCACACATACCCTCCAAGAAGTCGGTACTCTGGTAGCGATCTCCTCTCCAGACTCATTGACAACTGTAGTGATACCCGTCTTCTTGGGTACCACATGTAACGGACTTACCCATTTGGAGTCGGAGATGGGATAGATGAAATCGGCGCTCCACCACTTGGAAATTTCTTTCATGACTACATCTCGAAGATTCGGGTTCAGCCGTCGTTGGAACTCACGCGACGGCTTAGCGTTATCTTTAAGATAGATATGGTGGGAGCAAAGATTAGGGCTCAGCCCTTGGAGATCAGCTATACTCCAACCGATTGCCTTGCGGTTTCTTTCAAGAACCTCCATCAGACGAGATTCTTGTTCTCCAGTCAAATCTGCTGAGATAATGACTGGGTGCATTTCTGGCTCTCCAGCAAGGAATCTGTACTTCATCGACTGCGGCAGAGGTTTCCGTTCTGGACAACTGGGAGGTGGCAGATCTGGCTTCTGATATGTCTATGTAAATGCGACCAGGTCTGCATGGGAGAACTCTCGCTCTGCATGAATTTCTGACGAAGGGCGGCCTTCTGAATCAACTATAAACTGCACCGGCTCGCACTCTGTCATGGTTGTTGGCTCAGTGGGAATCAGACAAGGTAAGTAGTCATCAAAGTCATCCCAGTCTATGTCTGAATCCGAGGGATCAGAAGACGATGAGCAAGATTGAAATTCCTCAGCACCACTCATCACAACACTGTCAGCCTCAGAGATATCCTCATCCAGGGATGTGCTCTCCCGGCTCTCGACCGCCATGAGCTTGAGATACAGTGAATCTGTAGGCAAGGCGAGGGTCGGTGCTACGGGATCTTTCCAGTTGGATTCATCATCAGTCATCTCGAAATCACAAACCTGGTGGATGTCTAGCTCCTCCTCTGTCATCTGCGCTGCTTCACTGGACTGCTCGGAGCACTCTAACTCTCTAGCTCTGATTTCTTCGATCGTCTCTATTTGTATGGTTTCGCCCTCTACGCGAAAACATACCTTCCCACTATCGTGGTCGATCACCGCCTTGGCTGTGGCCAAGAATGGACGTCCGAGAATGATGGGGGCATCAGTTACCGACTCAGGGATCTCCATGTCCAACACAACGAAGTCCACGGGGAATTTCAGGCCTGAATGGTAACGACCACGTCTTTCAATAACCCCTTCGGCCTCTTAATCGACCTATCAGCAAACTGAAGGACGGTTCTGCTTCGAAGAAGAGGGCCAAACTCAAACTGCTTGAGTAAGGCTGCCGGAAGGAGGTTAATTGAAGAGCCGCTGTCTAATAGAGTACGATCAAACTGTTGCTCTTGAATCTCGCATCTGACATAGGGAGCTCCTGCGTCTGGTCGCTTGGCTGGCAATGTTTTCTGAATGGCGTAGCAAGTGTCATGAGTGAGCATATGGATTTGATCTCTGTGCCTCTTCTTCCTTCTGACAGTAGTTGTTTCTTTCAAATTCTTCTTGAAGAAGGGGATATGCTCAAATGCTTCCCGTAGAGTCAGCTGAATATGAAATATGTCAATCATTTCGTTGCCGAACTCCACCTGTTGGCTCTTTTTTGGATTTTCTTTTTTATTCCCCTTCGCTCGGCGGAGTGCCTCAGGGAAGGGGATGGTAGGGGCCTCCTCAGATGGAGGACTAGGAATCGGTCCCTGAGCCTGTGAAGACGGAGAATCCATACAATAATCATCATTCAACACATATGGTTCCGCAATTTGAACAGAAACCTTTCCTTTATTCATATTTTTGTTTTTGTTTTTGTTCCCACAGTCTCTAGATACAAAATGTGGCAACATCACAGATGGCTCAACAAAAGTGGATGTGGTGGCCTCAGTACCACCACTAGCACCTGTCTTCGCGGCATCAGCACCGCGCTCTGGTTCAGCATCCAAAATGGTGGCATCAGCACCACCGTCTGCATCTGGTATCACAACGGCATCAGCACCACCGTCTTCAACATCATCATTAGCGGCATCAGCACCGCTAGTCCGCTCCTCTGGCGCTCCTGACTCTGCATCTGGCTGTCGCTCAGAAGAGGCGCCGCCGGCTGGCATCCTACCGCTCCTAGTAGTAACAAAATCAGCATCATAATATGAATAAAATATGTCATTCAAGTCGTCACTAGGAGAGGCATCATCTGTGAACTCTACCTGCTCAGATTTTCTTTTTAAATTATTAGGGTTTGGTTCGATCTGAGCGGGTATGGCGGCTTTGCCTTTGATGATGTCCCGCATTTCCTGCCGGAACTCATCCATTTCTTGCCTGAAAGATGCTCGCTGTTCAGATAGCAAGCGGGCAAGATCATCAAGAGCAGGGTTCTCGAAGGCTGGACCCTGAGAACCGGACGTCTGTCCCTGCTGGAAATGAGGCTGCTGCTGGGGTTGTTGCTGATATTGGGGGGGAGGTTGGGCATAGGAATGCTGAGGCGGCTGACGCTGCCTCCACTGTTGTCCCTGATAGGCGGGACGAGGACCACTCTGGTATTGTTGTGGCTGGGCATACTGGGGCTGCTGGTTGTACTGATGTGGCTGGCTGCTCTGCTGTCCTTGAGCAGGGGGATGCTGTTGGGATGAGGAACCACCATTACCCCAACGGAATCCGGGATGATCCCTACGAATTGCGGGCTGAGGATATCGGTCATACCAAATCCCGTTGACTTCCATCAACGGTTCCTGCTCGAAGGAAGGTGGAGGAAGAACTGCCAGTGGCTGCTCCGGCTGATACACCACCATCTGCGTCTCCTGAGATGGCGGTTGCTCTGGATGGTACTACAACAATGGAACCGGCTCCGCCTGGATATGGTTCACCTGGCGGTATGAGGTGGAGGCCTGGTTGGGATTGTTGCTGCTGGAAGCACCCTGTGACCTGGGAGGCTGTTGTGAATGGGCCTGTGCCTCCTGAATACAGAGAATTTGAGTTTTCAGGTCACTCATTGTCTTGGTGAGAAGGTCCATCTGGGCTAGACCTTGGTTCTGCTTCTTTTCGAGGATCTCCATGCGGTCCAGCTTTTCACTGATAATGCCCATATCGGCTGCTGCTGATTCGGCTTGTGCTGCGGCTACCGACGTTGCGGCTGGGACCGGCATCGATGCGAGCGATCCTCTGAAATGATCCCGCTCCTTGCGGGGGCTTTTGCTGTGTGTAGACTCTGGCTTGGGTCATCACTGTAGAGTTTTCTGCCATACCTTCGTAGATGGCCCATACATCGTCTTCACCTTTAGAGAAATATGATCCACCGCAAGAGGCGTTCACAAGCCCCTGCAGCTCCGGTGTCAGCCCACAAAAGAAACTCTGCACCAGGTGGGGCTTGGAGATATCGTGATGTGGACACCGGTCTATGAGCTCTCTGAATCGATCCCATGCTTCATGGAACTGTTCATTTGGGATCATGACGAAGTTGCTGATCATGGCTCGAGCTGCGTTGGTCCGGCCGAGGGGATAGTATTTCTTCAAATATACGGACCGGAGATCTGCCCAAGTATCGACGAATCGCCCTAGATGCTTGAGCCAATATGCGGCTCGATCAACCAATGAGAACGGGAAGGCGATCATCCTGATAGTGTCCTCGGTCAACAACCGATCGTGGATGGTGCTGCATATCATTTCGAACTCTTGGAGATGGAGGTGCGGCTCTTCGGTCGGCAGCCCATGGAACTTGGGAAGAAGCTGAATCGTGTGGTGCCGAAGCTCGAAGTCTCCGTGGATTGGCGGGAGTCTGATCCACCGATGAGTGAGGGACGAAGCTGGGTTGTGCAGTTCCCTCATGATGGTCTGTGGCGGTCGCTCACCGTCTGGATCGCCTCCTCCTGCGTCAGGTCCTCCTCCTTCTCCGCCACCGCCTCCTCCAGGTCGGTTCTCTCTCAGCTGTGCGATCTCTCTCATAAGGTCACCCATGAAAGTGCCCTGGTCTCGGATCTGCCTCTGCATAGTCTCCAGGGACGCTAGCAAGGAATTGTTGATGGCCACTTGGTCAATAATGAACGGAGGATGGTCGTGGTCATCTGGGTGCTCGCCTCTGTCTGCCATTGCTGGATTCTCTGAAATGCAAAAGAGGCCATTTCAGGTGCTGTTGAATGAGCTGAACTCTGTGATGCACTGAATTCTGACACAATTGGACTGAGGGAAGGAGAATGGGAAGGGTGGTCGAGGGGGAACAGGGTGGATGTAAACTCGGGCTCGGAGAGCGGACTCTCCGAGGCATTCCTAGATGAGTAAGGAGGAGTGCTAGATAGCGGTGCCGACAAGGTCGGCCTAAGAGATCTCCGTCCCATCATCTTGATTATTCGGGAAGAGCAGGATAAATGCAAGAGAAGAAGATGAGATGCAACAAAATTGTGCACAATTGTGCGGTATTTTTGATCTTGACCTTAATAAATCTAACAATCAAACACAAAGCAAGGGTAAGTTCACCAACTCAACTCGTGAAGCTGTGAAGGATCGGCTTTTATCTTGTCGTTTTAGCTTGTTTTCAGGTATTTATCTTTTCACGAGTCCTTAGAGCGCTACGCCTATAGGAGCGAGAGTACTACCAGGAAAGTGTCCCCGTACTTGTCCTCCTCCTGTGTAACCTGTAACTTGCGCTTTTTGAGGTCCTTGTAACCCTTCCTGGATCCCTACTCAGCCAAAGAAATAGAGGGAGGAAGCCGATAGGCGAAACCGATACTTCGGACCTCGCTCGCAACGGAATCACCCGTGAGCGTACAAGGTCCTACTCGGACGCAGCCGGTGAGACAGACACACCCGTGAAGGCGTGGCCTAAGCTCGGTACTTCGGACAAGGTCGGTGCTCTCACAATAGAGAGTCACCAATGGCGACCAAGCCCTACTCGACTACGTACGATAGTAGCGCCAATACTTCGGAAATCCAGGCGATACACAAGGCAGCCACAAGTTGGGTTTTGGGCTCTAATCCTTACGAAGCGCTCACCTCACTTGGAAGGAAACCTTCCTATGCAACCTGAAGACAAGTGAGGGTGTTACTCTCCCCAAGCAATGAATCCAATTACCAATTTTATTTTGGTCAAGTTTTCTTTAGCAGTCCCTTTTTTAATTTTTTTGGTGTTATCGCTTATTTTGAGTCAATTCAAACAAGCGCCTAACGGTTTTGTATTTTTCCTTTATCCTACTTTGTTCCAAAAACAGAGGGAGAATAGAGTCGGAAAAGCCGTGCAAGTCGACACCAAGGTGGAAATCTCACCTTTGTGCCTAGATGATGCGTGCAAAGTAAGAGGACTTATAGCGAATCCCAGCTCTCTCCATGCGGGATGCAAAGCAGAATTTTTAAACCTATGCTATATGGCGAAATGCAAGCGGAAATCGTCCTAGAACAGGCAGCTGCTAGCGTGAAGAACCACAAGCTAACTAATAACTCCTAATCCGAGTGTCCGGTCTAGGCTCACCCCTCCTCTGCCCAACACATTTGGGGTAGGAGAAAGCGCTTGTTCGGGTGTGAGCTCGCGGCGCGTGGATTTGGAAGCTACTAGCTAACTGTTTAATTAGTCTAAGTCCAAATACGAATCTATAGGAGCATGCAAATATAATTAGGTGTTTGGACCTATTCTAATCGAGTCAAGCAGACCTAGAACTAAGAGCTCAATCCACAAAAGAAAGTGAAAAATGAAAACAAAACCGGAAAATGACAGCGATAAAAACGCGATAAAAATCCGCGGTGAGCCCCCGGGTGAACAAACACCCGGAAATTAGGCCCGAATGTCTAAGTGTCCAAGTCCAAGTGTACCTGTATTATTACAAATTAAATGAATCACTCTCTCACCAAAAATAAATGAAAACTAATCTAATCAATCTCTCTCTCACTCCTTGCTCTCTCCTGCCGGCTTGGCTAAAGAACAGCCGGCTCCGCTTCCCAAGGATGCGTCGGGTCACCTAGGCGATCCGCCTCGCTCCGCGGTCCCTCGCAAGAAGACAAAGAAGAGTGGTCAGATAGCTCAACAAGATCTATCAAAATGTAAGAGATGGAAAATGATGCTATGGTAAACAATCACACAATCAAACAAATATATCAAAAATGTGAACTACTCGCTGTTGCTCCCCGGCAACGGCGCCATTTGATAATCACAGATTATCGAGGGTCTAAATACGTCGCTGTGGCGACCCACAATAAAATGTGATTAATCAACAATGAACCCACAATCAAATATCAATCAATGAAAAATAAGTGTGGAGTCAAATTTATTTTTAACTCTACATAAAAAGATGTATAGGTGCAAGTATGTAGAGAGTTCGAACACAGGGAACAAGCAGGGTAGTTCAAGCAAAAATGCTAAAGTGTGTGTGTGATGTGTGGAGTGTCTACACTAAGCAAACAAGCAAATGAATTTTTGTGGGTTTTTAATTTTTAAATTTTTTTATTTTTAATTTTTAATTTTGTATTTTGATTTTTGATTTTCTGATTTTTATATTTTATATTTTATATTTTTTTATTTTTCTTTTCAATATTGGAGATTAAAGACAATATAATAAAAAGCAAGCTAAAATATTTATAAAAATGCACAAAAATAACCAAAAATTCAGAACTAAGATGTTTTTGGTATTTTTACAATTTTTTACTGTTTTTGTGATTTTTGGGAATTTTTCAAGGTATTTTTGATATTTTTAAATACTGAATTAGGGCAAAACAGTGGAAATTGGGCTGGCTGTGATAAATATGGGAATTAAAAATACCAACCAGTAGCTAAAAATTCTTACACTATTTTTCGAATAAAAAGGACAAAATAAGGAACAAACAGAACCTCAATTTGCTATTTTTTTATTTTTCTACTATTTTATATATTTTTTTGAAGTTTTTGAGTGTTTTTGAATTTTTAGTGTTTTTCTTTTGAGATTTTTAGTGATTTTTGGACTGACACTAAAATAGAATAAAATAGACACTAGGTGATGTTTTTGGAATTTTTGGAGGTGTTTTAATATTTTTTTGGTATTTTCTAAGCTAGACAGTGCACAAATAGCAAGTTTTTGATTTTTAACAAATATGAAAATAAAGTAAAATCAAAAACTAAATATGTGGCATCAAAGTACACGTGTCCAGATACTTAAGTCTATTTTTGTGGAATTTTTGGAGTTAAAATGATAGGCTAAATAATTAGAGCAAACATCCAAACATTAAACAATCCTGGCAGGGGTATATGTGCAATATCTAAAACATCCAGGGGCATACATGCAATTTTCCACAAAAATATACACTGTATATTCAATTTTTAGCACCAAATGCAATTACAAAAGTCGCCTGGGCCTCTTAGCAATTTTCCCACCAGTGCGCGTGACTTGCACGCGCCTGGCGAGGACTAAACTGTAATATTACGAAACCCCTGGGGCCTACTTGCAAAATAACCAAAAAGTTTACACGTGCTGCAATAGTTCTAGGACTAAAACAAAATACACAAACGTCCGAGGGTGTCCTTGCAAAATGCCCACCCCCTCACGTGAACTGGTCACGTGAGGTGACGTGGCGAGGGACCTAGACGTAAATGCTAAAAGCCTGAGGGTCTTTTGGCAAATATTACAATAAAATTACACTCAGACAAAAGTTTAAAGATTAAACTATAAATACAAAAGGGTCGAGGGTGAGGTTGCAAAATACCCTCGGCGCGCCGATCGAACGGCTGTGGGTCTTCACTTAAACATGTGTCGTCGATCGGACGGCGATGGCGCTTCGTGGATGCACAGCGGAGATTAGAACGCTCGAAGATGATCTGACGGCTGAGGCGTGGTGCAATCCAACGGCTACCGCTTGATCTGGGCGCTCCACCTCGATCCGACGGTGGCGAAGCCCGGAGCAAGAACAGGGTCGAACTCCGGCGAGTCGAGGTTCGCCGAGGTCAAGCTCCGTCTCCGGCGAGCGGTTTGGCTTCAAAAGCGAGCTGGAGCTTCCTGGGGTCGTCCTCTATCTCCTGGGGGCACCAAAAGTGCACGGCGTTGGCCGTGCCGCTCGCAGGTGGTCGGCGGAGCTGGAGAGCTCGACTGAGCTCCGGCGAGCTTCAAAAAACGCGCCCAGGCACGAGTCAACGTGCTTTGACCCTGCAAAAAAAACGTTAGAGAGCCCAGGGCAAAGTGCCTGGACCTGGGGTGGACCTAATCTATGCGCGAGGGGAAGTGGACGTCGGTGGCCGGAGGTGCGCTCCGGCGATGATGCTTGGAGTGGCGAAATACGCGATGGAACTTAGAATTTTTTTTGGGGTTTTTGAAGCTTAAGCTAACAGGAACTAAATGCAAGAAAGAAATAAGCGGGGGGATGCCCTCGATGGCCTGAACCAGAGGAGAAAGGGTACCTCGACGCCGGCTGTTGGCGGAGGTGGTGGAGCTTCCCTCGACTTCGCGCGCCTTGGCTGAAGGGCTGGCGGTGGAGCTGTCACCTCCACGGAGCTCAGGAGCACGATGATGGCGTTGAAGGGTGGACCAAGGGGACTCGAATTCGAAATGGAAGAGGGGGAGTTGGTTTTAAGTGGGTTGACCCGAGGTGACAGGGGTCCAAAGACCAAGAGGTCTGGAACACCTCATTGATCCATAGCCCGATGTAAACACTCGGCGGGCATGAGGGATGAACGAGGAAGAGGATCACAGAAGAAATCGAGACGAGATAGTGCAAGAATCGACCTAGAAAAATTCGCCAATAACGCCAAAAACTAGGTCGTCTGACAAGGGTAGGTGGGGAGGACGACCAGTTGACCTGGGTCAACTGGGGCCGTCTCCTGATTGGTCCACGTGGACCAATCAGGAAAAACCCCGCCTAAATGTTTTATAAATTCAATAAAAAATAGGAAAAGGCCGAATCTAATAAAAGTTATAAAATAAAAAATACTTAGAATTTCATGTAGTATTTTATTTTGATTTTTAATTATTTTTAGGAGTTATATTTTTACGAGTTACCTTTTTAACCCTATATAGGTATAATACCTATGTATTTTGGTATTCTATTTTTATTTTAGGTATTTTTAATATTATTATTTTTATTTATGATTTTATAAAATTATGAAATACTTTTATATACACATATATATTTTTATTTTATTTTTCTGATTTACTTTGTATGTTTAATAAAATCTAAGAGTATTTTATACAGGTATAGGTATATGCAGTATACCTATGTAGTCTTTATACAAGTATTTTTATTTTTATTTTTCTTTGCATTTTTATTTTGATTTTAATACACATAATTATTATAAGTAATATTTACAAAATTATAAAAATATAAAAATGAATAAATAATGAATAAAGAATAAATTGAATATTTTATTCAGTGCAAGTATACAATAGGGGTTCAAAACTCAAACTTTCAAACCGTAGCCCCGCCAAATGCGAAACCACCACCATTGGATAGATTATTTTATTCTATATACAATTAAAGGTGAGTTTGCTACATTTGGAGTTGTCAGTTGTGAGATACGGGTCTGGGAAGTTGGCATTATGGATTTTTATTCGGACCATAACTTTTTATCTGTACATTATTTTTTCTGTGAAGTCAATTTTGTAATTTTCTTTATAAAATTAGCTATAACTTTCATGTACAAAGTTTCTTTATTTGATGTATAAAAAGTGGAACCAAAAATAGGTCCCAAAATGAATAAAGAATGAATGGAATGAATAGGTATTTTGACTGTATTTCTGACCTTATCTCCCCTACTTTATTCCTTGTCGACCTATTCATCAAGATGCCTAGGTCTCGGGGGTTTTGGGTCATAAAATATTTACAATATTTTATTCTTTTTCTTTTCTTTATTTATTCTATAATTTTAGCCTTAATTACAGTCATTTATACACTGTTGAGATGCACATGCATGAATGCTAAGATGCTTGATTTAAGGCTATTTACAGGCATTTGCAAGGGTTTTAGGTGCCAAAATGATAGAATAAAGATGATGAAATGTGGATTCATCAGACCCCTGTGTTTCTTGAAATTGCGTTTAGGTCCTTCCGCGCCTCACGTGCAGTCCCACGTGAGGCGCGTGAAAATTGCATGTAACCCCTGGCGGTTTTTGTTTATTGTAAAATAGTTCTAAAAATTAAAATAAATGTTTATTTCTGTTGTATTTTTGCACCTGTGCCCCTGGAATTTATTATATTTGCAAAAATGCCCCTGCTAGGCTTAATTATTTTTGTGTCTTTTATCCATTTATTTAAAATACCTAGAAGGCTTCTAAAAATCCACAAAAAGTAGGATAAATGCTCTATGCCTTGTATTTCCACGCCCATACTTTAGTTTGCATTTTTTGCATTTTTCCTAATTATCAAAAATGAAATAGAAGCCATTTTTGCACTGTCTAAATTAGAAAATACAAAAAAATTAGAAAATGTTTTTGAAAAATTCCAAAAAATTACATATGGTATAATTACATATATATTGAGTCCAGAAATTGAAAAACCCTAAAAATATGAAAAAGAAAATTAAAAAAATCAGAAAGCTCCAAAATCCAACAAAAAATAGAAAAATCCTTAAAAAACTCCAAAAATATATTTTTCTCTTTTATAATTATCTATAAATTATTATTAATGTATTAAAATTAATTTGGAAAATTTTGGAGTTTCTTTTATATTTTTAAAACCCAAATTATATCGGGTATTTATTTATTTAGTCATATATTGTGGACATTTTTGAAATTAAAAATACATAAAAATTAGAAATATTTCAGAAAAATAACAAAAAATTCGAAAAATATTAAAAAGCTAAAAAAATTATATATATATATATATATTAAGTATTTATATCTATATCTATATATAGTATGTTATTCCTCTCTCTCTCTTCTTATATATACATCTCTTTATATATATTTCTTATAAGGATTTAATGGGGCTGCCCCCTGGGGGCAGCCAACATGGCTGTCCCGCCCCATATTTCGGGCGTTTTTTTATTTTTTTTTGAAAAATAAAACCATGTAAATTCATCCCTATATCCCTCCTACATGCCATTCGAATTTCGTCAGAAACAGAGACTCCTACGGCCTTCATCTTGATGGTGTCGATTTAAAAAATCCTGTTACCGTTAAAAAATGATTGTCTAGATGGAGGTCGTAGGAGTCTCTGTTTCCGACGAAATTCGAATGGCATGTAGGAGGGATATAGGGATGAATATACATGGCGACATTTTTTGAAAAAAAATAAAAAAAGCGCCGAAAATGGCGCGGGGGCAGCCATGTTGGCTACCCCCAGGGGGCAGCCCCATTAACCTCTTCTTATAAATATATATATATTTATATAAATTAAAAAATATATATATAAATAAAAAAAACATAAAATATAAAAACAACATAAAAATTATAAAACAAAAAATATAAAAAAATTAAAAAAAAACAAAACCTACAAAAACCATAAATGGACATGAACAATGATTGAATAAATGATATATTACATACATACAACCATTCGACTCCCAGTGTTCGACCTCTACCTGTACTTACACCTATACACATTTGCATGTAGAGTTATAATAAATTTTTAACTCTACATTTTTGGATATTCATTGCATATATTTATTATGGGTTAATTGTTGAATGATTCGGGGATTTCGTCTGAGGTCAACTCAGCGACTGTCTCTCCGCCTTGTGGAAAGATACGACCTAGGCAAATCCCCTTTCATCTAATGGCGTCGTTGCCGGGGAGGCAACGGATTTTGTATGATTTTGTAAGCTTATTTGTTCATTTGTTCAATTATTTGCTCATGCCCATGATTCATTATTTGATCGGTTTTTATTTCTATTTGATATCATTTGATTGACTGCTCTGACCATTTCTTTCCTTTGTCTTCGATGCGAGGGACCGCCAAGCGAAGGAGGACCTCTTAGGAGGACCTAAGCACCCAAGCAAGGTGGAGTTGGCTCTTCTATGCCAAGCCAACAGGAGAGAGCATCAATGACAGATAAAGGAGAATTTTTGAAGACAGTCTTTATTTTTATGCATTTTATTTTATTTTATTTTATTATGTATATTCATGTGAGAGAGTGATACTTAGAATTTTGTAATAATACAGGACTCTCACAGGTACACTTCGACTCCCGAGGTCCAGTGCCCGAGGGATTGTTCCCTTGGGGGCCTCGATGATTTTTGACGCTTTTTCTTTTATTTTATTTTTATTATTTTATGTGTGAATGAGCCTTAGCTTAGGAGCTGCTTGCTCGTAGAGTTAGGTCCAAACACCCTAATATTTGCATGTACCTATAGTTCGCTTTGGACCTAGATCAAACTCTAAACAGCCGCTCATTTATCTCTTAGCCTTTGTGCCACAGCGATCCCCGCAAAGCGCTTTCTCCTAAGCTCAAGTGTGTTGAGCACAGAGGAGGGGTGAGCCAAGACCGGACTTTTTGAGGCTAAAGGTAAATGAGCGACTTGTGGTGCTTCACGATAATAGCAATTCCTGTACCTAGGGCGATTTCTTCGGTTTGCATTTGCATATAGCATAGGTTTCAAATTCCGTTATGCATCCCGCATGGAGAGAGCTGGGAGGCACTGTAAGTCTTCTTACTTGGCATGCATCATTGTTTTCCGACTTGCATGGCTTTTCCGATCTTCTCCCTCTGATTTTGCCAACCTAGGATGCTTAATGGAAATTGGAACCTCGATAGGCACGTGCATTAAAAATACTCAAAAAAAGTGATAACTTCAATAAAATCGGGAGTGTTAACTCTAAGTGGACCTAAAAATAAAACGTAATGGATTCCTTGTCTTGGGGAGAGGAACCCCCTCATTGCATGTGTTTTAAATTGCTCACGTACACACTAAGGAGTAGAGCCCAAATCCTATCAAGCCTCCTATGTGATTGTACAACTTTTGTGGTTCTCACCTAACTCTAAAATCAAAAAGATAAATGACCGTCACCTGATGGTCTTCACTGTGTTGAGTAGGTGAATTGGGGGTTTGCCTTGTGTCTTGATTGTGACTTAGAGTCCATTGTATTTTTCTTTCATCCCTAGAGCAGTCGGTCCCGCCTGTGTGAGTCATGCATTTTTATCTTTGAGTCTCTCTATCTCTCTTATACATATATCTCTTCATATTGCATCGAGTCGTGATATTGGCGCTTGAGCTCAATCATTCTTCGCCAAGTCCTTTGTTTCCCTCTTCTTTATCACTTTCTTCGTATTCTCCGTACCATTCTCATTCTCTGGTTCGGGGAGAGCACTCTCTTCGGACCACAATTTTGACGGTGTTCCCGCCCTGTGTGGAACACCTAATTTTGTCTATGTCTCGATCTTTCTCGCCCGCCCTCCTCGTACCCTCTGTATCACTCTTCTACCATCCACGATATTGGCACGCCCGCTCAATCAGCTTCTCCACTTCCCTTTGTGTACCCTTCTTATCCATCTTCCTCGTGTCCCCCGTATCATCTCTCCCTTTACCCGGGAATGCTGTGCATATTGATGAAGCCCGCATCGAGGATTATTTATATAGATTATTGGTGTAAGCCGGGCCTATGATGTTGAGGTTGCTGAGATTGATGTGATGGATTTGTCTTTGATACATGCATATGGGCTTCTTGAGGATTTTTGCTGATGCATAGAGCAAAGGTGTGATGCATTATTGAGGAATTCTAGTTCTCGCACACCGGATTGAGGATGTGGTATGATACGATGATTTGGTGACGATTTCATGAGTATTGATTGAACTATCTGTCTTGAGGATCCACCCAGCTTGATTTTGAGGATTGATTGATTATTCTAAATTGGGCTTCCTGATAAGGTGTGCGGATCCGACATGATCTCTCGTCTTTCTGATTGACCCATCCTTAATCTCCTGACTCTATGATCCACCCAGGCACTTAGAGGATTCCTGACTATTGTTTGTGCCATCTCAGCTGACTGGATTGACCCAAGGGATGTTTGGTGAATGACATGATTATTTGCTCCCTTGCATGATCTTATGCCCTCCAAATGATTGAATGATTTATTGTTTTTTGAGGACCTGAGATGACTTGCCAGCATTTCCATGACCTACATTGATCTAGCTCGCAATCCTCCCCGACGACTATCTGCGGGAAAATGTGATAATTTCTAGGACTGCAGTTTCATTCACTGTTTGGGTCGTCATTGTGATGGGACCTGAAACCGAGTCGGATGATATGCTTGATTGGCCTCCCACTGTGATTGTGTACCTGACCTGTCAGTACACGAGGCCAATGCACTAGACTCATCTGAGTCCGCTCTCCTTGACGGTCCTCGCAAGGTAGACCTCCACGTTTCTGATTATTCCATGCCTAGTTCATAGCTCTCCGAGGGTTATCTGCGAGAGGCTATGACACAGTATAGCTCTCTTGGTCTCTTTTGTTGGTAGATGATCTATCGTCTATCGAGACCGTATTTTATGTGGATCCGTCTGATGGATCCGGCTCCTTTGAACCCTCTTCTCTCCTTGACGACTCTCGCAAGGGTGAGCTTCTGTTCTGATTATTCATTGACTAGCATGCACTACTCCCCGAGGGTTATCTGCGGGAGAGTACATCATTTTGTAGGTACTCGGCTTCATCTCTGGTGTCTCCCAGTTGGTGGAGCACGAAGCCGGGTCTTCTGACTTGTGTACTCGGTCTCCTCCCTGGTTGTGTCTCCTTTTTGTTGGAGCACAGAGCCGAGTCTTCTGATTATTCTCTGAGCCTGCTCACCTTGAGGACCCTCGCAAGAGTGAGCCACAAAGTGCGTGGTCCGGTGTATTCTTGTGACTTTCAGACTATATTCTGCTCACCTTGATAGTTAATCTCGTATTCATCACTCTAAATCTCATTTATTAAGCTCAAATATCTAAAAATCAACAACATTCTTGCATTTATTTTGCATAATTAGCATTCATGCATGTTTCCATAAGAATGACATTTTAGCACAAAAATCTGCATAAAATAAGAAGCCAAAAATCCAAGCCAAAATGACCTGTAAATAGCCTAACTTCCCGGATTTTTAACTCATTCATGCTAACTCCGAATAACTCAAAACCACTTCCACTGTGTACATATCACTAACAAGAATAAAGGAAAAATACAAAAAAAAATTAACCCAAATAAGTGGACCAAAAACCCAAACCCTAATTTCAGGATTTTCGGACTAAAAGCCCCATATCTTCCTCATCCAGTGTCCGTTTTAATCCTACTCACTTTTGAACTAATGTACATTCAATTACCTTCAAAACAAGACCAAGTTCAAGTGAATCGGAGCTCGTATGTGAAAGTTGGGTTTTGGGCCTCTTTTGTACATTGTATATTTTCGCGGCTTTTCTGACCTATATTTTATGTATATATTTTCTTTATTAATAAAAATCCAAAAAAAAGATTTAGATGTCTTTTATTTATCTTTAATTTTTCCATATTTTTCCGGATTTTTATCTTGTTCAAAAATGACCAAAAAATTACAAAACCCCAAAATCAAGGTGTCCTATGTACATGGGACGCCCCAAAAATACCACTTTATGCAAATGATCGATTTTGATTTTGATGTCTTCATGAAAGTTGTAGATCTCATCGAGACGGACAATTTTCGTGAAGAAACTTTTCGATCCGAGGCCATTTGCTATTTATTTTCGATTTAAAAAAATATTTAAATTGAGAATTTTCTGGTGCTGACACGTGGCAGCACCTGGTGCCGCCACGTGTCAGCCATTTTTGGGCTTATTTTAAATCGTTTTTATTAAAAAAATTTAAAAAAAATAAATAAAAATAATAATAAGGACGCACGTGCGTCGCACGTGCCTCCCCAGGCACGTGCTCCGCACGTGCCTCCACCGGCTCCCCCTCTTGCGCCCACGTGGCGTGACAACGGCCGTCCGATCTCGGCCGATCGGATGGTTGTTGTACTTCTTCTTCCTCCAGCCTCCTTTCCCCTTTCAGCCGCCCGCTTCCCCGAAATCTCCGCTGCGCCGCCTCCAAATCTCGTCGATCTCACGCCGCCTTCCGCAATCGCATCCCCTCCTTCGATTTCGCCCATCTCCGATTCCAAATCCCATCTCCGATCGTCCTCAACTCCACCCCTTCCATAGCCGGCCAATCCCTTTTCCTATATAAACTTCACAGCCGCCTCCTTTCGCCGGGATCCGTCGACTGCACACGAGAGAGCCTCGTGGCGGTGACAGCACCACGAAGCGACTCCTCCGGCGCGATCCGACCTCTCCGGTCGTCGCCGCGCCTCCGCGCGCGCTCCAGCTCCGATCACCATCGTCAAGCTTGTCTATCATCTCCATCTTCGACAACATCTTCCACCGACCACAGCCAACGGCAGCAACTATCGACCACCGTCCTCGACTACGCCGCTTCGCTGCTTCTCGCCGACAACGCCTCCGCCTACACCGCTTTTCAACACCTACAGCAGCATCGCCTTCATCTTCTCAGGCCACCGTCAAATCATCGCCGCTACCTTCGCAAGAGCACCGGAGCTCAGCCCCTACACCACCACCTCGCCGGTCCTTAAAGGCCCCGCGTTGCACGGCTCCGCCTCGTCCCCGCCTCAGGCCGGCATAGAGGCCGAGACCCCCGCCACGTGCACGGCACGTGAGGGCGGGGGGACGTCACGCTTACATCAGCCCCCGGGTCACGTGCCCCGCACGTGATCGCGGGGTTATTTGCAACAAACCCCCCAGAAGATCCTCAAATTACGCACGCCAGCCCGCCGACCAGAGGCACGTGCTCTGCACGTGCCCTCTAGTAATTTCGCAGAAATACCCTCTGGGGTATAGGTATTTACGATTCAGTCCCTGCTCTGCAATTTCTAGTTTTATTTAATTATTTACATATTGCATCTGTACCCCTGTGTTCCCCCTCAGTTTTGAACATCTTCTTTACATTATTTTATTAATCTAAAAATAGCATGATGTTTGTTAATTGACTCTCTACACTTTGACATATTGTGGATATTTTTCTGATTGATGATTAATTAATAAATAATTGTTGTGTGGAAATTTACATATTTTGCCCGTTTCTTGCTCTGAAATTGATAGTTAATTGACTGTTGCTCTAAAAATCCCCGAAAAATCATATTTGGTAGAGTTAATTGTTCTTAACATCATGACCAAAAAGAATTGAATTTGCATGCATAGTTTGCTCTATAAAAATCATCTTGCATCTTTTGGTATTTAATTTTTAATAGGTATTAAACCCCACATTTTTGAGGTTTAGGATTTTTCTGAGATTCATCACATAGTGATAGATTTTAGATAATTTTATTTCTTGAAAATAAGTAGGTTTAATATTTATTATAATTAAATATTAAAAATCATTCTGTTTGTATTTAAAAATCATAAAAAATTCATATTGCATCGAAAAATTCCAAAAAAAATATAGTGCACTTATTTCATCATAATTTACAGTGTGGCCAAGTTTCATATTTTTCGTACATCATTTGAACGTGATTTATATTTTAGTCCCTAAAATAAGGCCGAATTTGCATTTTGCACCCTTTAGTGCATTGAAAATTCCAAAAAAAGACCGCCTTGAAAACCGAACACGAACTTTGATAGACTTAATTCTAGGTTGTTCCTTTGCCTCCTTGTGATCGACCTTGGGACTTGCCCAAGTAAAATAAACATAAAACCACGAGATTAAAAATTGAATAACTCATTTGTGGTATTTTCTTGATCGTTTCTGATTGCCGCCTACAACGCACGACACGATAAAAACACATTCTTAAAAGCGACATTTTCGGATTCATCAGATGGCGCCGTTGCCGGGGAGGCAAACGGCTTAGTTTTTTTTGTCTTGAAAATTTTTGTTCGGTTTTCCGCATTCGGGTAGTCTGACCCCCGAATTTTTCATTGTAAATCCCATTTATTTTCAGCATTTATTTATTTTTGTCTATTTTATCATTTTTTTTGAGTCACTCTCTTACATTATCTCTCTTATTTTTCTTGTTAGGTACACGGCATACGTGGAGCGGTTTTCCAAGAAACTGAGGCATCTTCACCGACCTCCTTAAATCCGCAATTAATTTAAGATCGAGTCGAGTCGTGAGAGAGCGTAGAGTCTAGGTTTTTAATTCCTGCAGTTTTTAAATTTTTGTAATTAATTGCTTATTTATAGCGGTGTCCGTTTGGACGCTCGCGTGTGTAACAAGACCTCTAAACTTTATTCTGTGGTGTGTCGTGGCCTGTTTCACTCTCCGGCGAGGGTGGGGCCCGACTTGAGTGGCGAATAGGATAGACATGCACATACGACTCTCAGAGCAATTTAATTTTTGATTGTGCTCGTAGGATCTTAAGCCACACTTCACTTTAATCGAGACGCACATAGATCGTTCAATTTAGCCAAAAATTTAAATCAATTCTTCCCGCTAATAGAACTTTCTGCTTAGGTGCGGTTTTCCATTGGCTTGCATTTCATTTAGAATAATTTTTAAATTCTGTCTAGCATCCCACATGGAGATTGCGAGGATTCACTGTAAGTCTTCTCACTGAGCATTCATCATAGTTTTCTGCGTGCATCGGCTTTTCCCGACTTTCTCCCTCTTATTTTATCACACAAATCTAAAGGAAATTGGGACTGGACGGTAGACGTGTATTTGTGCTCATCTAAATTCTTCAGTGATCACCTGATAAAATCGGGACTGCTAAATATAGCCGATTTCAAAATAACCCATAAAATCAAGAATTTCTGCGGGAGAGCAACCCCGACCTTGGATGATTTTATTTTATTTTATTTTATTTTTTTTGAGTGAGCGAGAGACGACACTTAAGGATAGAGCCCAAATCCAAAATCTCAGCTCGCTAAATTCTTGCCAAGATTGAATTATCACCAACTAAAATTGAAAAGATAATGGCCGAAATCTTACGGCTTCATTGTGTGAGTTGGTGAACCCAGGGTTGATTTGTGTTTGTATTGGTGTGTGTGAACCGATATCGAAGATCAATAGCCGCACTTTTGATAAATTTTCTGTCCCATACAATCATCTCTCTCATCTCTTGATTTTAATCTCATCATGGAAATTTTTCCAAATTTCAGATTCAACCCATCATTTCTTTCAACTCCTTTAAAAATAACCGAACATCATTATGAAAACAAATCTATCTCGGTTTGGCCCAAATCAACTACATCCTCTTCTTTTAATAATCCTCCAACATTTATGGGAAACTTTCAACTGCAAATGAATTCGGCCACCTCATTGAATCCTTACTCAAAACATCCAACCGGAAATGACCACTTACCATCTTGGACTGAACCACCTCATTCTCAATCTCTCTTCAATGAAACATTTCAAGATCGAAATCCCTTTAAATCCCATGACTGGCAGAGAAACCAAACCCAGATGGAAGGGCATGCACTTAATGATCATCAGCGTTGGATTGACCACGACAGACCCCTCGTCAGACATGAAACCCATACAGAGGACTGGACAGACCTCCTAGACACATATAAACCATGTATGTTGACTCCACAATATCAAGAGCTGACCAATCATGATCAAAGGACTGAACTATACTCAGATCAAATACACAAGCCTGTACCATATGAGCAGCCTCCTTCCATAATTTTTGAGGAGAAATTTTCAAGAAATGATCGTATAATGGATATTCCAAGAAATTCTCCTCTCCGCACGTACAGAAAAATGGAAGACGGAATCATTGAACAAAATCCGAGTACTCCCGTGGTTGATCATGAACAAAATTGTGAGGATAATGTTTCGAGGATAAAAAAAAGATTTGAATTGATGGAGGATAGATTTCAAAAATTTGCCGACCGAGTAATCTCATTCTACGGTGGATCGGGTGTAAAACTAAATGAGGAAATGATTAAATCCCATGATGAAAATTTGGAGGATATTCAAAAACCTAGGGATGAGTCTAATATCAACACCTCTACTTATTATTCCCATAGGAACGACTATGCCTCTGACCCAAACTCTGAATATCAAGGCCCCTTCTCATCTAAGGAAGACACCACATCGCCACACCACACAAAAAATACAAAAAAATTTGAAAATCCAGAAAATCTCATAAAAATTGAATCTGAAGAAGATCTGAGGAATTTGGATCCTACTTTACGGGAAGCACTGGAAAAATACTTGATTTTTGAACTTCCCATCATAAAGACCATTGAACACTTCCCTGACCTTAAGAAATTTCTATTGGACAGATTAATCATCAAAAAGTCAGGAAAGATTAGAACAAAAAATGAAAGACATATCTTGTCAATGGCCTCCTCCTTGGTGTTGAGGAGAAAAACCAAGAGCCGCATAGTGAAGCGGCTGTCCAGATTTGACTGTAAAATCAAAGACACAATTTTCACACATTCTCATATTGATAATGAGTCACCGATCAATATCCTCCCGACCTCTGTATTTCAGGAACTCAAACTCGGACCAATTCGGAAGATACGAGAGATTGTACAATTAGCGGACCGATCGATAAAAAGGCCGAGAGGAACCATTTCTGTCATCATGAAATTCTAAGGTGCTCCGCCCAAGGTAGAATTCACGATCATTGATATTGAGCATCAAGGAGAATTCACCCAGTCTCCAATCATTCTCGGAAAACCATTCTTGGCATTGGCCAAGGTGAGTATCGATTGTGAGACTCGAGAAATAAATTTTATGGCATTGGAATCACTACGATCTGATACAGTCTTTAAGGAACCACGATTTTCTGAGGTAACCCACGAAGTCCCCAACAACCGCAACCATGAAATGTTAGAAGAGCCCTACCCCGCTGCTACACCTGAGATTGCGTTTGTTAATGAGACTATTGGTTTAGAGACTCTCCCCGATATCTCAATTCCCGCAGATTTCAAAATAGAAAAATCTTTCTACTACGATCCTGAGACATTTGCATGGTCGCACCCTGGAGCAACATACTCTGATTATCTTGACCAAATCCTCCCAAATCAAGAGTGCACCAACATTCAGGAAACAAAGAACGAACACGTAGCCCGAACACCGACCAAGGAGAAGAATTTTAATGGCTATTCATCCGGGTACTCAAGTGAACCGACATCTTCACGAAACAAGAAAAAGAAAGTCACCTTTGATCTTTCGGAAGAGTAATCAGTTGATGATCCCTCATCAGGTCCGGAAAAGGTAGTATACATGAGTGAAGTCTGTTCGGCAGCTCTAAAGCCATATCTTCGCAAGGATCTAATATTCGATTCTCGTTGGACAACTCTCGTTCCTAATTATTACTCATCCAAAGCTGATGCTCCTACCTTTCACAAGTACACTGAAATTATTTCTTATGAGCTGACTGAGACTGGAGCGTCTGAATATTCATCTGAGGACAAACTGATTGATCTTAAAAAGGAACGAATTTTGAGGAAACAATTGAAGAAACAAAAAGACATGAATATCTGGAGTGTGTCCACTTTCAAATACTATTCTTCTTAGGATAACTCTGATGATGGTTACTTTTCATCTGACTCAAATATTTCATCTACTATCCATCATGATACTTCTGAGGATGACACTGATAATAGTTGGGAATCACATGTTTCATCTCCAACTAATTACGATCTCCCACCGCAAGCTCACAAAAGGATCAGCCGTAAACCGCCTTAATCATCGGCTACCCACCCTACCTCCCGACCACATCGGTCTTCTTGTACAACTTCTTCCTCTACTTAGGCCAAGGCCTAAGTATAGGGGGGGACCGATGCCATGTGTATATACCATTTCCCTCATCACATTCCTATCTCTCGATCACTCCATATCCAACCTTCTTCTATACTTAGGCTGACCAAAGCCTAAGTATAGGGGGAACCAACACCCACCTATATATACTCTCCTCATTCACATACCCCGATCGCTTCATTTTTTTCCTCTTTTCTCTTCCGCTCTTCTATACTTAGACTATTCACAATCTAAGTATAGGGGGCGATTCTGTAAATCTTGTTCTTTTTCTTTTTTTTCACTCTCTTAAGCTTAGCCCGAGCTATGTCTTCTTTACGCTTCTTGTGCTCTGGGGACACAGCACTCGCTAAGTATAGGGGGGTCTGTATATAAACTTTGTATATATTTTAGCCATACCTCGTACTTACGCGTAAGTCTATATGTATTTACGGGGTGGGTAATTTTTCTAAAAAAAACCTTTTGCCACTAACACTGACTATGCCCAAAATTTTTGAAAAATGGCTTCTTATTCATTCAAAACAAAAATAAAAATAATAATAATAATAAAATGTGTCTGCATTTCACACACTCGCATTTCATCAAGCATCGCATTTGCATATGTGAAAAGTCTTTGGGTTCTGAACCGAGTTATGAGCTGAAACCGAGAGTGGTCTGGACTTGACCTTAATCCACCTAATTTTCAGAGGAACTTCACCGAGAAATAGGATTTTAGAGTCTTCAGGTCTTTGACTTAATTCTTTGAGTTCCACATAACAATGCACAAAGTTTGACTCTTAGTGTCTAACCTGGTCTCTTCATTCTGGGTACAACTCTGGAATAAGGAATTAATTTGTACTCTCGCACTATGCACTTAGCTCGACTCAAACGGGATGTTGGAAGACTGTGTGAGTTTCTTTTTTGGTAGCGTGGAAATCTAAAGACCGGAGTACGGGTTGAAATAAAGCTTCAGAAAAGGAATGGACGGCTGGGCACAATTTTTCTAAGACCCCAAAAAATGTACGGAATAAAAAGATGCTATATCCGTAGAGCAAAACAAGATCCAAGCAGAACCACGAAAAATTCCAAAAAAATTACAGTGCACTTATTTCATCATATTTTACATCTCGGCCAAGTTTCGTATTTTTCGGACATCATTTGAACGTAATTCACATTTTAGTCCTAAAATAGGCCGAATTTGCATAGTGCACCATATATTGCATTAAAAATTCCAAAAAAAAGACCGCCTCGAAAACCGAACATAAACTTTGATAGACATCTTTCTAGGTTGTTCATTTGCCTCCTTGTGATCGACCTTGGGACTTGCCCAAGTAAAATAAACATAAAACCACGAGATTAAAAATTGAATAACTTATTTGTGGTATTTTCTTGATCGTTTCCGATTGCCGCCTACAACGCACGACACGATAAAAACACATTCTTAAAAGCGACATTTTCGGATTCATCAATCACACAGTCTCATACGCTATATTTCATATCTATCTGAGACTCTGATTAACTAGGAGGAGTCTGTACTGCTCTTTCTTCCTCCCGGTCTTACGGTATCGGCTCCGTCCCTCATGTTGACCCCATGAGCCGATTGACTGCTTCATGCTACCGAACCCGATATCTAACATTTCGATCTATTGTCCCCGGTAGCCGACACCCACCTGACTGCATATCAGGGTGTATTTTTCACCTTCTGGCCGCGTCCTCGTTCTCACAGGGAGACGACGACGATAGTACGGTAGTCGCTTACCAGATACCGTCCTGTACTTCACTAGTTTCTTCACCGCTTGTATATATGTGTTCCTTGTTCATTCTTTCTCCCGCATGTTATGTGTGCCCTAGATCTATCGCCATATCTTTGAGTATACACTTAGGACGTACCATGTCCTAAGTGTAGGGGGGTACACACCGAGTTGTTCTTTCGTCGTTCAGTTTCGTCGCTCCTGTTGTTGCCTATACTTAGGGATATCTCACCCTAAGTATAGGGGGAGTGATGCGTATATTCTACATGATCTTTTCATCGATCTGTATATAACTCTTCTTTTCTACTTTTCTTCTTTTCCTTCTCCATCTTCTGTATCTAAATAAACGGTGTCGCCCCTTTGTGTCATTTTTCTGTACTTAGGACGTACTTTGTCCTAAGTATAGGGGGGTGCACCCCTGATTTGTTCATCTGTCTATTCCCACCCTTGACCCTCCCTGCTTTGTGTACAGTCTGCTATACTTAGGATTACTTGATCCTAAGTATAGGGGGGACGGACGACTTCTATTTACTTCGTCTCTTACTCATATATTCTTTAGACATGTCTATACTCAGTACGAATTATGTCTTCTCTTTTCTTTTCGATCTATGAGGACATAACTCAAGCTAAGTATAGGGGGATCGTATATACTATGTATATACTTTAGCCATAACTCTTACTTTCGTATTCTCTTAATAATATGGCTAATAATTCTTTAAATTCATTAAAAACACTTAATAAAAAGATGTGGTTGTTCCTCAAATTCTTTTTGTATATACTGATTAATAAATCAGGTGAAAATGATTTTTTTTGCAAAATATTTGAAAAATAATTTGAAAATCTTCGTGAACATTTATTGAAAACTATTTTGAAAATATTTTGTTACATGTTTTTAACCTGTGTAAAAATGTGTGGTTTGTAAAATTTATTTTCTTTGTGTGAAATAAAATGTTTGAAAAATGATTTGCAAATGGTTTGAAAAATGGTTCCAAAAATATTTTGAAAAATCTATATATACTGTTTTGAAAAACCTTTGCAAAATGATTTTCAAATGTGTGTACATGTTTGTAAAAATAGTTGTAAAAATTATTTTGGACTATAGTTTTCAAAAATTGTTTGAAAAATGTGTGTCAAATAAGTTTGAGGAATAGTCACATATAACTAAAATAATATATATAATAATTATTATAAATAAATAAATAAATAATAAACAAAATTCTTTAACAAATGTACATATATACCTATAAATAAAAACTAAATTGTAAATTCTTAATTCTTGTAAAATAAAGCGGCATGCCCGTGTAAATAGCTGTACATATCTTATATTTTGAGTGCCAAAATTATTTTATTTGCAAAAATTCTTTGTGTAAAAATTCTTCTATTTGTTTTCAAAATTCTTTGAAAATTTGCATTATTCTTTGCATAATTGTAAATAGCATTTGCATAGCATTCATATTCTTTGATTGAGCTTGATAATTGAACTAGTCCAATAAAGTCGGAGATTGGAGCTTGGTTGGACCTTACTGCACCTAACTGTACTGGAACCTTACGGGGACTAGGTTTAAGGTACTTCAGGTCTATTCAGACTTAATTCTTTGAGAAATCAGGGCTGGGTTCAAGTCACCTCAGTGGACTAACTAGAACTTTTCGAAACACACGTATGACTCTTGCCGGCCGTGACCTAACTTGGACACTTGCACCTTTCACTTGGCTCAACTCAGTTGGAGTGGTGAGGGGGTTGGATTTGCCAGTCTGAGACGCACACGGGTGGAAACATTCGTCCTCGTCTAGGGAGGGAAGTGCACCCCAACCTGATTCAATAGCCATGAGGTCTAAAGACAGGAGATGTGGGTTGCGATAAAGATTCAAAAGAGGGATAGTCTACTGGCTCAAGAGGAAAAACTCCTTATGTAAATGCTGCTGTGAATAGTATGTTGAAAAAAAAATGGTCAGGCCTGTACAAAAATAAAATGCCTGCAAAGTATATACAAAGTCAATAAGAAAGCTTGAGTTCCAAAGACAAATATGTGAGCCTGCAGCTGGATGACTTGACTACACTGGTCTTGCATCCCGGGATAGATAGCTACACTGGCTACCGTCCATTCTTCTCTTCACCCCCTCCTCTTGAGCTGGTCGCCACTTGAACTTAGAAGGGAATACCCTGCTCCTCGAGGAAAGAGCTGTTGGAGTGGGGAATCATTGGGTTGTCATTCTGGAGAAGCTAGTCTCTTTGTCATTTCAGTTGGGGAGAGCCACTATCACTGACACTGTACAAGTCAACTTCATAGTCATAAGGGTTTGCGTATGACGTAGGCTAGTTCTGACCTGGCTATTGAGGGGATTTGAACCAAGTTCTGTGACTCTCGAAGGCTGTTGTGTTTTAAATTTGGTTCCCTACCAGGTTCCACACACATTTTCACATCAAGGTCTAACATGAGCTCCAAACTTTGATTTTGTACAGATAAGTTTAATAATCATGATCAATTCAATTTATTCTTTAAATTCTTTATTTTTGCTTTTTCTTTTCTTCTTATTCTTTGTTCTTTTGTACTTATTGCATAAGTATTTGCTAGGGACTAGCAAAGGCAAGTATAGGGGGGTGATGAATCTCCATTTCATCACCTTTATTCTATCATGTTAGCCTTAAAAACCCCAGCAAATGCATGTAAATAGCATTAATTTGTACATAATAGCACCCATTATTTATTGTACATAGAATAAGGTTTTTAATGCCAAAATGATAGAATAAAGAGAAGAAAAGAAAAAGGAATAAAATATTGCAAATATTTTATGACCCTAACCCCGAGACCAAGGCCAGCATGGAATTGGTCGACAAGGAATAAAGTAGGGGGAGATAAGGGCCAATCATACAATAAATACCTCATTTATTTATTCATCCATTTATACATTTTTGACACCTATTTTGTATATAATTATTTATTCATCAAATAGAGAAACATTGTACATGAAAGTTGTAGATAATAATGTGAATAAAATTACAAAATTGAGTTTGTACAAAAATGATACACAGTGTACATTTTATACCTAGAATAAAAAGCCAAAATCTCAACTTCACAGACCCATATCTTGCAAATAAAAACTCCAAATCACCAAAACTCACCTTTAATTGTATATAGCATTCCAAGAACTATTTTATAAAATTGGTTCCATAATTTTTGGAGTCCATCTGTGAAAGTTAGGTTTTTGGCCCTTCTTGTACATAGTACCTGATTAAAATATTCATTTTATTCCATATTCATTATTTTTATAAATTCATATTTTTAGAATCTTGTAAATAATGTATATAATACATGTACATAATAAAAGTAAAAGAAAACCAAAAAGAATTTGTAAAATAAAATAAGTCTATGTAATATATATAGACAAAATACCTATATGGAGTATGTACATAAATAAAAGAGGAAAACATTCTTTAATTATTTAATTATTTTATATTTTTGTAATAATGTATATATTATATATATCTTATTAAACATACAACTCCATAATAAAAAATCATAAAATCCATTAAATAAATAAAATATATATAATATATAGGTAAAATACCTATAAGTATACTTACATATACACAAACACATCTATTTAAAAATATAAATAAACTCATAAAAATTAAATAAAAATATATTTATACTCACAAAAATAAGTTATAAATTTATAAAATAAGAAAATAAAATAATAAAATAAAATAAACAAAATAAAAATAAATGTACATAAATATACTTATAAATACCATATTTTAATAAAACCGTAATAAAATACTTCAAAAAAATAAATAAAAATGGTAATTAAATACTACATTAATTTATAAACATTTTTTATTTTATAAGAAAAAATCTAATTAATTCATTTATTATGTTAAATAAATCGGTCAACTTCTTGTTGACGTGGACCAATAAGACGCATGCGTCTGTTGACCGGTCGGTCAACTGCGCCCCCAGGCGCCTGACTTGACACGGACTGTCTTTTCCCCCGATTTCTTGCCTTTTTCCCGCGTTGCTCAGTGATCAATCAACAACAATCATTTCATGAGATTTGCTCCCCTTTCATCCGTGATCCCCGCCGATCATTTGGATCCCTTGTACATAGCCCCGATTCTTCAATAATCGCCGGTCACTAGGGGTCCCTTGGATTGTGTATAAATAAAATCCTCCTCCTTCTCCACCGAATTTGGCCAATTTCACCCCCTTCTTTGTGCTCGAGAGAGCTCCTGGCGAAGCCCTCGTGACAGGAGGCGCCTCCCAGCACCTCGATTCGGCCGGAGATGGAGGAAGTTTTGTCGCTGTGGCGCTCCGGCGGCCACCCTGCTCCCTGGCGGCCCCCAGGTATAAGAGCTGCGCTTTTTATATTTCTAGGTAGATTTCGATTCTAGCATTTCATTCCTGCAATTAGTTTTAGGTTTCGTTTATTAGTTTAGCGTAGTTTAGTTGTTTCGTAGGTCGCCGGAGCTCTGCTCCGGCGAGCTTTTCACCGTGTTTCCGACTGTGCCTCGCCACCATTTCGCCTCCATTTCCTTCCCTATTGCCGTCTCCACCTTCCAATCACCTCCTATCAACCGGAGCCTTCCTGGTTCCGCGAAACGAAGCTCCTCCACCACCCTTCGCCAGAGCTTCCTCGCCCATCATCACCCCTGTGCTTTCAGCTTCAAACCCCGGGTCGAGGGAGACGCCCTCGAGCCCCTCTATCTTCCTGTGCAGGTTAGATGCCCCAAAGCGCACCAGGAGTCGAGTTACAAGCAGGCGGAGGTACCTGGAGCCGCTATCCTTCTTCGAGCTCGTGGCGGCGCTCCAGGGTGCCTCCGGTCGATCCAACACCTCCAGAAGATCAAGCCACCTTCCAGGAAGCGATTGGGACCTTCAGGAGCAGCGATGATCGGTGGGAGAGCGAGATCGGGTTGGAAGAAGCTCGCCCCGACGGGTGTTCTTCCCTGTTCTTGCACATGTGCTCTCTACCGTTGGATGAAGACGAAGGCCCCAGATGAGATCAGCACCGTTGGATGGAGCTCTGCATCGACCGTCAGATCAGCTTGGCTGATCTAATCTCAGCCATCCAGCAGTGAACCGTCATCGGCGCACGTAGAGGCGCCACGTGGATTAGTGATGAAGACCAGCCGTTCGATTCAGCGCCTATTGGGGGTAATTTGCCAATTCCACCCCCGCCTTTTTTGTATTTAATATTTAATGCTGTAAATAAATTTGCACGTTTTAAAATAATTGCAAATTTTGCAGTAAGACCCCTGTGTTTCTTGAAATTGCGTTTAGGTCCTTCCGTGCCTCACGTGTAGTCCCACGTGAGGCGCGTGAAAATTGCATGTAACCCCTGGCGGTTTTTGTTTATTGTAAAATAGTTCTAAAAATTAAAATAAATGGTTATTTCTGTTGTATTTTTGCACCTGTGCCCCTGGAATTTATTATATTTGCAAAAATGCCCCTGCTAGGCTTAATTATTTTTGTGTCTTTTATCCATTTATTTAAAATACCTAGAAGGCTTCTAAAAATCCACAAAAAGTAGGATAAATGCTCTATACCTTGTATTTCCACGCCCATACTTTAGTTTGCATTTTTTGCATTTTTCCTAATTATTAAAAATGAAATAGAAGCCATTTTGGCACTGTCTAAATTAGAAAATACAAAAAAATTAGAAAATGTTTTTGAAAAATTCCAAAAAAATTACATATGGTATAATTACATATATATTGAGTCCAGAAATTGAAAAACCCTAAAAATATGAAAAAGAAAATTAAAAAAATCAGAAAGCTCCAAAATCCAACAAAAAATAGAAAAATCCTTAAAAAAACCCAAAAATATATTTTTCTCTTTTATAATTATCTATAAATTATTATTAATGTATTAAAATTAATTTGGGAATTTTTGGAGTTTCTTTTATATTTTTAAAACCCAAATTATATCGGGTATTTATTTATTTAGTCCTATATTGTGGACATTTTTGAAATTAAAAATACATAAAAATTAGAAATATTTCAGAAAAATAATAAAAAAAATTAGAAAAATAATAAAAAACCAAAAAAAATATTTATATATATATTAAGTATTTATATCTATATCTATATATAGTATGTTATTCCTCTCTCTCTCTCTCTCTTCTTATATATACATCTCTTTATATATATTTCTTATAAATATATATATTTATATAAATTAAAAAAATATATATAAATAAAAAAACATAAAATATAAAAACAACATAAAAATTATAAAACAAAAAATATAAAAAAATTAAAAAAAAATAAAACCTACAAAAACCATAAATGGACATGAACAATGATTGAATAAATGATATATTACATACCTACAACCATTGGCCTCCAGTGTTCGACCTCTACCTGTACTTACACCTATACACATTTGCATGTAGAGTTATAATAAATTTTAACTCCACATTTTTGGATATTCATTGCATATATTTATTGTGGGTTAATTGTTGAATGATTCGGGGATTTCGTCTGAGGTCAACTCAGCGACTGTCTCTCCGCCTTGTGGAAAGATACGACCTAGGCAAATCCCCTTTCATCTAATGGCGGGGAGGCACTGGAGAAGACAGCCGCGCGATGGCAGTGGCTGCGGTGGACAGGAGGTGAGGCGCTGCAGGCGGAGGGGAGGCCGCAGGCTGGAGCTCTGGCGGAGGGGGGAGGGGGAGCAGGGGCGGTGCGTGCGGAGGAAGGGGAGGGGAGGCGGCGGTGCGGTTAGGGCGCAGGTGGATCACCACAGAAGGAGGAGCCGTGGCTGGCACCGTAACATCTTCTCTTCTTTCTCTTTTATCCTGTTCCAAATCCTTCTAATAGCAGCTTCCATTTTTATAAGCTAAAAATCATAACATAAGTCCCAGTAAGGGAGTGCACACTGATTTATTGACAGTTCTGTAGAAGTCGTAGCCAGAAGTATTTTTTGAAATGTAAAGATTTAATTGAAAACCATATTTTCTTCTTCCCACTATGGTTGGCATAAAGAGAGAAATCTGAAAAAAATGGCATTCTGTTTGCAAACAAATAATCTACACCCCTCGATCACATGATTGTTATGATCACACAAACAGTCTTCCATCGTCCAGTGGTATGTGCTCATGGATTTTTCCATCCATCAAATCAAGCCTTTTCAGAAATACATTCCTCTTCAAACACACAGCTCTCAGGTCAGCATAAGCCTTTTCAGAAATGCATTCCTCTTCAAACACACAGCTTTCAGGTCAGCATGATCCTTAATTATCGAGTTGTGAATCTTTAGCCCTTCTCCAACTCTGTGCATCCAATTAGATATCCATGTTGTGGCAATGTCGGCGATGCTCTGTTCATTCTCTGCTTGACTTAAGTTTATATTCGATACTGAACTTGAGGTTGGACAATCAACAGTAATCGGTTCATCGATGCTATGTTCATCATCGCTGTTGGAGTTGCCTTTGTCATCATATAGTTCCAAGAGCTTCTCTAAGAATGCAAGGACTTGCTCGAGCTGCGGAACCGTAAGGGAACGCAAGCAAAACAGTGATACATCCAACTCTTCGTGTATTCTTATCAGATGGATGCGGAAAGATCCGAAGCTTAAGTGGCGTAAAGATTTCCTAGCAAAAATTATAACCTTGTCAAGATGGCACTGGAGTACATGACGGTTGCCCCGGCGATTTGGACTCTTCTGATGAACCCATACAAGACGTCGTCCCGCGATCACCTGACCATCACCACGATCAAATTCCTCACCACTGTCAGCACGAGCGTCCACCACAAGCTGTTCGGGAACCCGGGGGAGCTCGGGGCGGAGCTGGGAGGAGGTGCGGGCTGGGGAGGAGGAGGTTGGTGGAGGAGGAAGAAGATGGGGAAAGAAGAGGATGTAAAATGACGATATAACCTAAAAATTTAAAACTAATTCCGCTTTTGTCCTCAAAGTTAACGGCCGTTTACACTGTGGATGGACGGTCACTAACCCGAGGGGCACAAGTGATAAATTAGCAAGAATTGAGGGGCACAACTGATATTACCAAAAAGATAGGGGCATAATTGAAATTGCGATATCTTGGAGGGGCACAAGTGATAAAATCCCAAAAATAATATATTATACCATCATATCATATAAAAATTATAAACTACTTCACTTATACTCACTTTTCCAAACTTCAATAAAATCACATCACAATAACTACTCACTTTTTCAAACTTCAATACAATCATATCACAACAAACTCACTTCTAACCCACCCCGAGTTTAACCTTCTATCTAAACACCAAAACAAAAAAACGGGTTACCCTCTACCAGTTTAAACCGCCTTAACCCGCGTACCAAATGCACCCTTAGGAAATTCTGCATTGCAAGAAAGCCCACGTATTTTGGTAGAATTACGAATACTTGCATGGGCATCTATGGAAAACCTCCTTTCCTTTGAGATTGCACATGTAAGAAACCCCAAGCAGCTATTAGGACTGCACACGATCATTTTCTTGTAGTTCATGATTGATTATAAGATGATTTCTTATTCAAATTCGGTATGCGTACAACATGAGGGCGTTAAAGCATTTATGGTCCTCTTATTGTTGCTTTTCTTCTGTTTCCAAATATTTTAAATTTTGACCATTTGCAAATAGTTAAAATTATGACCATTTTTTGGGCTTGGAAGAAACTCAAGGCACATGTTGAGTTTGAGTTTACTTTATTGGGTAAAGGGAGACCTGGCAGAGGTGCCATCATGAGAGAGGTATTTTCCAGAATGGAAAGAGAAAGACAAATATCTCCTATTCTGGGTACGAAACCAAAATAATTCTCGGACTGGTGATATATCGGCAAATGGTTTGCCGCTCGCCCATGTGGTGCGGCAAACCATTTGCCGTGCTTACTGGAGGGCGCGGCGAATCATTTGTCGTGCCCAGTGGCACGGTCAGCGAGGCGCGCGGTCTTCGGCGTAGACGACGGGACAGTGCGGCAGAAGCGGTCGGCAACCCGCCCTGCACAGCATATGGTTTGTCGTGCAGCGGCAAACGGTTTGCTGCTGGGCGGCATATAAATAGCCCGCCCGAGGCCCCCCATTCCCCCACACTCACAGCATCCCTCTACTCATATTCTCCCCCTCTCAAGGTTTTCATCCCCAACTTCTCTTCCCTCTTAAGGTATGAATTTTTTTTAATTTAAATTTCTAAAATGGTTAAGTATAATTTTTAGATGTCTTTTATTTAATTAGGAAATTATTTAGTTCTCATTCAATTGTTTTATTTCTTATAATGAAGTTGTTATTTAGTTCTTCACAGTTATTGATAGTTGTTTAGTTCTTAATAATTGTTGTACTTAGAAAGTTGTTGTTTATTTCAAAATAACTATAATTAGAAAGTTATTTAGTTCTTGATAGTTGTAGTATTCCATCTAAGGAAGAGATTAGTTTAGAATTACATAAAATGTCCTACATGCCCATATGATAATATTAGGAAAACTAGAGTCACATTAAAATGACATACAATGCCCCCATGACACACATTAATATTACTAATTATTGCACGATTAATTTTAATTACGCTAACATTAATTAAGGAATTAATTAAATACTTATGTAGAAAATTATTTCAATAGTCAATAATTATAAATAAATTGTAGAGGTCATTAATTACAGTAATTAGAGTAGTAATTATAAATAAATTGTAGAGACCATTAATTAAAGAAATAAATTAAATACTTATGTAGGAAATTAATTAAAGTACTTATGTCGAAAATTAATTAAATACTAAATATTTAATAATTAGTTATAAATATCATAATTTAATTAAGATTTTTTTAATAAGAGTAATAATTATTATGAATCTTAATATTATTAATAATTATACTACCGTTAAATTAAATCTTAATATTAGTTATAAACTATCATTAAATTAATGTATACCACAATTAATTACGAATTTAAATTATCCTAACATTAATTAAAAATCTTAATTAAAGTACTTATGTATAAAATAAATTTGAAAATATTTATTTATTAATTAATTAAAAATATCATAAATTAATTAAGATTTTTTTAATTAAAATAATACTGATTACGAATCTTAATAATATTAGTATTTGAACTACCATCAAATTAAATTATACCACGATTAATTATGAATTTAAAATATACTAGCATAAATTAGGATATTAATTAAGTACTTACGTAGAAAATTAATTCAATAATAAATATTTCTAAATAAATTATGAAGGTAATTAATTAATTAAGAATTATTTTAAATACATTAATAATGGTTAGGAATATTAATATTAGTAATTATACTATCATTAATTTAATTTATACTACAATTAATTACGAATTCAACAATAAATAATTATAAATTAGTTATAAATACCATAAATTAAGTAAGATTTATTTTAATTACAATATTAATGATTAAACTACCATTAATTTAAATTAAACTATCATTAAGTAGGAATCTTAATTAAATTGGTGATATACTTAAAAATAGTAGAGCAATTTAAATGGCATTAACTTTTAGTTGTCTATAGGAAATGGGTGATGTCGCTGCACTTTATGTGTTCTGGGGCGGACGAGTTACAAACATAGAATCTGAGATCAATTACGAAGGAGGTGAGAGTGATATGATCGGAGTGCCTGTATCATGTAGCTATAATGATTTACTAGCTTACATATACAGTCTTACGGGCTATACACCAGACTTGTTCGAGATTACTGTGACGTGCAAGTGGCCCACAAATGCAAATTCCTTCCGTCCAATCGTTATTGGATCGGATAAAATAACAAAGTTGATGTTGCAAGTGAGTCAACAAATGCGGATGATGGAACTATTGATTGAGGCTGTAGAGATTTCTTCACACCAACGGGACGTGGCATCATCATCTATGCAAGGGTTGGACCTTAACATATCTCTTTACGATGGAGTCAAGGAAGAGGATGAGGCTGAAGACAATGAACACAATGAAGTTGAGGACGAGGGGGAAGAGGAAGACGAGGGGGAAGAGGAAGACGACGAGGAATACGATGAGGATGAAGAACAGTCTACGAGCAGAACTAGTCAACGAGAGGGAGTGTTAACCGATCATGGTCAAGAGTCCATTCTTCATTCGATACATCAGGAACCTATTTTCGAAGTGTGTGCCCCTGAGGGAAATTACACAGTTAAAATGAACGGTCAGCAATCAGTATGCACATGTGGTTACATGCAGGCCATGAGGATAATTTGCCCTCACATTATTGCGGTCTGTGGCAATGTGAATGTCAGTACCGAACATGTGAAGCTTTGTGCTGATTTTTATACATCAAATGCATTCCGGGCCACTTACGCACCTGTCTTTGTTCCGATCCCCGATCGACGACTCTGGCCACCCTTAGAGGCATCCCCATTACTGCATCCCAATGTTGTTCCGGCACCTGGTCGACCAAGGAGACGACGACTACGAGGTAGCATGGACGAGATGGGAAAAGTGCAAGTAAGATGCAGTCAATGTAAAGAGTACGGTCACAACAAGACAACGTGTGACCGACGTCATCGTTAGTTTCTATGTAACTTTTTTTGTAAATTATTGTAAACTCTTTCTTAACTAATGCACCTTTTTGATGTTGTCATACGTAATATTTGTAGTTAAAGAAATAATTTCCTTCGTATTATAAAGTGATATACTTTTCTAGCATAGCGATGGAGGAATTTGCAGGACTTGCCGATGCGTCGGTACTTACTAGGCAGAGGGAACATCTCTCTGGTCGACCACTCACAGATAGTGACACGGTTATTAAAAATATAAGCATCGCCATTTAAGTTAGTTTGATATAATCGATGATTTCTTTTATTCAGGCACATCGCTTTATCGAGCATGGTTGGATACTTAATCGCATACTGGAGGAGCCACGCAGCGATGCCGTAAATCGGCAGCTTGAGATCGCTGGTTTCCATTGCATTTCGAACCTGAGACGGGCCACCATTGATCAGACCCTTATGAAAGCACTAGCTGAGAGATGGCGACCAGAGACTCATACTTTCCACCTTCGACAGGACGAGGCATCTGTCACCTTGAAGGACGTTTCCATACTCACAGGTCTGAGAGTGGAATCTTTGCTCGTCACCTGTTTGGAAGAACACCCTCAGCTGGATTGGGGTTTATACTGCGCACAAGTATTTGGTACCAATCCGCAAGATAGCGAGGACCAGGAACTAGTGGGGGGGAAGCTTAGGCTAACGTGGATAGCCAAGACTCTTCTAACCTCCACTGCTCTGCAATCAACGGATCCCGTTCGAGCTGTACAAGTTGCCCGTGCGTTGATTCTCTTTCAAATTGGAACAAGCTTGTTGCCGGACGCTAGCGCGGACAAGGTGCATCTACGCCACCTTCTACTCTTGGAGGACCTCGAGAGTTATGGACGTAGGACATGGGGTGCAGCTGTACTAGCACAGATGTACTACCAGCTGGACCAATTTTCTCTCATGAACATTCGAAGAGCATACGCATTTTGGACCCTACTATAGGTAACAACTCTATATTGGTGTAATTTGCATCTAAACTTATATAATACGATTTCTTTCACCATATAGGCATGGTCTTGGGAGCATATCCACATTGGTCGCCCCCGACCGTATCAACTGGTAGAGGCTACTCTGCGCTCTGCCCCTTACACAGCAAGGTCAAAATAATTTCCTAACTTCTTATGTGAATTCATTTCGATGTGGATCTTATGTTATAGAGTTTTTCATTAGGTGGACGGGCGGAAGGAGGTCACACAGAGAGAATGTGTCAACCACTCACCTGTCATTTTATCGTAATGAGTTGGATTTGCAAGAAGAACATCAGGTACGTAACCTACATAATTCCTCAAGAGAAATTAAGATTTGAACAATATTCACACCCTGCTGATAACAGATGCGGTGGACACCCTACGAGGCCCAACATGTGTTGTAATTACCTGAGATTTGTCGTGAGGGCCAAGCTATCTGGCGTTCGCAGACAGTACTTATATACTTCAACGTCGTTGTCATGCATGCACCCTATAGGGTAATGAGGCAGTTCGGGTTGAGACAACACATTCTTGATGTAATGCCGCAATTCCCCTCGGATGACAGACGGGCTAGAGTACGAGACGATCAGCCGTATGATTGGGGGCTACATCATCAAGAGCGTCTGGCTCAATGGCAACATCGACTGAACGACGTCGTTGAAGAGAGGAGATTGGATAAGACACTTGTTGATGTCTTGTCCGACTACCTTACTTGGTATTGGCAGATTACGCGACGTTGGATTGCTACGGCCATACCACCACCCCGCCAAGCGTATGAACCACACGGACCGAGGTGGAACCATTTGGTAATTTCGTACCTAATATAAAATATTTTAAACATAATTTCTTTGTAGTTTACGATTTAAACTTCTCTATAGGTGAACTCCTTGTTTCGTGTGAGGGAACTGATGACGGAACATCGAAGGAGCACCGAATTGCAACAACTGATTGGTTATGTGGACTACACCATCCAGAATATGTCACTGGTGGATCCGGGAATACATGATGTCCCCCCCATCTACACTTCATACACCGAGCCCACGACGTTTGCTTCTCAACAGTGGGGTGATCAATACACTTCCGGGGCAGAGGAAGTTCGACCGTCGTATCAGGCGACACAGTCCTACACCCAGCCCTATATTCCTCAGATGCAGCAGACGGGTTCCGCAATACCATCGTTTGACTTGCTTTCCACACAGGAAGCTCAGCCCTCTCAAGCACATCAATACTTCTGGCACATGGGGCCAAGTCAAAGCCAGCCCTCTTTTGTTGGGCTCCCGGGTTATGGTGCTGGACCAGCAAGTTGGGGTATACAATCATCAGCAATGGATCTTCCTAGAGTATCCACCGAATCCTTGCCGGTGACAATACAGGAGCCACCTCGTGCTTCAAACGTATCAACTCAGAGAGGGGGTGGTGAACCTGAGAGAAGAACCGTTGCAAGCCATGGTAGGGGTCGGGGCGATGCAGGTAGGGGGACAACAGCGGGAAGGGGGGAGGCAGGCTCAGGGACAGGAGAACAAAGGAAGGGGGAGAAAGGGAAAGCGTCTTCATCAAAGGGACCACTATCACATATTGTACACCACACAAAAAATGGTTTCATTGATTGTACCCTTATGTTATCCCCTTTTAAGCAAAATATATGATGTTTTGGTTAAACTTTTCTTTAATGTTGTTATCCAATTTCGTGCAAAAGAATATTATTTTTATGATTATTAATGACATTAACGTTGATTTCTACATTAAATTTTAAAATTAATTACATCCGAACAGGACATGGCCAAGATACGTATCACAGCTCGCAAGTCGGTGCGTCTGCCCGACAACCGTTTCTTAGCAGTACGTGCTCCACCGAGTCGGGCCTCCAGCCGTGTACCATCCCACGCTCTGCCGTCAGCGCATCCACTGCCATCTACGGCCCCAAGCAAGGCACCAACTGCATCACAACCAGAGCCAGTGGAGATGGTACCTCATCTTCAGATGACCGAGACAGAGTCACAGTTCACCCCTTATCCCCCGCAAGGCAGTCCGATCCCGAGTTCATCCTATAGTGAGACATCACCGCTTGTAGAACCTGTCGACGAGGAAGAAACTTTATACGTTGACTTAGTTGATCTGCATTAAACTATCGCATTAAAGTATGCACGTCTGAGTGCACTGCGTGGAGAGCGAGTGAGGTCGGGTCGTCAGTAGAGTTAGTACATTATTTTGTTATGTTTGAAATCTAGTGATATTTATGTCTACTTTAAGGGTCTCTTGCGTCTGTAGTTCTGCATGTATCTTTTTCAAGTAAATGAAATATTTAAGCTTCTACTACTTGGAGAATTTATGAATGTATGTGCGTCCCAGTTACATGTTAAATATATTTCAGTTTCCATGTTAAAAATGATCACTTAATTTTAACATAAATTAAAGAACTTTATTGTTAAATCCATGTTAAAAGATCCAACATTCATCTACATATAAAGATATTTATGATACTAGTATACAAATATCTAATATAGTAATTATAAGTATCATAACATATTAATTATAAATATCATAACATATTAATTGCTAAAACTATACGAATTATATTTTTAAATTAAATAAATATTACTTGATAAAACATAACGTTTATATAAATGTATTTTTAATTGTTACATAATATTTATTATTAATATTTTAAATTTATTCATAAATATATACCAAATACACTACTAAAATCTTACTTAAGTTATATCATAACATATTAATTGCTAAAACTATACGAATTATATTTTTAAATTAAATAAATATTACTTAATAAAATATCACGTTTATATAAATGTACTTTTAATTGTTACATAATATTTATTATTAATATTTTAAATTTATTCATAAATAAATACCAATTACACTACTAAACTCTTACTAAGTTATATCATAACATATTAATTGCTAAAACTATACGAATTATATTTTTAAATTAAATAAATATTATTATTTAAAACATCACATTTATATAAATGTAATTTTAATTGTTACATAATATTTATTATTAATATTTTAAATTTATTCATAAATAAATACCATATACACTAGTAAACTCTTGAGTTAAAGTATTGTACAAGTTTGGGCGGGAACGGGCATTCGCAACAAATGGTTTGTCGTAGGCGGCAAACCATTTGCCGCGCTCTCCACGTAAGCACGGCAAATGGTTTGCCGCTGGCGTGGCAAACCATTTGCCGATATATCACCAGTCCGGGAAATATTTTCAACTCGTACCCAGAATGGGAGATAATTGTCTCTCTCTCTCCATTCTGGGAAATAGCTCTCATGAGAAGGTGATCATGCCTCGGATTGGGATCCACGCACGATAAATATAACGATCAGGAAAAAGCGATTAGTTGACGACACAAATGCAACTATAGCAATAGATAATGTTGGACATGTCAGCTCACGGCGAGCTATCATGTAATAAAGTTATTGCAATTCGTTCCATAATCTGAAAAGAAGAATAATTTATTTGCATAATAGGTTCCTTAGTACAATCAGGGTTATGTACCATGTCCATCCTCCTATCATACAACTGTTGATCCAAAGGTTAGAACGTAGAGGCTAGTATAGGGTTGAATATCTAAAGAGTTAGATTGAGGACTCGACCACACCATCAAGTGATTATCAAGAAGGGATCTCCGGCTTGAGAAGGAGATGGCAATCCTTACTCTAAAGGCTGACATCTGACCGACCTTTTGATGCAGGTCCTCTGCATAGGAATAAAGATTCGGAGGTGTTGGATGGGTTAGATCAAAGAGTTGACTTATCGATATCAAGATAACTAAGACCTATGTCATATACTGTCACGTATAGGCACGCATCCTCTAACCGGAGACATATGTATTATTGTATGTCTAAGTATGTACATTAAGCAGACCATTAGGTTGATGACCTAATCAAAGTCTGTATACCAACAAGCTGGTGTGTATACAATGGCATATGAGTAATGTAATCTCTCAATGGAATCATACAGGTTCACTACTGAACTGGAAGACATGAGCTCGCTCATGAGATATTGGGATAAACCAAATTCCAACGTTGGTGAATATGATTCAGATGTAATAAGAATATTTGGATATTATATTTGACTTGATCATATTTATCTGTGAGGTCTTCTAGGTCTAGATATGAGATTAGATCGCACTATCCAAGTCACTATACATGAAATATATGGTCTCGCTGTCTTTATCTCCAAGTATCTGCGGAGAAGCACATTTTTCTTGAAAGAGTTCAAGACTAATTCTATTGTTGACAATATTTGAGCATTGAAAATTGGTGATTAAATAGATTTAATTATCATTAATAATGTGAATGTGATTCACGGTATATGAATAAATAAAGAGAAACAATTAATATAATTAAATTAGACTTAATTATCATGGATGTGATTAATATGAATGGTACTATCCACAATAATCATAAATATTATGAACATGATTCATAATATAATAAGAGAGATTTAATTGTAAATATGATGTACAATTATGTGAATTTGATTCACATTACACAATTAAATGTGAAGTGGATTCACATTGTACAATTAAATGTAAATGTGATTTATATTTAATATTGGATAGATGAATATGATTCATAATTATCAGTGGCAATGAAAATTCAAGCAACAATAGTTGTTGCAACAAGTGGAAAATATGATGAGATTGAGAATATCATCAATTATGAGAGAGGAGAAGGATCCACTTCAAATAGGAGTGGACGGTCACATGAAGGAAGTCTCCATGCTGGTCGTCTACCCTATTTGGGAAGTAAACTCTCCTCCTTCCTATTATTCCACATGTAATTGATTTTGTGGAAATTGAATTTATTGAAGAATATCTTCAATATTATTTATTTCTTTAAATTATTAATTATTGTTGTAAATTATTGTAACAAAATCTAGCCTATTGGCTTTGAATTAGGAGTGCATCCTAGCCATCAAATTTTGTATAAGAGAAGGGGCAACCCTAGGCTCTTTTTTAGAATAATTCAATATACAAGTTGGAGCAACGAAAACTCTCTTTCTCTCCCTCTATACACGTCCATAGATTGTCCATATCGACCCCAAATGGCCTCCACTCTAGGGTTTATGGAGAGTGTGTCATCGTCATCGTGCTATTGTGGTGTTGCCGGATCGACTGCTCGTGGATCTCTGTCCTCTTCGGTGCTTTGTGCTCGTAAGGAAGACTACATATCTCGTATGACAAAATCACGAGGTTTTCGGCTCGGATCGTCATAAAAGATTGCGGGGAGCATGCGTCTCATCCACACATCCGCAAGTGTTGTCTACATCGGATCGGACTTGAGACATGAAGTCTCTTCGTTTATAGACACAAGAATTGCGATCACTCTATAAGAGGTAATCCTATTATTTGTTTGTTATCAAGATTAAACAACATGAGAATGGTTCCCATGTCATGTGACTTCATTGAAAATTTTTAAATCATGTTGTCCCATCAACTAATATGAATAGTTGACCTAAATTGCATATGATGTGATCTCCATGCTTCCATGATGTACGAGTCATTTTTTTATTAAAACAACTCCCTTCAGGCAAAACAAACTCCTTGCATGTGAGGTAAAGCCACGATCTCGATCAAGAACTTCAACTCTCAATAACAGTGAAAAGCATGGACCAAGGCCTCAAAAGAGGCTCTGATACCATGTAGAAAAGAACGAGAAGAAAGCACTCCAAAGAGACACGATTGACGTAGAGAACCCTACTGAGTAGGGATGAAAACGGTCGGATACGAATACGAATATAGGTGTTACCATATCCTCATCCTTTTTTAAATACAGATACGAATACGAATACGAATATCACACAAATGTTTAAAATGTAAAATCGTATCCTCAAAATACGAATACGAATGTAAAACGAATATTGGTAGTTCAGATATGGATATTTGATAAACGAATACGAATTAATATACGAATGTTATACATGTCCAAATTTACTTAAAAGCTACAACACTTTAGGTTCATAACAATTTCTAATGTATAAAAAGTATAATGAATAATTTAATAATAAATATGTACATAAAAAATAACTAAATAATAAAAGAAAACGTAAAGATAAAACTAAATAGTAAATAAAGCTTACCAAACTTACTTCTTTATATACCATGTAAGTATTGGTATCATCCAGAATTTGAACATTCGTATTCATATTCGTATTTGTATTCGTATCCATATTAGTATCCTTCAAAAAACGAATATTCGTATTCGTATCCTCAAAATTTTGAACATTCGTATTCTTATTCATATTCGACAAAGTTGGGGATATTATATCTGTATTCGTATTCGTATTCGACGAATGTTGAACATTTACATTCGTATTCGCATTCGTATTCGCCAGATACAAGAAAATGTCATCCATATCCTCTATTTGACGAATGCGGATACGAACGAATACGAATATATTTGTATTCGTTTTCATCCCTACTACTGAGAGAGACAAAAAGCCGGAGCCAACAAATCCTAATCTTCCTCATGAGAGATTAGAGTTCTCTTCACTAATATAATTCAATAATACGGGAAATGAGTACAATATGTAGAGTTAGGGTAAATGACCACACGTTTATAGAAACACTTACCCAATGAAGTAAACTCAAACTAAACGGCACTTATGGAGAGCAGCATTCCTCCTTTCGACACATGTTTACATGTTAACTTCAAGCATGTCCCTTAAGTGTGGGTACTAACATCCTACTGTGAGCAGAAACACAGCACAATCTGATATTTGTGTATCAACCGTTTTATCGAATATATAGTAGAGAAGGATGGTAAAATTGAAATGTCCAAATCAATGCAAGTACACAAGAATATTGTATAAAAAATGACTTGTATATTTAAAATATTCAAAGAAAATACAAAATTGATTAAAGTCCAACAAAATTCAGTTACTTTTGACTGACTCGATTAATCCTTGATCATTGACTCGACCAACTTCATACCGATTACCAACTTTTACAACATTGATGATGCAACAAACATCTACCAACTAAATTCCATAAATATACACCCAATTTCAATATCGTGCCTAAGCTTTAGCACATATATGTTCTAATATGATCCACAAATACTGAAAGTGAGCTCTTCGTTTGTCTTTCTAAACTTAAATCACATTAGTTTAGAACCAATTGGAGACTAATCTTGAATATAAAGTACCACATTGTTATTTTTTCTAATTCTACTGGATGCATAGTTCAAGGACTTCTATATAATTTACTCTTCCCAATCTTTTTCCCGACATAAAATTAGAAGGTCTCAACACAATAGCTCAAGTAACATTCAAGGATGCAAACGGATACGTATATATTTGTATCTGATTCGCTACCGTATCTATTTTATACATATTTTGACATCCATCCGTATATGTTTTAAAATATATACGAGTATGGATATCACTTTGATATCTGCAAACATCTGTATATGTATTCGTATATATGTTTTCATATATAAATATGTTTGTAGATTTATTTTTTAACCATATATTGCATAATTTTATACCTTCTTTCACCATATTTGGTATGATTATTATGATATAAATATACTTAGTATACTTATAGGATGTGGATATATCCAATATATGTATATTTAAGCTAATATATTCCAATATTATTCATATGTGATGAATATCCATTTTACATCCACGTCCATTTTTTAAGGATACGGTAACATTGTTTTCATAGCTGTCAATATATGTATCTGCATCTATTTGTGTATTTGAAAAAGAATAAGAATATGAAAACACGCATATATGTATCTGTATCCATCAGACAAATGCTCTCTCTCTCTCTCTCTCTCTCTCTCTCTCTCCATATATATATATAGAGGATAGGGAGTATGCACCCAGGTGCATGTAATTCTACATGCACCCGGGCCTATAACTCCCACATTTTTTTACTTTTCCGAAAAATACCACCATGTATATTCATCTATATATCCCTCCTATATGTCATTCCAATTTCATCAGAAACAGAGATCACTACATCCTCCATCTAGAGCACATTATTTTAACGGTCTTAGAACTGATGTAATCGACCTGTTCTGGATGGAGGACGTAGGGGTCTCTGTTTTTTGATGAAATTGGAATGACATATAGGAGGGATATATAGATGAATATGCATGGTGGTATTTTTCGGAAAAGTAAAAAAATGTGGGAGTTATAGGCCCGGGTGCATGTAGAATTACATGCACCTGAGTGCATACTCCCTATCCTCATATATATATATAGGAGAAACTTCAAATGAGGCGGGGTCTCACCATATATATGGTGAGCCACCCTCAATTTAGGCATCTTTCTAATATATTTTACAATTTCTTGTTTCATACATATAATAATAAATATTAACACAACATGTATAGTGAAAAAAAGTTATGAAAATATTATTATAAGGGATGGAAATATTGATTTGAATTTAGATGCTATATTTTACAAAATTCATTTTTTTTACAATGTGCGGTTTATATTTTACAAAACTGTTACAGAGTTTTTACTAAATTCGCAGTGGCTTTTACAATTTCAGAAAAGCCCCCACCTCATTTGAAAGGTCCCCTATATATATATATATATATATATATATATATATATATATATATATAGGGATTGATGGGGCTGCCCCCAGGGGGCAGCCAACATGGCTGCCCCGCCCCATTTTTGGGTAATTTTTTTATTTTTTTTGAAAAATCTCGTCATGTAAATTCACCCCTATATCCCTCCTATATGTCATTCGAATTTCGTTAGAAACGGAGACTTCTACGGCCTCAATCTAGACATGGTCGATTTAAAAAATCCTGCGACCGTTAAAAAAATGACGTCTGGATGGAGGCCGTAGGAGTCTCTGTTTCTGACGAAATTCGAATGACATACAGGAGGGATATAGGGATGAATATACATGGTGATATTTTTCCAAAAAAAATAAAAAATTTCACAAAAATGAGGTGGGGGCAGCCATGTTGGCTACCCCTAGGGGGCAGCCCCATTTTTCCCATATATATATATATATATATATATATATATATATTATATGTTGATCTCCCTTCTGGCATCCTAATTTGATCTGTAACTGGTTACTCGTGAAAAGAAAAGGAAATGTAACTTGTATGACTACTCCTCCATTAGTTGATACTTCTAAGGGGGTCGTCCGGAATGAAAGAAAAAATTGATTCATGAAGATTTAATTATGGAATCACTTTCCAATGGTATTTTCCGGGTTCGTTTAGATAATGAGGATCTAATTCTAGATTATGTTTCGGAGAGGATCCGACGCAATTTTATACACATAATACCAGGGGGATAGAGTTAAAATCGAAGTAAGTCGTTATGGTTGGCATCTCTAGTAATGCTTGTTTAGCTTGGCAGTAGTTTACATAAGCCTTGAAGAAAAAGGAAAAGAGGAGATGTAAGCATTTAAGGGTATTCATCTGCCTCCTCTTCACTGCAATGTTGGGTCCTTTTCCAACCCTCCTTCTCTTGTTTGTCTTGGGATGGTAGAAGGGAAAGAGAGGGCTCCTCCCCTTTGTCTCTGTGGGAGTTATGGGTGTTGTGTTTTATGGAAAGTAGATAGATGTGGGGGGAGGGAAAACCACATTCTACCATGTTCTCCTTTTGAGGGTGGGGGGATGTGTGCATCAAAGGCCCAATTGTGCCAGTGATGATGCAAAGGACAGAGGTCCCCTACACCTCTCCCCTTTTCCATCACTGCCCTTCTCCCTCCCTTTTGGTCCCTCTTGGGGACCCTTCTCCTTTCCCTGCAGGTGGATGGGAGGCAAAAGGACCTCTCTGCCTGTTGCCCAAAACACTATCATTGTCCATTCCTTTGACCATTGGTCTCACCACTCCTCTCCTATCTCCCATCTCCTCCTTTTTCTTTTCTACAAGTGTCATCAAACTAGAAGGTGAGAGTAAAAAAAACCTGCCGAACCGAGGAGAGGAAATAAAGGAGGAATAAGTAGGACTGATCCTTCATTTTTGTTCGGTTGGTCTGAGAGATAAGGAAGCATAAAATTGGTCTCATGACTCCTCTTCTATCTCGCATCTCCTCTCTCTCTCTCTCTTCTCTACAAATATCATCAAACTGTAAGGCAAAAGTGCTTTCGAACTGATGACGGAAAATAAAGAAGGAATAAGTTGGATTAATCCTTCATTTTTGTTCGGTTGGTCCGAGAGATAAGGGAAGCATAGTTATTATAGATAGAAAAGTATGTAGAACTTTATTAACCGTCGAATTTCACAAATGATGTAACAATGAAGAGATCACCTTATTCCAAGATTGCTACTTTCGTGATAAAGTTGGTCTCACCACTCCTCTCCAAGGTTGTAGAAAGCGGTGGTCAGTACTCGGTCGGCGAGGTCACTGGCTAAGGATAAATCAGCAGTCTGACGACTAATCAGATTTAGTCGGCCATTAATCAGTTTTGATTTTTTAGGTTATTTTAAATATATAAATCATTTTATATACATACATTCTTATATATTAGCATCGATTTGTACACTTCCTATACTATTATAACGAAACAAAAGAAGTAATTGACTTTAAATATAATAAGCATATCAGTATAAGTTTACTTTTAGAAAAGAAAAAACTAAAAAAATCTTGATGTAAAAGTCGGTTGATTAGTAGATCCGATTAATCAGGTTGACCGACTAACGGCCGACTAGGCCTAATCGAGTCGGACCCCGACTCAACTAGTCGGACTACAAGCTTGCTCCTCTCCTATCTCCTCTATTTTTTCCCTATAAGTATCATCAAACAAAAGGCGGAAGTACTTTCGGATTGAAGAGGGGAAAGAAAGGATGTATAAGTAGGATTAATCCTTCATTTTTGTTCGGTTGGTCTAGGGAAGCAAAATTATTATAGATAGAAAACTATGTGGACCTTTAATAACCACCGAGTTTCATGAATGATGTAACCATGATGAGATCACCTTATTCAAGATTGCTACTACTTTCGTGATAAACTTGGTCTGACCACTCCTCTCCTATCTCCTCTATTTTTTTCCCTACAAGTATCATCAAACAAAAGGCGGAAGTACTTTCGGATCGAAGAGGGGAAAGAAAAGATGTATAAGTAGGATTAATCTTTCATTTTTTTTGGTTGGTCTGAGAGATAAGGGAAGCAGAATTACTATAGATAGAAAACTATGTGGATTATTTAATATATTAAATAAGAGAGAGAGTGGATTCCATAAGAGAGAGAAATATGGGTTTTGAGGGACCCCCCAAAGGATTAACCCCCTATCCGAACATACTCTCATATGACTCACGTCTTACTCTAATACAAACGTGTGTTGGAACATAATTTGATTGTCTTCGTGAAGTATCTAAACAAAAGAAGCAGAATAATTGCCATTTATTTTCTTATAAAGATATAATGGTGTTTATAATAGATAAGTTAAGGTGGGATGAAGATGAATAAGAGAGGGAAAAATGCATTCATAGGAAACAATGTCTTCTCAAGCATTTTCTATACGAGTCATTACCAACAGTGGGTTGGATGAACTCCTTTTTTTCCGACAAAATGGACAACTTATAGGTGAGGGTTAAACCGGTTGTTGATTCTACATTTTTACTATCTTGTTCGAATGAAGGATAATGAAGAAGGTGAATTATAGATGATGTAATCATGATGCGACCACTTATCTTAAAATAATTTAATCAAAGATTATATTTCACACGTAAAACGCAAATTTTACAACAATCAAAACAACCCCTCGTTAGGAAATCGATAAAAATCACTATAATGCCTTTTTTAAACAATATAATGTCGAATGATCTATTGCGACAAAAGACACATCACTCTTTTGGCAATATTTTACTCTTCCCCCTTGGAACCTATAAATAAACTTACTTCAGAAAAACGAACCCTATTAAATAAATTCAATAAGAGCACAGTTCGATGTGGTGGAGCCGCAAAATGATAGATAGTAGAAATCGTGCACAATTCCATGTTACCATCCACTTTAATTTTTTAGAGGCAGACATTTTGAGCCAATTTATAACAGCCATTAAAGTGGCACTTGAAACCAATGCTTCGAAAATCGGACCGGACCGGTCGGTGAATCGGCACCGGATCGACCGGTGAATCGGCACCGGACCGATTGGTGAATCGGGACTGGAGCAGTCTGGTTAACCGGTTCGGTTTGAATATTCAAATTTTAATCAATCCATTCAATTCAATCTATTATTTTTAACTCGATTTAATCAGGTCCGCAATTAATTTTCAATTTATCTAAAAATTGTGCTGGTAGTGGAAGTTGAACCCGTGATCTTTGATTACATATTTCAAACTTCTATCCAACTACTCTAACACAACTGTTTGCAAGAGCAACTAGTCCAAATAATATATATAATATGTATGACATTCAATCCCAGCATATCTCTCTACATCTCAATCCCAGCATATCCCCCGACCCCTGCCTACCCCTGACCTCTGCCTACCCCGACCCCTTTACCCCCACCTACCCCCGACCGTACCCGACTCCGACCTCCACCTTGCACCCGCACCCCTGCCTCTCAACCTCCACCTCCGCCCGTACCCCCGCCTCTCGACCTCCACCTCCGCGCGCAGCTCCGCCTCAAGGCCCTAGGGCTATGTATGTGTGGCCTCCGCCTGTGCGCCCCCTACCGGTGCACTGAGGACGACAGTGCGCCCTTGGACACCCCGCATGTGCTTTGAGGATGATAGTGCTCCCCCGTGCACCCCCTGTCCGGGCACCGAGGTCGACAGCACGTGCCCCCTGTCAGTGCAGTCCCACCTGCAAGTGCGGCCCATTGCAGCCATACACCAGCTAGCACTTGTGCCTCCTCCGGGTTGACACCGCCCGCATACCTTAACATGTGACCAGCACGTCAGGAAGGTCATACGCCAACCTTTTGGTGTGCCTATCAGGTGTTCGGATTTTTGCCCCACTCATTTTTATGCTTGGAGAGCAAGACTATGTCCGATCTAAAAGGAGAGCTTCCTAGAGATGTACTTCAGGCATCCAGCCATCCGTTATCTTCTTAATGGCCTCTTGCAAGCTCGTCTAAAGGGGTATTATTGTATCCATTCCGAGACTTTCATTGTTGTCCGGATGGAAGAGAGGGTAGCAAATGATTTACACATTTCATCTCTCATCTCAAAAGAGTGCATCTCTCTACTGAAGAGTGGTGTACCTTATTTAGGGAAGCTCTTCAAAAAGATTGTGACTTATTTCTTGCTGCGGATGAGACCTTGAGGGTACTTGATCATTGGTTATGTGGGAAGTGTATGAAGATACAAGCAAGGAGTCGTGCATGTCATCGCGATGATGGTATTGCTCGGGTCACTAAGGAATTTGGAGAGATTGAAAGTCGTCTTGTTGGCAACATCAAGCCTCTCAAGATGAGTCTTGAGATATCTACTACTAGGGATGGACTGGTCCTTAATGGCGAGCTTCTCGATCGGGTCTTTAAAGTACCTATCTTGACAATGAAGAGCATCCTTCTTAGTTGTCGATTTGCTTTCTCTAAAGATTTAAATGCATCTCTTTATAAAGTGGTCGTTGAGCCAGGTTCCGTTTCTGCTTGGGTTATGTTGTTGCTTCTTCCATGTTGTACTTTGCAGATGTTTCGTCCTCAAAACAGACGTGATTGTAGGTCTGGCAACAGGAAGTCAATATAACATCTTATCATCAACTCACTCTCTACCTGGGGAGAAGCTGGTGGTATTGCTAAGCTTGCGGATCAGGTATTGAATGCTCATGTGGGTTTGGAACATGAAAGTGGTTGCTTTAAGGAGGGAGAGAAGAATTTAAATACCAACACCAGACAATGCCTTCGTAAGGTTGTTGATGGCTATTTTACAGCAGCGGTTAAATGGAGATACCTTTAGGGATTTGAAGGTAAAACACCTTGATGAATACTCATTCATCACTCTTTATTCTTATATTTTAGCTACAAAAACCTTTGCAAATGCATGTAGATATGTGTAAATACAAATAATTACCAAAAGCATGCATTGTGTAAAAACCTATAATTAGCATGTTTTTGTGCAAAAATAAAAGAATAAAGATTAAAAAGAAAAAGAGGGAGATATTTAGAATAAATATTGAGCAACCTAACCCAAGGGAGGGCTCAGCATGGGCCTGACCGCATAAAAGCCAAAGTAGAGGGAGATAGGGGCTCAGGTGTGTAAATATTTATGTAAATAAAATAAAGGTATTTTCCTCATCAAAAATAGGCTTGTAAATATGTGTCTATATTTATAAGTATAAAAACAAAAGAAAAAGATAAAAAACAAAAAGAAAACAAAAACACCTCTTGTATAGTCACCTTGTACATAGACTCACATATATATTTATTTGACCTTATAAATAAATAAAATTACTTTCCAAAATTTTTGTAAATATTCTATGGTTTATAATGTAAATAAATAAAATAAAAACAATTAAAATCAAAACAAAATAAAAATAGCAAAATTAAAAATACAAAAATACATTGTACATATATCATGTATATAAATGTATATATGTATTTATTTACCTATGTATATAAATAATAAAAATAAAATAAAAATATCTTTTTATTCCTTATTTTATAATAAAAATAAATAAAATATGAAATAAGAATAAAATTGCATAAAAATAATAATTAAAAATCAAAAATTAAAAACCCTAATAGTGTACATATACCTACATAGTACATATAATGTAAATACCTTATTTTTATTTTGAAAAATTAATTAAAAATCACAAAAAAATAGAGAAAAATAAAATAAATATTTTTCATGTTTTAGGTTTTTATTAATTCGACCTTTTTCTACCCTAAAATAAATAAATAAGAAATTTGTGCTTGGCGGGCTCTGATTGGTCCACGGGGGATTGTTGACCCCCGATCAACTCTCCCCCCAGGACCACCAGAGCCGGGTCTGTCCTGCCCGACCCATTTTCTCCACTTTTTGCCCGCCTGACCCGACCGCCAGCACCTCAAACCCCGGGCTCCAATTAACCTCCGATCATCTAGGACCCTCGCCCGGGGTGTGTTTGCTGGATCCGAGCCCCGTGCATCTCGCCCGACCTCCTTCTTCTCGGATCCCGCACCATATATAATGTCGTCTCCGGCGACCTAATTCTTCCATCTTTGATCTTCCCCTCGGAGCCTGTGACCTCCTCCGGAGTCCCTGAGTGACAGCCGTGGCCTTGGGAGTTGCAGAGAGGCCCGGGAAGCCGGGAGTCACTGATCCGGTGGTTTTCACCGCCGTGCGCCGCCGCGAGCGCGCTGAGCCTCGGGGAGTCGACGGCCCCTTGCAGGCAACGACCAGGAGCTTCCTGAGCTCCAGCACAGTCGGCAGCATTCACCAGGTAGCTTCTTTAGGCCGTAGATTTGCGTAGCTTTAGGTTTTTCCGATTTCAGTAGAATAGCTCCGCCGCCTCCACCTTCCGTCTCCGTCCATCCAATGAGCCATCCGACTACGCCCCCACCTTCGCCTGACCCCTCTCCACCTTCTCCACCCAGCCATTCCTCCTGTCTCGCCCCGGAGCAGGGTATCGGCTCTCATCCTCCGCCGCTCGCCGGAGAGTCTCCATAGCGCCTCATCTTTCATCTTCCGCCTGCTCTGAGGGGTCGAGGCAGTTTGCCCTCGACCCAGCTTCTTTCCTGTGCAGGTATCCAGGCCATTCGACTTCATCTGGAGGTCGAGTCTTCAGAGCACAGGGGCTCCTGTTCATCCACGTCGCCGGAGCTCTCTGGAGCTCCTCGCGTCCATCGGAGCAGCGCATCGGGTGTGGAGCTTCACGGCGAAGCTTCCTCGCACCTCAGGAGCATCAGACGAGGCCCATCGTGCATGCAGAGGGCCGGCGAAGCTCGCCGGCAGCCAGTTCTTCCAGCAGCCTCGTCCACCGTCCGATCGTCCCCAGCGCCCCAGTTGTCATCTGAGCCATTCATCCTAGGCGTGGCATCACCGTCCGATCATTTCGAGGACAGATCTTGACCATCCACTCGGAGGAAGAGGCACCAGCACGCCTCGTCCGTCGGATCTGCCACGTGCCCTCTCCTCCTCCGTCGATACACCAAGGGCTTGGTCTCCAGAGCACCGTGACCGTCCGATCTCCACATGGAGAGCCACCGCCCGTTCGATCAGGCCGAGCGTTACCAGGGTAAAGGCGCCATTTGTCTCGATCGTTGGATCTGCCATGCGTCATACATCCGGCCGTCGACAATAATAAAAGGGGTAAATTGTCCTTAGGCCCCTTTTACTTTCTGCATTTAGCTTTAGTCCTGTAAATACGTAGTGTAGTTGTTTAGTTTTTGTGAAAATTGCACTGTGGACCTTTCTATTTATCATATTTGCATTTATACCCCTGCCAGTTGTGGACACGTGCATCGACACGTGATATTTTGGTGTATTTGCAATATTTGCCCTGCCTTTTTGCCCTGTTACGTTTCATATTTTCATTAATAGGAATTGCAATCATGTCCCTCCAGGCCTAAGTCACGTGTATCGTGCGTGGTCCGGAGGGTAATTTGCACTCCTATCCCTTTACTTTCCAGGGTTGTTGTTCCAGGGACCCAGAACTTTGTTATAATTGCAGATAGGTCCCTGTGCACAGTGCCCTCTCTTTATTTTTGAATAAAATAGCAAATTACCTCCAAATCCAACGAAAATTGGACACATGGCTCTTGCCATGGTGTAAAATTTTCGTGGATTTTTGAGGACATTTTTGATTTCATTTGATATTTTTAAAAAATCAAAAACCTTCATTTTTGTCACTGTCTAACTTTAAAAATCACAAAAAAAATATGAAATAGTGTCTAAAAATTACAAAAAAATTCTCTACTGTTTGCTTTGCTTAGCTTGATTTTCTAGCCAATTTTGGCTATTTTTCATTATCTAAAACACCTAAAAATTGAAAAACACATAAAACTTATAAAAATTCTAATAATTAAACCAAAAACCCAAAAACAATAAAATTGGTGCCTAAATTTTCCTTATTTTATTCTCTTTACAGGAAAATTACCTCCTGGCTATTTTAGGGCTTTTAGATATTTTATCTAGGCATGTTTAGCTCGGCTGGACAGTACCATTTGTTTCAGTCACTTTTTGATTTTTAGAAAATTAAATAAACATCAGAAAATTCTCAAAAATTCATCAAAAACACTAAAAAATATAAAACACATAAAAATATTTTTGTTTGAATTTTTGGTTGATTTTTAGTGCTTTAAATAAATTGTTGAAGTGTGTGTTTCTTTGTTTTTCTTATTTTCTTAATACATTAAAAAAATCCAAAAAAATATAAAATAAATTAAAAACCACTAAAAATAGTTTCTTCTTTTATTTTATTTCTTTTTACTACTTCGTAGGCCGAGAGGCCGATCCGTGCTCCTTGAGTTCGACCCTGATCGCTATACCAGGTTAATCCAATAGCAGGACCGCTATTTTGTGTTTTATCTCTATTTAGTGGTTCATTTTTCTTGATTGAGTGCATCTGAGTGACTGAGGTCGCAACGACCATTTTTGTACCTTTACCTTAGTCGTTCGGTTTTTCGCTCATCAGAATGGCGCCGTTGCCAGGGAGCACGGCTTAGTAGTTTTTATTTTATCTTCGTTTTTGTTTTCGCGGTTTTTCGCGGCTCTTTCAGAGCTCGCGGCTTTTTCGCAGCTTTTGATTATATTTTTTTGTTTTATTTTGTTTTATTTTCTTTTTCTTTTATTTTGTTTTTGTTTTATTTTGAGTGTTTATTTTATTTTGTATTTTTGCATCTATACCCTCATTTTCTTTCATTTATTTTTCTTCTTATTATTTGATCTAGTCTGACCACTTGTCTCTGTCTTTTGCGAGGGCCCGAGGACCGCGGAGGCGACTGTCGAGGAGCCGGTGCAACCGAGGAACTTGGAGGCGGCTTCCTTCTCTACGAAGCCGCAGGAGAGAGCGAGAGAGAGAGAGTTGAGTGGGTGAGGTTAGATTAGGTTTTATTTTTATTATTATTGTAATAATACAGGGACTCTCAGACTGGACACTCTTGTGGACTCTTGGACTTAGCGGGTCTGTTTCGCCGAGCACCGATGTGCTCGGGGGACCCTTAGGCTTTTTCGCGGCTTTTTACGCAGTTTTGTTTTTCTTTTCTTTTCTTACTGCCTTTTCCGGTGTTTACGCGGTTTTCATCGAGCCCCTAGACTTAGGATTTTCTCTTGCTTGTGTCGTAATTAGTAGGGTCCCCACACTTAACTATTTGCCTATTCCTATAGTGCGCTAATTGGACTCACTAATAATCAATTAATAAAAATAATCGACTCATCTCCTTCGTAGCCTACGTGCCGCAGCTCACCCTGTAAAGCGCTTTCTCCTACCCCCGATTTGTCGGGCAGAGGAGGGGTGGGCCAAGACCGAACCCTTTGGCTTGGAGGTCGGTGACCGATTAGACGGTTCTGCGAGTAGAAATTGCTGATCTAGGACTCGGTTTTTCCTGTTGCATCATTTAGGGTAGTTTACTTTTATGTCTTTAAATTCTGCGCGGATCACTTGCATGTAGAGTGCTGGAGGCAAGGTACGCATTTCTGACTTTGCATGCATCATTGATTTCATCGCGCATCGGCTTTTTCGACTTCCCCCCCCCCCCCCCCCGTTTTGGACTAAATAACCAGGAGAACCGAAAAATTCGTTAGGCGTTTCTTTTTATTGAAAAATATCTAAAAAACAAAAACAATAAAATCGGGATTGCTAATCATACTTGACCTAAAAGACACTTCACTGAAAATCTGTCTTGGGGAGAGTAACCCCCTCCTTGTCTGGTTTGGATGAGCGAGAGAGTGATCCGCACATTAGGATAGAGCCTCCGATCCTTTCCTTGACTGATTACCGGCTTTCAGTACGGGACAGTCGGTTGAGAAAGATCTGGATACCTATTTACCTCACGTAATCGCTCTGATAGACTGGATGATCACCTAAAATAAAATTGAGAAGATAATTGACCGATCCCTTCGGTCTTCAGCTCTGTGTGCGTAGGTGAATTGGGGGTTTGCTTGTTCATCTTGTTGGATTGCCAGATCCCTTCGATCCTTTCTCATCTCCCTCCCTCACCTCCCTTCATTTCTCTTTTCTTCTTCTTCTTTATCCCTGGATGATGGATTCCCCTCACTACGAGCCGACTCTTACGGCTTCTTCTCCGTCTTCTGACCATCACTCCAGTCCACCTTCTAGGGAGGTCGGATCTCCGACCAACCTCCCGCTCCCTCCCTCCCTTTCATCTCATCACTCTGGGCATGCTGTGCTAGACGTCCGAGGATACCATCTAGAGCAGATGCGAGACCCGGACGATGTTGTTGCTGAGTTGAGAGCGCACTCCGTGGGTGACCCGAGAGAGCAGTGGAGATCAGCAGACATATCCTATTCCAGAAGGATGGAGGAGCATATAGCACATGGAGCTCAGTCAGCTTCTACACTAGGTCCATTCGTCTTGGATCTGGATTACATTCAGCGACTGCCGATATTTTCAGGAGAGGCGCACGAGGAGCCGTATCTTCACCTGTCCGCTTTCGAGGAGTTTTGTAGAGCACAGAGATATTCAGACGTCACTGCAGAGGAGCTGATGAGCAGGACCTTCCCATTCACGCTTCACGACAGAGCCATGAGATGGCACCGACGGTTGGGGAGGACATTCGAGACGTGGGGAGAGCTACGTCGAGAGTTTCTACAGAGATACTTCCCTCCACGTAGAGCAGATTTCATGCGGTCTTTGATCATGGACTTTTCAGTTGACCCCCAGGAGCCATTGCACGAGGCATGGCCGAGGTTTCTTGACCTCTTGAGGAGATTTCCTGAGCACGGACTTCCACTTACAGACTTGATTGAGATCTCCATGCGGGGGATGACCGCAGAGCAGCTTGCACTGGTGATTACCACATGTGGCGGTTCACACCGCAGTTCCGACATTCACTTCCTGGACACCATCTCGAGTTTACTTTCACAGAGATCTTCTTCGCGAGATGCCATGGTCGGGACAACACATGCGGACGATGCAGTACCAGTGCGGTGTGTCACTTTACATGATGAGACAGTTTCTACACACCAGCCCGAGGACATGGAGCTGACAGCACCACGGACAGAGGAGATGGCTTCCTTAGCAGAGGTTCGGACCCAGAGTCTACTTGAGTTCCCGTTGGTTTTCCAGCCGGAGTTCGAGGTAGCCCCAGAGTTTTCAGTCGACGAGTCTTGGATATCAGATCTGCTGATACTCCAGGAGCCAGAGGAGCCCCAGCTTTTGCAGCCATTGACTCAGTTATTTGAGTTTCCAGTCCCGGAGGAGTCAGTTTCCTTCCTGCAGAGACACTTCTTGGATGCAGACAGTCACCAGGACTCAGCCCAGCAGCCACAGCTTGAGGAGGGATAGCACTTTGAGAGAGTTGATACAGAGAGTCCCGTCTTCGAGCCTTTTGTCCTCCACTTTGTTGAGATAGATACATTTCCTGAGGACCAGCTGACAGACAGCATAGCCGCAGAGCGAGGATCAGCCGCAGACACTTTGCCAGCTTCCGCGGTGTTGACTAGTACCTTCTCCTGCTTCCAGATTGCCGAGACCTACACTTTTGATGATGATGCAGCCTGGTGCACTGAGTGGATACTTGATAGCAGCGCAGATGCCAATCTAGATCCTGATCCTCTTCTTGTCACTTCTGATCTTGCATCTCTCCCCGAGGGTTATCTGCGGGAGGATGCCGCACTCGATGAGTACTCGGTTTCACCTACTGAGAGTGTTTCCGATCTGGCGGAACACGAAACCGAGTCTTTAGATCATTCTGATTCTGAGTCTTCTCACCTCGACGACCCTCGCGAGGATGAGCCCATCCTGGAGATATTCGATGATCTGCCTCTTCTTCTTCCATTCTATTCATCGGATATCAGTCTGCTTAGAGAGTCTCCTGATCTTGATTGTCCATACCTGTTTGAGACACTGATTGACGTGGAGGATTCTATTACTGATCTATCCTTCTCCACGTTTGATTTCTTCGGCTCTATACTCTCACTCCAGTCTGATCCAGAGCTGATGATTTCTTTTGTGCTACCGGATACCGATCACTTCTTTCCATATCTTTGGCCGGTAGCAGACACCCGCCTGATCGCATACCTGGGTGTCTTTGTTTACACGGTTGAGTTCGTCGTTGTTCTCACACCGAGACTGCGGCGACAGTACGGCATTCGCCTTACCGATGCCGTCCTGAACCATGATACTGCATTGTTCTAGCCTTTGCGTCCAGCTAGGGGCGTAAAATCTAGCGCTTGTTGAGAGGCACCTCAACATTGTACTCTTTTGTTTATACGTGTTTCGTCTTATTTTGATCCTTCTTTCTTCCGTTCTTGTTTTCACCCCAGGTCTCGCTTAGGATTATCTTTGCTATACTTAGGATATTGCTCATCCTAAGTATAGGGGGGTGGAGACACCGGGTTGTTCTTTGTTCTGTTCCATCACTTCTGTCGTTGCCTATACTTAAGGTTCTCCACCCTAAGTATAGGGGGAGTGATGACCCTCCATCTTGTAGATATTCGTGATTTTCTTCGTGTCTTGCTACCCCTGTTTTGTTGCCTATACTTAGGGATATTTCACCCTAAGTATAGGGGGGGGATAGACCCTGTACATTCTCCACTCGGTTTTCCCGTAGTATACAGCCTGTTATACTTAGGATTATTTAATCCTAAGTATAGGGGGAAGACCCGAGACCCTCTTGACTTTTCTATTTCATTCATTCTTCCTTGTATATAGCATTTCTTTTCACTTCCCTATACCTAGCACGAGTTATGTCTTCTTCATCGCTCTTGACTCTGAGGACATCGTTCGAGCTAAGTATAGGGGGGGTGTATATATTTCATATATACTTTAGCCATAACTCGTACTTTGTGTGAGTGTGTGAATAAATAAAATGGCTAAAAATCACAAAAATTAAAAATTTTTCATGTACATAAACATTCTTTTATTTGCACATAAATAGCTAGTGTACAAATTATTTTTGTAAAAATGATTTCAAAAATCTTTTGTGTAAAGCTTGTGTAAATATTTTCTTATCAAAATTATGTATATAGTACAAAATTTTTCCAAAATGTTTTGAAAATCAAAAGTTTGCAAAAATCTTGTGTAAATGTGTGTAAATATCTTTTTGCAAAACTTGCACTTCATGCATCATCCATTCATGATTTCAAAACATTTTTCAAAAATTTTGCATGTTTGTAAAAATCTGTGTAAATAAGCATCTTTTTGTACATATGTATATAGTTTTTCTGGATGATAGTTGACATTTAAACTAGCCTGGAATCAAATTGAGAAATGGAGCTTGATTAAGATCTTAATCCACCTAACTTCTAAGAGGAACCTTATAGGGCTTAGGTTTAAGGCTTTTCAGGTCCATGGTGACTTAATTCTTTGAGTCCACTAGGCTATGATCACATGTCATCTCAATGAGCCTAAGTAGAGCACTTAACAACAGCACATGACTCATATAGATTATGGCTTTACTTGGACACCAGCACTATGCACCGAGCTCTCCACGGATGAGGTGGTGAGGAGGCAGTCTTCCTTGACTTGGGGTAGCATATGAGGGTAGTACTTCTAGGCGGAACCTCTCTTCTTCTTTTAGTGAAGGAAGTGCGTCTCAACTTGGTATGGTTGCCATGAGGTCTAACGACGGGAGTTGTGGGTTGCAATAAAGCTTCAAAAGAGGGATAGTCTATTGGCTCAAGAGGAAAACTCCTTGTATATATGCTGCGCATGTATATGTTGTACAGATGCACTTGAAAAAAAATGTGGAAAAAGAAAATAACTCCAAAAAAGTGGTGGGTCTGATAGAAAATGATAATCCCACCGGAGTATGTATATAGAGTGCAATAAGCAAAGCTTGGTTTCATGTTCCACCTGTTGTAGCTTGCAGCAGGGAGACTTGGCTACACTGGTCAAGCTCCCAAGGGTACTTGGCTACACTGGCCTTGACCCATTCTCTTCTTCCTCCTCTTCTTGAGCCGGTTGAACTTGAACTTAGAAGGGAATACCCCGCTCCTCGAGGAAAGAGTGGCCAGAGTGAGGTCATAGAGTTACCTTGTTGGGGAGGGTTGTCAAGTTGCCATTTCTGAGGTGGAGAGTTTAGACCTCACTTTCACAGGACAAGAAAAGATTCATGGTCTTCAGGGTTTGTGATTGATGACTTGTTCTGACCTGGAGCATTGAGGAGTCTTGGTTATAGATTAGTGGAACTTAGAGGCTGTTGAGTTTTAGACTTAAGTCCAAATAAGGTTCCGACACATTAATAATCCAAAGATCTGATCGAGCTCCATACCCCAATTTAATGAAGGCAAGTCTAATAATCAACCTTGATCCATGTACATCCTCTTTTTCTTTTTCTTTCTTTCTTTTTCACTTCTTTTTCAAATAAGTGTTTGCTAAGGGACTAGCAAAGTTAAGTATAGGGGGGTGATGAATACTCATCCATCACTCTTTATTCTTATATTTTAGCTACAAAAACCTTTGCAAATGCATGTAGATATGTGTAAATACAAATAATTACCAAAAGCATGCATTGTGTAAAAACCTATAATTAGCATGTTTTTGTGCAAAAATAAAAGAATAAAGATTAAAAAGAAAAAGAGGGAAATATTTAGAATAAATATTGAGCAACCTAACCCAAGGGAGGGCTCAGCATGGGCCTGACCGCATAAAAGCCAAAGTAGAGGGAGATAGGGGCTCAGGTGTGTAAATATTTATGTAAATAAAATAAAGGTATTTTCCTCACCAAAAATAGGCTTGTAAATATGTGTCTATATTTATAAGTATAAAAACAAAAGAAAAAGATAAAAATCAAAAAGAAAACAAAAACACCTCTTGTATAGTCACCTTGTACATGGACTCACATATATATTTATTTGACCTTATAAATAAATAAAATTACTTTCCAAAATTTTTGTAAATATTCTATGGTTTATAATGTAAATAAATAAAATAAAAACAATTAAAATCAAAACAAAATAAAAATAGCAAAATTAAAAATACAAAAATACATTGTACATATATCATGTATATAAATGTATATATGTATTTATTTACCTATGTATATAAATAATAAAAATAAAATAAAAAAATCTTTTTATTCCTTATTTTATAATAAAAATAAATAAAATATGAAATAGGAATAAAATTGCATAAAAATAATAATTAAAAATCAAAAATTAAAAACCCTAATAGTGTACATATACCTACATAGTACATATAATGTAAATACCTTATTTTTATTTTGAAAAATTAATTAAAAATCACAAAAAAAATAGAGAAAAATAAAATAAATATTTTTCATGTTTTAAGTTTTTATTAATTCGACCTTTTTCTACCCTAAAATAAATAAATAAGAAATTTGTGCTTGGCGGGCTCTGATTGGTCCACGGGGGATTGTTGACCCCCGGTCAACTCTCCCCCCAGGACCACCAGAGCCGGGTCTGTCCTGCCCGACCCGTTTTCTCCACTTTTTGCCCGCCTGACCCGACCGCCAGCACCTCAAACCCCGGGCTCCGATTAACCTCCGATCATCTAGGACCCTCGCCCGGGATGTGTTTGCTGGATCCGAGCCCCGTGCATCTCGCCCGACCTCCTTCTTCTCGGATCCCGCACCATATATAATGTCGTCTCCGGCGACCTAATTCTTCCATCTTTGATCTTCCCCTCGGAGCCTGTGACCTCCTCCGGAGTCCCTGAGTGACAGCCGTGGCCTTGGGAGTTGCAGAGAGGCCCGGGAAGCCGGGAGTCACTGATCCGGTGGTTTTCACCGTCGTGCGCCGCCGCGAGCGCGCTGAGCCTCGGGGAGTCGATGGCCCCTTGCAGGCAACGACCAGGAGCTTCATGAGCTCCAGCACAGTCGGCAGCATTCACCAGGTAGCTTCTTTAGGCCGTAGATTAGCGTAGCTTTAGGTTTTTCCGATTTCAGTAGAATAGCTCCGCCGCCTCCACCTTCCGTCTCCGTCCATCCACTGAGCCATCCGACTACGCCCCCACCTTCGCCTGACCCCTCTCCACCTTCTCCACCCAGCCATTCCTCCTGTCTCGCCCCGGAGCAGGGTATCGGCTCTCATCCTCCGCCGCTCGCCGGAGAGTCTCCATAGCGCCTCATCTTTCATCTTCCGCCCGCTCTGACGGGTCGAGGCAGTTTGCCCTCGACCCAGCTTCTTTCCTGTGCAGGTATCCAGGCCATTCGACTTCATCTGGAGGTCGAGTCTTCAGAGCACAGGGGCTCCTGTTCATCCACGTCGTCGGAGCTCTCTGGAGCTCCTCGCGTCCATCGGAGCAACGCATCGGGTGCGGAGCTTCACGGCGAAGCTTCCTCGCACCTCAGGAGCATCAGACGAGGCCCATCGTGCATGCAGAGGGCCGGCGAAGCTCGCCGGCAGCCAGTTCTTCCTGCAGCCTCGTCCACCGTCCGATCGTCCCCAGCGCCCCAGTTGTCATCTAAGCCATTCATCATAGGCGTGGCATCACCGTCCGATCATTTCGAGGACAGATCTTGACCATCCGCTCGGAGGAAGAGGCACCAGCACGCCTCGTCCGTCGGATCTGCCACGTGCCCTCTCCTCCTCCGTCGATACACCAAGGGCTTGGTCTCCAGAGCACCGTGACCGTCCGATCTCCACGTGGAGAGCCACCGCCCGTTCGATCAGGCCGAGCGTTACCAGGGTAAAGGCGCCATTTGTCTCGATCGTTGGATCTGCCACGCGTCATACATCCGGCCGTCGACAATAATAAAAGGGGTAAATTGTCCTTAGGCCCCTTTTACTTTCTGCATTTAGCTTTAGTCCTGTAAATACGTAGTGTAGTTGTTTAGTTTTTGTGAAAATTGCACTGTGGACCTTTCTATTTATCATATTTGCATTTATACCCCTGCCAGTTGTGGACACATGCATCGACACGTGATATTTTGGTGTATTTGCAATATTTGCCCTGCCTTTTTGCCCTGTTACGTTTCATATTTTCATTAATAGGAATTGCAATCAAGTCCCTCCAGGCCTGAGTCACGTGTATCGTGCGTGGCCCGGAGGGTAATTTGCACTCCTATCCCTTTACTTTCCAGGGTTGTTGTTCCAGGGACCCAGAACTTTGTTATAATTGCAGATAGGTCCCTGTGCACAGTGCCCTCTCTTTATTTTTGAATAAAATAGCAAATTACCTCCAAATCCAACGAAAATTGGACACATGGCTCCTGCCATGGTGTAAAATTTTCGTGGATTTTTGAGGACATTTTTGATTTCATCTGATATTTTTAAAAAATCAAAAACCTTCATTTTTGTCATTATCTAACTTTAAAAATCACAAAAAAAAATATGAAATAGTGTCTAAAAATTACAAAAAAATTCTCTACTGTTTGCCTTGCTTAGCTTGATTTTCTAGCCAATTTTGGCTATTTTTCATTATCTAAAACACCTAAAAATTGAAAAACACATAAAAACTTATAAAAATTCTAATAATTAAACCAAAAACCCAAAAACAATAAAATTGGTGCCTAAATTTTCCTTGTTTTATTCTCTTTACAGGAAAATTACCTCCTGACTATTTTAGGGCTTTTAGATATTTTATCTAGGCCTGTTTAGCTCGGCTGGACAGTACCATTTGTTTCAGTCACTTTTTGATTTTTAGAAAATTAAATAAACATCAGAAAATTCTCAAAAATTCACCAAAAACACTAAAAAATATAAAACACATAAAAATATTTTTGTTTGAATTTTTGGTTGATTTTTAGTGCTTTAAATAAATTGTTGAAGTGTGTGTTTCTTTGTTTTTCTTATTTTCTTAATACATTAAAAAAAATCCAAAAAAATATAAAATAAATTAAAAACCACTAAAAATAGTTTCTTCTTTTATTTTATTTCTTTTTACTACTTCGTAGGCCGAGAGGCCAATCCGTGCTCCTTGAGTTCGACCCCGGTCGCTATACCAGGTTAATCCAATAGCAAGACCGCTATTTTGTGTTTTATCTGTTTTATCTCTATTTAGTGGTTCATTTTTCTTGATTGAGTGCATCTGAGTGACCGAGGTCACAACGACCATTTGTGTACCTTTACCTTAGTCGCTCGGTTTTTCGCTCATCACACCTCTGCAATCCACCTCCGTCATCACCGGATTTTCCTCTTTCTGAAGCTCCTCTTGTTACAGAAGTTGACATCATTCTTGAGTGTATCAAGTCTTTCTCTAGGGGACCTCCTGCGGTAGAGACAGTTTGAGGGCCCAACAACTCCTAGATGCTATGCGTGAAGAGGGGTTTGTCGTGGTCAAGGACCTTTTATATGTCATCACATGTGTGGTTAATTTATGGCTGGGAGGGAGGTGTCCCTTATCCTTGTCAGAATTTATAGCGTCTGCGCCGCTTACACCATTGCTTAAGCCCGACAACAGCATTCTTCCTACTGCAGTTGGTACTATTTGGATGTGGCTAATATCTAAAGTTGTTATGGCATAAGTTAGTAAATATGGCCAAATACCTCAATGACTTTCAGTTCGGAATGGGTGTCTCTGGCGGATATGAGGCTATTCTGCACAATGTCAATAGAGTGTTGAACGCTCGTCATAATGATGGTTCTCTTACCATGCTTACAGTGGATTTTTCGAATGCCTTCAATATGATGGATAGATCTGCCTTATTACGTTAGGTGAGAGCAAGATGCCCATCTATCACTTTGTGGGTAGAGTTCTTATATGGACAGGCAGCAAGGTTGTACCTTGGAGACAGACATATCTAGTCTTACGCTAGAGTGCAACAAGGGGATCCTCTAGGGTCGCTCCTCTTTTCTCTCATACTACACCTGCTTGTCCATTATATTATGGACAACTACAAACTACTTCTTCATGTATGGTATCTTTATGATGGTACGGTCATTGAAGATACAGGTGAGATGGCCAAGGTTCTGAGTATCATCCAGCAACGTGGACTAAACTTAGGCCTAGTTTTAAACATTCATAAAACGGAACTCTTTTGGCCTACATGTGATGGTAAGAAGCTTCGCAAAGGGTTGTTCCCAATCGGTATTAGAAGACCTTTATTAGGCATGAAGTTGCTTGGAGGGGCGGTTAGAAGGGACAAAAAAATTTATTGAAGGCTTAGCTTTGGAGAGGGCTACTGAAGCGGTGAAGTTGATGCATCCCCTTCCTCAGTTGAATGATCCATAGAGTGAGCTTCTTTTACTCTGTTCATGTATGGGTATATCAAAATTTTTATTTGGGTTGATGACTTGCCAACCCAGGTACGTGGAGGCTGCAATATTATTCGACAGAGGCCTACGAGATTCTATTGAAGATGTTGTTGTTTGTGGAGGTACTTTTTTAGAGACCTCCAATGGAGGGTGACTTCTTTGCCCATTCGACTTGACGATTTGGGGCTTCTTTCAGTTGTTGATGCTTCTTCGTATGCCTTTGTGGCGTCCAGAACGCAGTCTTGGGAACTTCATGATAGTATCCTTCGAGACACTGAGATTTACACTATGGACACCGACTTTAACTGTGATCTTCAAGGACTTCGTGGCGAGATTCCCTCTTTCGACCTCAGTTGTTTCTCTAAAAAGGACATCGTCCCCCAAAAGACCCAAAATTTTTTGGCGAGTGTTCTTTTTAGCAAAATAATTAAGGATATGGAGGTCGTTTTTAATATGCCCATTAGACAAAAGGCTATTTTCCGATGTCTTCAAGCTGATCATGCTCAAGATTTTCTCCTTACTTTTCCTATTGACGGACTTGGGCTACACGTTACTAGTGGAGTATCGCAGTATTATCAGATATCGTCTCATGATTCCCTTATTCCAGCGGATGAGATATGTTCAATCTGCCGTAAGACATGCTTAGCAGTTTTGGCGATCATGCAATTCATTGCAAGGAGCTTACGTGTTTTAAGTACATACATGATCTTGTTAGAGATGTTTTATTTGATGTACTCAGACGTGCATGTGTTTCTGCTAAGAAAGAGGTGCCTGTGAACTTTTAACTGATCCGCAGGAGGGAAGATCCACGCTTATACCTGCTAATATTTTGATTTCTGGATGGGTCGGAGGGAAACATGTGTGTGTAGACTTGATAGGAGTTTCTCCACTGGTGGGGTTGAAGAATGGGACCTTCACAACAGGGCATGTTGCCCTTAAAGCTGCTTCAGGAAAAGTGATGAAGCAAGAGAAAGTATGCTCTCAAAATCATCATGTCTTCATCCCTTTTGCTTTTGATACTTTTGGTTTCTTAACACCAGAAGCTGTTGAGATTTTGAAGAGGATCTAAAAAGTCATGAGTAGCAATGTGATGGTTCCTAAATTTATGGAGGTAGTGTTCAGAAGGATTGGTTTTGCAATTCAAAAAAGACTAGCGGCGTAGCTTGTTGCCTGCTTATCTCCTATTTCGACGTAATCCCTCTAGTAACGTAACAATTATCTATAAAAATATAGTTAAATCCGGCATTCGATGGTACATACGGAAAAATATCTTATGCATAGTGTGAAATATATACATTATCTATGTATTTTATTTATATTTCAAGAATATTTAAGTGTACATTATATATATAATATTTCATTTCGATTTGATTATCGTTTCAACAACTTTTTTTCTCACCGATTCGATTTAATCCGATTTTAAATAACGATGACATCATTATCTGGTTGAACCAATTTCATTATTTGATTACATGGTTCAACCAGATTCAACCATTTCGATAAGATTTCAAAAACATTGCTTGAGACTCTGTGACGCCCATTAACTAGTGATTACCCTTTAGCAAGATCAAACATGTCAACAAAAAATCTTAAAAAAAGTAGAGGTTTGACCAAATTAGGAATTAATTAACAAAATAGAGAATAAGAATGATTATAGTGGACTATGCATTATAAAGTATCAGCCAATGTTTCGATGCAGGATAACTTTCCCTTATCCCGGGATAAAGGGAGTTTATCGCAATTTTCTTGATAGTTATGTCTCAAACTACAGTATTAGTCAATTCATTATCCTTCAAATCAACCGAATAAGAACAAGAAAACAAATGTCACTTATCTACTATCCTACTTTATTCCTTATTCTTCATCCTAATGATGAAATAATTTTGATAAAAAAATCAACTTTAGTCAAAAGTCATTGTTTAAATGACGATCGAAAAATAAGGATTAAGTAAATCTATCTCATGGTTATTTTTTATACCTTTGCATATTAGGAAGAAAAGCATTAAAAATGTGGTACCGTTCATTTTTAATGTGATTTCGAGCTAATCTGTTTAAGGTAAGGAAATAACAAGATCGAGTTGATCCCATTGGTTCTAGACCACAATAATTAGGTCATGTTCGTTTGAAGAATAAATAGTGGAATAAGGTGTCAATTCTCTATCTGGTATAGTTCCTAAGAGTACGATCATTCACATCCACATCTCATTATTTCACCTTATTCCATCATTATTTCTTTCTTTATTCCACCTTAACTATCCTTATCCTGTCTTATTCTTCTTATTCATATCTTTCCAGCTGAACAGAGAATAGACCCGTATTCTCTTTATTCTCCATCCTCATTCCTGTTTATATCTGAATCGAACACCCCCTTATTGTTACTTTTCCGAGTTCCATATGACATTAATAATGGGTGTACAATGAGGACTTTTACGTAATTACAAAAAAATGCTGCACTTTTTTATGAACTTGACGCATAATATAATTGACAGAATCCAACTTCATCAAAGAAGTCATTATCGAATGGCGATTAAAAAAATGGATATCCAGTACTGATGTCTTAGGCCTTCCCTTCTTTGGAATCAATAAAAAAATGGGTCTTTTACACTTGTGCCCCTCCGTGATTCTGCTATTACAGTTATATCCCCACATTTTTTGCAATAATACTTTTCCTCATGTATTCATTAAAAAATTACAGTATCGCCCATCCGATAAGGTAAAATAAGGGCGCGAGGGCAATAACAAAGAGGTAGTGCTGTGAATTTTGTAAGGGTGCATTTGGTTGCCGGGTTAGCCCGAGTTAAACTGAGGAAGGGTAAATTGTTTTTTTTTGTTTTTGTGTTTGAATAGAGGGTTAGAGGTTGAGTGAGTTTGTTGTGATGTGATTGTATTGAAGTTTGAAAAAATAAGTAGTTATTGTGATGTAATTGTATTGAAGTTTGAAAAAGTGAGTAGAAGTTGAGTAGTTTATAATTTTTAGATGATATGATTTTATAATATATTATTTTTTGATGGAATAGATGAAAGAGAAATGATTTATTTAATGTATAAAAAGAGAGAGAGGGAGTGGACCCTACAAGTGAGAGAAATAGTGGATTTTGAGGGGGTAAACTCCCCAAGAAAGATTAAACCCCCAACTGAACATGGTCTAAGGATATCGGGTAAGGACACAAATGTTATGGTAAAAAAAAGTAAGGGCATAATGATAATTGTAAAATCTCCGGCACCAGTTTTAAAAATTCAAAAAAAATATATATACAACACGCTTCATAAAAAATATAATATATATAAGGTAGGGGGGCATGAGAATGCGAGAGGGACATGTCGAGAATGATGTAGTCTTGGTATGTGGACCTTGTCGTACGGTCAATTGGGCTGTGGGTCCTTGTGTTTGCAGCCCACCAGGGCTTGTTGCAAACGTAAACATGTCCAAGTGGATTTTTTTTATAAACATGTCCAAGTGGACTTTTTTTATTTGTATACTTAATACGCAGGGTAAATTGCACATAGCCCCTCAAATAATGAATTGCATTCGCTTCAGAGAGGCCTCTGGTATCTTCCATAGATGCACCCGAGTTCCCGGTTAAATAGACCAAGTTTTTTAAAAAAAGGGATCATACCTATCGGTTGGGCCTGATCGACCATGAACCAACTAAATTCCAGTCCGTTCAGCCGATTCTACAGTATAATTTATTTTTTTTACTGTATAATGTGTCTATCATTCAAAAGATCAAGGTTCAAATCCCATTTTGTAGGTTGCATTAAGTAGTCGATAGCTAACGTACAAAATAGTCGAATCTTTCAACATGAATTTGCGCAAAAATCCATGTAACCAACCCGACTTATAGTGGAGAAGACGCCGCTGTTTTTTTTTAAGAACCGTGATCGGACCAATCAAAACCAGACCGGTTCAATTAACCAGAACCAAACCTATCGAACAGGTCCTCCTGAACAAAGTAGGAATGGAATGAGTTGTGCAATCTATCGTCCTTCCTATCTCGCGGGAAAACCATGCATCATGTCAAAGACGCCAACCTCGATCTTCCCGAGCGACGCCCTTCTTGTGGAAGATGTGATGAGGTCCTCGACGGGGATGAGGCATTCGCCTGGTGAGATGAAGGGGATTGGGGTCTTCGATGATTTGGTCTGGAGCACAAGATAATATATAGGCGCGAAGGAGGTGAAAGGGGCCAAGTCTCCTCCCGACACGGTTTCCAGTGGTACGACTATTCCCTATTATTCCATCTTATTTCACTCTTATTCCTATCTTTATCCCACCTTACATACATTTATTTCACATTATTCTCCTTATTCATATCCTCCATCCGAACAAAGAATAGACACTTATTCTCCTTATTCCCCATCCTTATTCCTGCTTATTCCCGAACCGAACGGGCCCTAAGTATGAGAAGTTTAACATCCAACTCGACTAGACCAAAATTGACATAAGTACAATGTCCGATCAGATTTTCTAAACCTTGAACCCAATTAGGAGTGAAACATAACCCACCTTATGATCTGGTGGTAGAAACGGTGTCCTCCCACTCTAAGGGCCCGTTCGGTTCGGGAATAAGCAGGAATAAGGATGGGGAATAAGGAGAATAAGGGTCTATTCTTTGTTCGGCTGGAGGATAGAAATACGGAGAATAAGGTGAAATAAAGGTAGGTAAGGTGGGATAAAGATAGGAATAAGAGTGAAATAAGATGAAATAATGAGGAATAGTCGTACCACTGGGAACCGTGTCGGGAGGAGAATTGACCCCTTATTCCAGGGCTTATTCTCCAACCAAACAGGGCCTAAAGATCAAGGTTCAACCCCCTCCCTCTCCCTTAATTATTTAAAAAATTAAGAGTGAAACATTTCACACAATTGCGGAGTCTCTGTGTTACTATATATAGGAGGATCAAACATAGTTAGAGGACCACGTGAATAATATATCAGGGGATATCTGCCTAAGTTGGATTTTAATGCCATTGACGTAATAATCCTAACGAGAGGTCAAAGCTGAGCAAATAGATCGACCATGGTTCTCAACAAACTTGCCGACCCCACGCCCCCCTCCCCTCCCGACCCCAAACTTCCGAACCCTAATCACCCGCCGCCGCCTCCATCCTCCGATCCTCCGTTCTCCGGTTCTTCTTCCACCCGCCCCCACGATGAACCCATCCAACCCCCCTCCACGCATCCTCCTCCTCATCTAACCCCCTGGCTCGCCCGGGTTTCTCGCCCCTGGAATGAGGTGTGTGGCTCTGCACCTACTCCTTCCTCCACCCGTAGAATGGCTTTCGAATCTCCAGCCATCCTGAACGGTGAGGAGGTGGCCTTTATCTCGGAGGTTGACGCCGCCGCCCTGGAGAAGACTTGGGCTAACACCTTGGTGTTCTATATTCTGGGGAAGAAGCCCTACCGGAAACTCCTCTCCGCCTTCATCGAGCGGGTATGGAAGCCGTCCAATGGCTACAAGTTGTTCCCTCGCGCGAACGGTTTCTACTACCTACAACTCTCCTCTGAGGAGGAATGCCTTCGTATTCTGGCAGGAGGTCCTTGGATGTTTCAAGGGAGGTTTATGGTTGTGCGTCGATGGGAGGCCGGCCTCTGCCTGGAACGGGATCTTCTTTCTGAAATCCCGCTGTGGGTAAGGTTTCACGGTCTTAGCCTCAGTCACTGTTCAACCATGGTTCTCAACAAACTTGCCAGCCTAATCGGTACTCCGCTCTTCATGGATGCCGCCACCTCTCTCGGCCAACATGATGGTTTTGCCCGTTGCTGCATTTCAGTTCATGCTTCCAAAGAAATTCCCAACTGCGGTTCCGTTGGTCTTCTTCTCGGGTGCCCGCCAGATGGTTGGGGTTGAGCTAGAATGGCTGCCGCCTAGATGTGTGTCCTGCGTCTCCTTTGATCACTCCACCACGCGTTGCCCCTTCGCTCAGCTGCAGGGCAATGGTAGCTCCTCGGCCCATGGGGAAGGCACTCAAGGTTCATCGCAATTGCATCCTGGCGGTCCGGAAGTCCCCACAATCCCGCTGGCGGTGACATCTCCGCTCCTGCCCAGTCACCTCCTCATACCGCCTCCGCTGATGCTCCCGCCCAAGGCTTCAGCACAGGTTTGCCTGACCGGCCTCAAGCTGATGCCCCCCCGGCTCGGGCAGCAACTGCCCCCTCCTCTCTGGGGCAAGGTGCGAGGGCTCATAAGCGGCCTCCTGGACGCCCTTTCTCGGCTTTCCCCTATGGGCCTAAAGCTCTTCTGCAACGCCCCGCAACAATTCCGAGGAGCCCCCCCCTGCTGCCCGACAATCCCCCCTCCCGCAATCTGGTCAATTCGACCTCAACTCCCCTGATGCCCCCCTGACTCCGGCGAGGATCCTGCGACCCTCAACAACCATCCGACAAATAGGGAGGTTATGTTCGTGGAACCCAACCCCGTCTGGCAAACAGCCACCCATAAGAAGAAGAAGGCCCCTCACGGAGGCGAGGCCTCCCGCCATACAAAGACGGGGCACATGGCCCCCACCCCTCCCCTATCTTAAATGTCTGTTGCAGTTTGCAACGTGAGGGGCCTCAACCGGCCTCGAAAAATCAAGTCCGGTATTCCGCCACCTGAACAGCATTGGGGCCGAGCTTATTGGCCTGGTTGAAACCAAGGTCAGGCCTGATAATAGGGCTAAATTTGCAAACGCTTTCCCTACAGGTTGGGGAATTATGCATAACGATACCGCCCTCGGCCGTATCTATTTCCTTTGGAAGGAAAATTGCTGGTCTTGCTCTTGTATCTCTGCATCTCCGCAAGCCCTAACTGTCTCTTGCTCCAACTTTGGGGGTCTTTCGTTTACCCTCACGGTTGTGTACGGGGAGAATATTCCAACGGCCAGGAGGCCGTTGTGGGAGGAACTCGTCTCCATAAATGCTTCAACACTCAATCCTTGGCTGATCATGGGCGATTTCAACGCGATCAGATTTGACAATGAGAAGATGGGAGGTCGCCTCCCAACCTCAATGTCGAAGTCTGACTTCAACAACTGCATTGATGCTTGCGGCCTTGTGGAACTCCACTCTAGTGGAAATCCGTGGACTTGGAATAATTGTTCGGTGGGGTCCACTAGGGTTGCGGCCAGGCTTGACCGGACCCTCATCAACGAAGCTTGGTTGCGCGATCTCCCTACGGCAACTGTGCGCTACTCTCCTCTCCCGGCCAGCGACCATCTTCTGATGTCTGTTTCCCTGGCAATATCGTGCTCTAAGGCAAGACCATTCCGTTACTTCGACTATTGGGCTTCCCGCCCTGGTTATGTGGATATTGTGACTGATGCTTGGGCGTTGCCCACCTATGGTAATCCCGTGTCCCCGGCTTGTGAGAAAGCTTAAAAATGTTAAGCTCGCTCTGAAGGATTGGTCTAAAGAGGGAGCGAATATCTTCCGTGAGGTGAAGGCTACCGAGGATGCCCTAACTGCGATTAATAACGCCCTCTCGGTAGACCCCCTTGACCCCATCTTAGCTCAGCTTGAGCTGGATGTCAAGGCGCACTGTCTAACTCTTGAGAATGACCTTGAGTCTGCATGGAGGCAAAAAAGCCGAATGGATTGGCTTACCCTTGGAGATCGAAACACCAGGTTCTTCCAGATGTGTGCTAAAGACCGTATTGCCAGGAACTCCATTCCCCCCCTTCTCTCAAGTGATGGAATGCTCATTGACAAACCAGCCTTGGTTGCCGAGACTGCCGTGAACTTCTTTGAGGATCTCCTGGGCCCCTCCTCCCCTCGGCCCTCCCTCAAGACACCACCGCCCCCGAAAATGCGTATAACTTCGGATGCTTGTGCCTGGATGGAACGACCCTTCAATGAGGAAGAGATACACGACGCTGTTAGATCTATCCATTCCTCCAAAGCCCCGGGGCCGGACGGCTTTAATGGTGGGTTCTTTAAGCGCCATTGGACGCTCATCAAAGCTGACCTCTGCGAGGCTATGGTTACCTCTTCCAATGCGGTAAGCACATTGGTGGGATGAATCAAACATTCTTAACACTGGTACCAAAGGTCAACTCCCCGAATGGTCTCTCGGACTTTCGACCAATTTCATGTTGTAATGTTGTCTATAAAATATTCGCCAAGATGTTGGCGTCTCGTCTGGCGGCAGTGCTTCCACTCCTCATCTCTCCCAACCAATCTGCCTTTATTAAAGGTCGCACCATGGGAGACAACCTGCGCCTGGCACAAGAAATCATGTTGGGTTTTGACAGGAAGTCTTCACTCAATCGGGCATGCATTAAGATTGATCTCTCCAAAGCCTTCGACTCCATTGAGCATGAATTTATTATCCAATGCCTTAAAGGCATGGGTTTTGGTGAACGATGGCCTTGACTGGATCCGTGCTTGTATCTCCTCCGCCTCCTTCTCCGTCTTAGTCAATGGCTCTCCTTATGGTTACTTCCGTGGTTCACGTGGGCTTCGGCAGGGTGACCCTCTTAGCCCTCTCCTGTTTGTTGTTGGGATGGAGGCCCTATCAAGTCTCATTGATGAATATGTCCGTAAAGGTGCTCTTAAGCCTCTCACTTGCTGCAGGAGGCCGGTACCTTCCCACCTCATTTATGCAGACGACCTCCTCTTCTTCTGCAAGGCTTCATCCTCTTCGCTGCTTTCGATCAAGGACATTCTCCGTGATTTTTTGGATATTTCGGGCTTGCTATGAATGCCCGGAAGAGCAAGCTCTTTCGCCCTAAAGCCTCTCCTGCGGACTTTGTGATTTGCCTTCGCCTGGGGATGTTCAGACACAGTCTACCCACTAACCTACCTTGGCTTACCTCTTGCCTCCTCCTTTGGTAGGGGTTCCTCTGCGCGCCCTCTTGAAGACAGGGTCAGGGCCTTGCTTGGTGGCTGGAAAGCAAAGGCCCTGTCCCATGGCCGGCCGGTTACAACTATTGAAGTCCGTCATTGCTGGGGTTGTTCTGTTCTGGGCGGATGGCACGGTCATCCCCTCCCGGACAGCGCGAAAAATTGACATGTTATGTGCTGACTTCCTCTGGAATTATGGCACCCACCACATCGCGTGGGATACTCTTTGTCTTCCGAAAGGGGAGGGCAGCATGGGTCTTCGTTCTGTGCATTCTACCAAGTCGGCATTGGCTATCTCCTGGACGTGGAAGTTACTGAACCATGGCCCCTCGCTGTGGGCGGACTTCATGCACGCTAAATACCTGCAATCAACCTCCCTGTTCGATGCTGCGCCGACCTCTGCCGCGTCCCCAATCTGGAAGCTTATCCTCTCCTTCCGCACTATATCCCGGGCGGCTGTGTCCGGTTCTTCTCCCCCTTTCGTGTGGCTCCCAGTCGGCTCTCGCTTCTCTCTTGCTGCTGCTGTGGATCTTGTTCGCCCGAGGGGGCTCCTGTCACTTGGGCGCCTTTGGTTTGGGGCAAGGGGGGCGTCCCCAAGCACTCCTGTACTCTCTACCGTGCTCTTCTGGGTAGGCTGCCCACAACTGACCGCCTCGCGCGCCATGGCATCTCCCCCCACTCTCACTGCTATCTCTGTAATGTTGCCTTGGAGTCCCACGCTCACCTCTTCTTTGACTGCGGCTTCGCTCGGGAGTGCTGGTCCAAGATCTGCAGTACATATTTTCATGCTTCCTACCTTCCGGCGAACCTTCCCCAGGCCTTGGACTGGTTAGCCTCGCTCAACCCTGCTGGTGTTTAGAAAACGCCTACGTATCGCTCTTGCGGCGGTCTGCTGGGAGATTTGGAAAGAAAGAAACAGCCGGTGGACCACCGGTCGGCTTGCCACACCTGCTAGCATTATAACCTCTGTGATTACAAACACCAACATAGTATGTGATTGGAACTAAGCCCAGATTTTTGTTGCTTCTGGCTCTGTTCGTTTCTAATTTTTTGTACCCATGGCCTATGCCTCCATCTGTAACTTTTACTACTGGTATAGTTTATAGTGAAAACGTTTCAAAAAAAAAAATAGATCGATGGTCACGTGGGATCACGTGCAGAGCAGCCTGCGACGAGAAAGTGTGGCAGAGCTGTCTGGCGCACGACGCGACATCTCCCGTTGCTTTTGTAAGATTTGACAAACCTCATTTGCTTCAATTGGGTTTGGACGTTTCCCACGAGAAGAGGTGGACAGGAATTAGGTTTGTAATTTGTAAGCTCCTGGTTCTGCAGAAAGGTGCCAACAGGCATTCCACTTTCTAAATTTCTAACCACGCGATTTAAATATATTTTTGTGTTTTTATCACTTATGTCCTTCTTGCAAAATTAGTTGTCCCTCATTTTTTTAAAAATATAACTTGTGCATCTGACTTGTTACGAAATGCATAGTTTTGCCCTTTGTAATACCAGTCATGCCCCTATGTTAGCTTAATAAAAGGACAGAACTATGTTTAATAAAAGGGCGGATATTTAGGATGGTCACTACTTTCCTTGATTTCGCTTTGAGCTATCGGACCAGCGCCTGGAGGAGCTGATGATATTGTTGGCGAAGTTGGATAATTTAGTTGGACCCACTGAGGGGTGGGAGACTGCTGGAGTTGGTATGATGTGGTGTTTTTGGTTGGCAAGGCATACAAGGTTTTGAAGGGTCGACGATTTTTGACCTAGGAGGATGTACGACGAATTATAGAAGGATCTGGAAATGAAAGGTTCCCACACGTGAAGGTCTTTCTATGGTTGTTGAGGAGGGGCAGAATCTTGACTAGGGACCGACTTGCTCGATTTGTTCAGTCAGATGATCCAGCTTGTATGCGATGTATGTAGGGACGCAAACGGATGCGGTAATATTCGTATTCGTTCGTATTTGTATTAGTTTTTAAGAGGATATGGTTCTTGTTTTTTTTAAACAGGCGAATACGAATACGAATATTCTAAACGAATCTTTTGCAGATACAAATCCGAATACGAATCTTGATTTAGCGAATGTGAATGCGAATATGAATACGAATACGGGAAAAAAACGAATCCGGTTACCAATACGAATATTCGTATTGTACATTTAATATTATAAAATAAAATTAGGTTTCCCCCATCCCAAATCCCCTCCCCCTACCCGACATCTCTTTTCTTCCCTCGCCAGGCCGCCCACCCCCGCCTCCCCCTGCCGCCCCGCCAGTGCCGCCTTCCGCCGCCCGCCAGTGCCGCCTTCCGCGCCAGTGTTGCCACCCCTACAACCCCCCTGCCGCTCCGCCTCTCCCGCCACGTCCGCCTCCCCTGCCACACCCGCCTCCCCCTGCCGCCTCGCCAGTGTCGCCCTCCGCCTCCCTGCCATTGCCGCCACCCTCGCCTCCCCCCTGCCGCTCCACCTCTCTTGTGCCCTTCGCGACTCTGCCTCCCCTGCCACGCCCGCCTCCCATGCTGCCCTGCTCCTCATGCACCCTCACCTCCCTCGCCACCCCTTATCTCCCCCATGCCGCCCCGCCCCCCCCCCCCCATGCACCCTCCGCCTCCCCCGCCACGCCTGCCTCCCTACTGCCCCACCTCCCCATGCAGCCCTCCGCCTCCTGCATCCCCCCCATACACCCTCCTCATCCCCCTACCCAACATCCCTCCATCACCACACCACCACCCAACCTTCATCTGCCTCCCTCGACCTCAGCCTCCCTCGCCGCCCCCGCATAACCACCCTCAGATGACGCTAGGTCTTTTTGTTGACATTCTCAAGAACCTTGTTTAGGAAATCCATCATCTATCAAGGTTATTTTTCTCTACGGTTGGTCGTTTCCATTCTAATTTTTATGTGGAGATTTCATCTAGTTGGTGCATCTTAAATTTTACGTTGCAGCCATCGCTCCACCGCAAGTGCAACATCCCTCTCAGTGCAACCGCAGTCGATCTAGTATAACATCTTAAATTCATAATCTTTTAATATTAATTCTAAGGAATCAAATCTAATTTTTTTTGTATAAAGGAAATTGGAATGTGAATTGTTTGTTTTGCGAATGAAATGTTATTTTTAGAATTGTTAACGTATTGGAATATTTTGTTTCAAAATCAAATGTTTTCTTTAGAAAAGTAAACTGTAATATGGATATTGCAATATTCGTTTGGATATTCGTATTCATTCGTAAAAGATTCGTATTCGTATTTTGAGGATATGGATCTTGATTTTTTACATTCGTGTAACATTCGTATTCGTATTCGTAAAATAATATGAATATGGTTATGGTATGACATGAATTCGCATTCGTATTTGTTTGCATCCCTAGATGTATGGGTGAGGTGGAAGTTGCATATCACCTTTTCTTTGGGTGTGGGAGCTCAAAGAATGCGTGAGAGCTTTTTGGGAACAATGCGGTTTGTTTAGATGGTGTGGTTAGGTTTTGGAGTCCATCGGTGCGAACTGGAGTAGCACGAAGATGGACAGATCGAGTTGTCTAGCTATGATTTGGGCGATTTGATTGGCTAGGAATGATGTTATTTTCCGTCAGGAGCGATGCTATAAAGAGAATATCGTTAAGCATGCTAGAGTGTTAATTGAGTGTTGGAACATGTAATTAGCTTTGGTAACTGGTCAGTTTACATGTGTGTATTCTTTTGGTGACTAATGGTAAAGTTTTTTAGCACACACCTATACGGTGGGTTACTTTTTTCTTTTAAAAAAACCTAGTTAATGTTTTCCCGATGATTGTTGATACAACATTTAAGTTTACCCAAATCCACCTGTAAGGTTGGATATTTAAATAGAGTTCCTGTTTTCAAATGATGATTCCTAATTTTTTTTATAAACTTGTAATTTAAACTATTCAAATCGATCATTAAGGTTGAGTTATTAACTGCAACTTAAAAACGAAAGTTTTTACGATTATAAGGAATTACAAAATTAGTTTCATTTATCAGGGAAGGGAGCTAACGAAATAAGGTCGAATTTCATTTCTTATCAAATCACATCTTAAATTTTTTATTTTCTTACAACTGATTAGTATTTATTTAATGAAAACTAATGTAATATTTTACAAGAATAAATTCTAAAATTTTTAGGGGGAGAGTAAATTTAGCATTTATTAAAGATATACAAAGGACGGTTTCCGCCATTTTTTTTTGATAGTAGGTCCGGTAATTTCAAGGGTATGAAGCATCCCCTTACGATTCGAACCCGAGTCCTTTATGATGTAGGCACACAGTACTACCACCGACCACTCCTTGGGTTCGATTCTGCCAACTAAAAATTAGAGTAAATTACAAAAAATCCCTGAATTATACACATGATTTCAATGTCATACATGAACTTTAAAAAGTACAACGTGATACCTAAACTTTCAAATTTGTCTCAATGTGATCCTTCACCATAGAAATTTATTTGATTATTTCGTCATTTTAATTCAATAGTCATGAACCACATTGAGACAAATTTAAAGTTTGTCGACCACATTGTTGCTTTTTAAAGTTCAGGTATGACATCGAAATCAGGCGTATAATTCAGGAACTTTTTTATAATTTACTCTTAAATTAATACAACAGATCTGTCACTACACAATACCTATTCCAGATAAAATCATTCATTTCACATTGTCGAGAACAAACTAAGGAACATATAACTACTTATTTCACATGTATCCCACCAGCAGAATGATCACGCCATAGTTATGTCATCATTATGGGGTAATTATAAAAAGGACTCCAACTATGCATCGATTCCTAATTATGAGCCTCGTTTTGAAATGTAACAAAAAATTTGAAATGTAACAAAGAGGAGCATGAACTTTCAACTTTAAGATTACATTGACATAACCGAAGCTTACGGAAAGGCTTTGTATTGGAAGTGGAAAAATAAGACAATGCTCATCTTTGTTACATTGGAAAACTAAAGTCAATAAATGAGAATCAAAGCATTGGTTAAGAACTATTTTTTTGTAATTTACCCTTCACTATATCTCAATCTGCATTACGTATTCTTTCCTCGTACCCAAATTTACCAGACGAAAACGAGAGTTAAACTTCTTGTTCCATATATGGCCATGAAAGGTGACAATGTTCCGATGTCATTTCAAAAGACCTGAATCTAAACTAACTAGGTCGAAAGCTTCCTCCACGTTTAAACACCAATTAGAGTGGAAGAAGGGTTCACGTTCCGGACATTGAAAATATCCGAACTTTATAGGAGGGTGAGGATGGAGTCAAAGTGTAACGTCCCCGGCTTAGGTTCCCGGTCCGTTATCGAGGAAAATTGGCCCTGACAACTTGTTGGGGACGGTCCAAATGGATCCGTTGACAACAACCCAAAATGCTTAAGCCAAGTTGCTATGTAGTAATCTCCAGCACTTATAAACCACACCCACACTTCGTGAGTTTTAGATGTGGCACTATGTTTGGGGGGCATGGGTGTTACAACCTCTCCCACTTATATTCGCAACATCCTCGTTGCGACATGGTCCATCACTTATTCCCAGTGATAGTGGCGGTTGCGCGCTCCGGGTAGCCTTTTCCTCCAACCTCTTTGTAGGGGTGGCTCCACCTCTCGGGTAGCCCTTTCCACTATCAGAGAGAAATTGGCTCTGATACCATTTGTAACGTCCCGGACTTAGGTTTCCGGTCCGTTATCGAGGAAACTAGCCCTGACAACTTGTTGGGGACGGTTCAAATGGATCCGTTGACAACCACCCAAAATGCTTAAGCCCAAGTTGCTAAGTAGTAATCCCCAGCACTTATAAACCACACCCACACTTCGTGAGTTTTAGATGTTGCACTATGTTTGAGAGTATGGGTGTTACACAAAGAGATGGCTCATGTGAATGTCATCTGTCCAGTAGTTGGCGCCATTCTCGGGAGGAGAAGAAACACACACATATGGTATGCCAAATGCCCATAATTATCTACTTCCCATTCTAGTTAACAAGTCTCCAGGCAGAGTATCTTATGTTGGAGGAAATTTTGAGTTACGAGGAATAGATTCCTTGTTATATTTGATATGATGGAGCTCATGAAATGGATTCAAATAGAGTTTGATTGATAAATTAACCATAGATAATGGTTATGTTAAGGGATAATTACACCCATAACCCTGAGTAATTTCGCA